>CM050163.1:345999490-346459490 GCA_027410445.1 Discoglossus pictus | reverse complement strand
GATGTTTTGGTTTCAAACCACTCTGTATCAGCTTTGAATTGACATTAAAAATAATAGCAAATACTCCAGTAATAGACACATATATAGGTTCATGTAAGAGCACTATAATTTTAGGTTGCTGGATAAAAGAGGCAGAAAATAATGCAGCAAGGTAAAAGCTTAAAGTCGATATGATTGCTCAATACATTGAACACGTAAAGGCCATGTGTTCCATATAGAGAACAGTAATCAATATTATCTAACCCGTGTATAGCACTTTAATCAATGCTATTTATCCATTCTCAAGGAATCGGCAACAAGATTGTTGATATATGAAAAATGGAAAAAGGAATATTTAACCTTTAGTATTAAAAGATTTGTTCAGAAAGTCATTGCAGATGTGCCTGTTAATGAAAACAGCTTTGTAAGGAGAGAAAAAGATATGATAGATACCTTGAAATATATCAAATGATTTAATAACGTCCAAGAGGGTATTTTCTTCAAGAAAAAGAAGAATGTAAGAGCAAGAAGTCATGATTTAAAGTTGGTAGATTTAGTGATAATATGAAGAAGTACTACTTTACAGAAAGGGTTATAGATAAATGGAACAGACATCCTGAGTAAATCAAGTCAATATGTTAGACAAACCTAAGATAGGCTTTGTTGATTCTTATCTGCTGTCAAATCTATGTTTTCTAAATAATAATGTCTCTTCTCTATGGACAACTTCTGCAACACATTGCAAACCTTGACATTTAAAATACATAAAGCAACAGTATCTGTTATAAGAAATACATTTCCTGTTGTGACGCTAGCTGGCTCTTCCACAGCTCCAGGACCCAACCTTCTGTTCTGACCTCAATTTGCAGATGCACAAATGTATTATATACACTTGGTAATTAAGTCAAAATGTAAAATTGCATCTGGAAATGTAACACTTAGTTAGCATATTTTAATAACTAGCTTTGCTTAACTTTAAATTACAAGCCTATGTTTCAAATAATAATTGTGCAATGTTAACTAAGTTGTGCAACTCTTTTGCCCACTTGAAAACAATGACAAAGATGAAGAAGTTGCTGTGTATTGGCGTATCAAACAGTTGTACATCAAAATGTTACAAGAGCATGCCTTTAGCATTAAAGTGCCACTGCAGAACCATTTTTTTCTGTATGCTAACATGATAATGTGCAAAAACATACAATAATAATAAATACAGCTTTTAAATATTTTATTTCTATATGAAATTATTCTTTACAGCAGGCATTTGCCTTGTCCAGATATGTTTCCCCTGTAATCAAACTCTCCTTGCACATCAGGATGTAGATCAGTAGAAACTAAAATTATAGCTTCCACTACAGTATAATTGCGTGTAAAAGGCTGTATTATTATTTTTTTTCCATTATAAACCACATTTGAACTATTTTTAGGTCAAAATATTATATTTAAAATTGATGACTGCAGTGTTCCTTTAATTACAGTGCATCATTTTACCATATTGATGTCATGCATATATTACTCAATGTACACTGTACTAATGCAGCTCAACACCCCTAATAGGTAGAACAAATAAAGGTAAGACAAAAACATACAAGCAAAGTGGTACAAGAGTGACAATATGACACAGAATTGCAGGAAACCTAGAAATCTGTTTTACAGACACAAGCGTATATTTAATTACTATCCTTCAAAATGTAAAGCTAGACAAGTAAACAAAGATAAAGAGCTTATATGGACAAATGCTCTCAAATAGTTTCAAATCACCAGACAGACTAAGGTGGATAAAACATATTGTTTTAATCTTTTTTTGTTTGGCTTCAGTGTTACTTTTTATATTACAATTTTTTTCATGCAAAAATAATCTTTTGTAAAGCATGAAACATGTTCTGTTATTGGTATGACAAAAATATAGAGTCTCAGTAACCTTTTAAAGTTATATCCTAATGTAATGTATTGCTTCTTATTTTAATTGACAATGTAAATGCTAAATAATGAATTATAAGGTTAGAGTTGTAAGTGCAAAACATATGTTTTAAATTATAAATTTAAGTTAAGATGATTAGGAAATTGACATTTCATTGACAAGATTCCACAATCAATTAGTGGACCTTGATTAGGATACCTATTAAAGAGTAGCTGCCTTAACATTACCAAGGGCCTCATTCAATTGTGATTCGGCCAATTGAATAGGGCTCTATATAAGCACAGAACATATGTTTTTTACTGAAGTTTTTAGTTAGTGAAGACCTTGCTTTTGGATAGAAGTTCACTAACTAAAAACTTCAGTAAAAAAATATGATGTGTGCTTATATAGAGCCTTATTCAATTGGCCAAATCGCATTTGAATGAGGCCCCATATGTGATTTCTTGCAAAATAATGTTTTTTCTACTACTCATTCTCCTTTGTCAGATACAATCATAATCAATGAAATTTAAATTCACCTATCAACATGCTATCCAACTATCAGCCTTATTAAATTGCGATTGGGCCAATTGAATAGGCCTCCATATAAGCACAGAGCATATTTTTTTACAGAAGTTTTTAGTTAGTGAACTTCTATCCAAAAGCAAGGTCTTCACTAACCAAAAACTTCTGTAAAAAAGATGCTCTGTGTTTATATAGAGCCCTATTCAACTGGACAAATCGCAATTTAATAAGGCTGTATATAATTATTTCTTTGCTTTTGTTTTGTTATTTGGGGAGTTAACAAAAATAAAATAAAATACATTTATTAGTAAGGCAATAGCTAGCTGTTGTGTGCAATATTCTTGTTTAGCTGACTTTTTGTAATTTGGTCAGCCGTAATGAATATGTTACTTTATTTTGAACTCAATAAAAATACTTGGAAAAAAATATTAACACTACAAAGAGATGCAATGAGTACATCAACCCAGGTCTAGGAATAGAAAGATGATAAAATCTAGAGGAGATGCTGTTGGGCATAAAACAAGTGAAGTGATAACTTTATGAAAGAAACAGGCATAAGGCCGGGAAGTGACTGAAAAGGGTGATGTGTGAACCAGACATCAAGGAGATAAGTAATAGACTTCTCTGAGATGGGTGGGTTTTCATTTAAACTTCTGGAAGCTGAAACATAATAACTGATTTTATTTTTACAGGCCGAAAATTCAGTATAAGAATAAAAAACAGTTTCAATGTTACCATTGAAATGTTTAAATGATAACCATATTATTTTTCCAATCTCAGTTAAATTCATAATGCTCTTTGAATTTTTCTTTATTCATTCACTAGCACTAATGCACTGTTCACAATGCCTAATAATAAAATATGTTCCCAGCAAGCTTAAAAGTCACATTTAAACGATATAATGAGAAAGTCAAAAAGGTTAAATTAGTTACAAGGCAAATCTGATGGTTTTAAAATATTACCTGTCTTACATTATACAGTCACTGAATTCATAAATAAATGTGAGAACCTGCTTTAACACTCAACTTTTACCTTATGATTGATACTGACAGGCATACATATTCAGCTCCTGTGAAGGGCCTATTATACTGGGATCAAGAAATATAAAAGGTGGTTACACTCATCAGTATCATTCAAAAATATGTTAAGGAACTTAAATGCTTTTTTTCTCTACATTGAATCAGCAAAGGCATCTAAACATTTTTATTATTATTATAGTTTATTTATAACGCGCCGACATATTCCGTAGCGCTGTACAGAAATTAGGTTCAGACAAAGATAAATACAGATTAACATTTAGCAAAGGAAGGAGGGCCCTGTCTTTGAGCTAGGAATCCAAAGTCCATGGTGAATTCCCAAAGAACTTATGATAGAAACTATGTACATTATAAGAAACATTACAAGAATTAAAGTAATATAAAAACAAAAATGTTCTAAGCCCACCAAAAAGCTGCCACATGAGCCAGGTAGTGAATCATGATGGATCATTGAAAGAAAACATTCAGTGGCATAGCAGTGATTGGCTGAGGTTTTCAATGAGTACTAAGACTGGTAAGGGAATTATTATTATTATTGTTTATTTGTAATGCACCAACATATTCTGTAGCGCTATACATGGTGATATGATCAAGGCAAAAAACATTAGCAGTATTAACACGTTGCAAAGGATGGAGGGCCATGTCTTTGACTTTAGAATCCAGTGTCCATAGCGCTTTTTCCATAGCACCATACAAGATTGAAAATTTGCAAACTTAGGGCCACAATCAATTCAAAGCTCGCAACTCGATCGCAGACATTCGAATGTCTGTGAGTGAGTTGCAGGCTTCCTTTGGTCTCCGATGGCGATGCTATTCAGTTGCTCAGGGCCGCAAGTTACGGGCCCCAAGCCAAGACCATAAACCATACACTGCACTTTAAGGCAGGAACATGATCAATTAAGCAAGCCCGTAACCTCTCATTTCAAATCAGCCAATAGAAAAACATGGAGGTTACATGTCAATTAATTAGGTTTGGGGGTCCGATACGCGATCACACTCGCAAAACCTGCAAAATAAAATGAATGCCAATACTGTTCTAGTCCATATGGGTGGCCTGATATGTATTAACTCATTGATACCCAAAATCAATTTAACCCTGAAACGACACATACAAATAAATATTTGTTCCTGCCGATTTGTGAGCTTGAGACTGTTATGCAATTAATTCTACTGTCTATCATCGCTTTCCTTGTTATTTACTGTACAGTAGTTTTTTTTTTTTTTCATTTACAGGGCTATGAATAGGTGTTTAACCCCCTTGCGGGTCCACTCTAGCACTCGTAAGATTTTCTCTTTCATTTGCCGTTTACGCGTGTGAAAACATTTGCGGGCTTGGGGAAATTGAGCAATTGAATAGCAATGTACGATTTTAGCCTTGCGAAAGTGAAAGATCAAAGTCTTCTCTAGGCTGTAAGTTACAAGTTTATTTTTTCAAGCTCATAACTCGGAAGCCATTCCGAGCCAGCAAAAAGATGCCAATTGAATAGCAAAATAGCTTGCAAGCTCACTTAAGGGCCTCCGGATCTCACGAAAGCTCAATTGAATGGGGCTCTTACAGTCTAACTTACAATAAAGAGACACTTGGACTTGACTTTGTTATGGAGCAACTATAAGTAAGTTAAGAATATTTTAAAAACATTTATGTTTTCTATAGTACATTGATTTATATAATTGTTTTAGATGCTATAGCCAATTCTGCTGAGAAAAAAATGTTTTACTTTGTTCCAATAATCCTGTATCTATTACACAAATACATGGGTTAAAAAAGTTCTTAAGTGTCTTGTTAATTATAACCTTGTGTTATCAATTACCCATTTTTTGGTTTATTTTTGAAACAGAAAAAAGCCATTTGTAACCCTTTTTCACTTAGCCATGTTTTACAGGTTTTTGTCATAAGAGGTTTTTGTCATATGAGGTTTTTGTCATAAGGGTTTGTTTAGGGCCATGTTGTATATTACAATAGCAGTCACCATCACAATATTATTACAAATATTTTCATATTTTCCTCTAAAGTATCTATGCCCATAATTACAACTACATTTCTTAATATATATTTGCATTATGTTCTTACAAATATGTGTAAAGCTGTGAGTTAAAATTTGTTATACAGTGCTACTGTATCAGTGAAATGTACTGTAGCTGCACCTTAGAATTCGCAGATACTCTTAATTAAATATTATGCACACTTATAATTTATACAGTTGGAAAAGAGAAAGTTGTTGAAGAGTTACAGCAAGCACAGTGGACCTCATTACAATAAAATAATCTTAATGAATACAGTGAAAAGGGCATACATGAAGAATGAATATAGACAGTTATCTACTGTGTCCTCTGACAGAAATTCCTAGTGAATTTAGCCTAATGGGTATAACAACCAATGTAAGTCTATATGAGCAAGTCTGTATACCCTATACCTGGAACATATCTGAATAGAAAATATTTTAAAATCGGACTATGCACAAACATAGGGCCCTATTAAATTCTCCCTCGTAGTTCTCTCGGTGCTCGCAAATGGCAGTTTTCCTGCTGTTTGCGAGAACCGAATCTCTCGCAGCCTGCTTTACGATATGACTGCGAGAAAATGGCCGAGAATAGGCTCCGAGAGAGCTACGTAGCCTTAAATCTATGCACGAGTCTCGCATATCGTAAGAATCCCTACGTGGACAAAAAGTCCACGCAAGGGATCCGAAAGCCTCTACGTGCTGCCTCGGAACAGCCCGAGACAGCAGTGTGAGGCTCCCCCCTGCACCCTATACACATCCCCATGCTGCAGGGGTCTCTATCGGGACCCCTGCAGCACCCCCACATTAACCCCTTGCAGCGGGGGTCCCCGATCTGCATAGATCAGGCCCCCCGCTGCATTTAAAACTTTTAAATTTCCCGCCGCGGCTCCTTAAAGGGACCGCGGCACACTATTACCCAATCCCGGCCGCGGCACTTAAAATTAACCCCCCTCTATGCTGGGGGTCCCCATCGGGACCCCCGAAGTGTCCCCACATAAACCCATTGCAGGGGGGGGCCCCGATCTGCATAGATCAGGCCCCCCGCTGCATTTAAAACTTTTAAATTCCCCGCCGCGGCTCCTTAAAGGGACCGCGGCACACTATTACCCAATCCCGGCCGCGGCACTTAAAATTAACCCCCCTCTATGCTGGGGGTCCCCATCGGGACCCCCGAAGTGTCCCCACATAAACCCATTGCAGGGGGGGGCCCCGATCTGCATAGATCAGGCCCCCCGCTGCATTTAAAACTTTTAAATTCCCCGCCGCGGCTCCTTAAAGGGACCGCGGCACACTATTACCTAATCCCGGCCGCGGCACTTAAAATTAACCCCCCTCTATGCTGGGGGTCCCCATCGGGACCCCCGAAGTGTCCCCACATAAACCCCCTGCAGCGGGGGGCCCCGATCGGCACCGATCGTGACCCTGCTGCAATTCAATTTTAAATTTCCCGCCTCGCGGGTCCTCAAAGGACCGTAAAGGTCCTGAAAGGACTCGCACTAAAAATATTAACCCCAGGCAACTATAATTACCCCATTAACTCATGGTGGTCAATCCAGACCACCATAAGGCTCTAATTAACCCATTAACTCATGGTGGTCAATCCAGACCACCATAAGGCCTAAATTAACCCATTAACTCATGATGGTCAATCCAGACCACCATAAGGCTCTAATTAACCCATTAACTCATGGTGGTCAATCCAGACCACCATAAGGCCTAAATTAACCCATTAACTCATGATGGTCAATCCAGACCACCATAAGGCTCTATTTAACCCATTAACTCATGGTGGTCAATCCAGACCACCATAAGGCCTAAATTAACCCATTAACTCATGGTGGTCAATCCAGACCACCATAAGGCTCTAATTAACCCATTAACTCATGGTGGTCAATCCAGACCACCATAAGGCCTAAATTAACCCATTAACTCATGGTGGTCAATCCAGACCACCATAAGGCTCTAATTAACCCATTAACTCATGGTGGTCAATCCAGACCACCATAAGGCTCTAATTAACCCATTAACTCATGGTGGTCAATCCAGACCACCATAAGGCCTAAATTAACCCATTAACTCATGATGGTCAATCCAGACCAGCATAAGGCTCTAATTAACCCATTAACTCATGGTGGTCAATCCAGACCACCATAAGGCCTAAATTAACCCATTAACTCATGATGGTCAATCCAGACCACCATAAGGCTCTATTTAACCCATTAACTCATGGTGGTCAATCCAGACCACCATAAGGCCTAAATTAACCCATTAACTCATGGTGGTCAATCCAGACCACCATAAGGCTCTAATTAACCCATTAACTCATGATGGTCAATCCAGACCACCATAAGGCTCTATTTAACCCCATCAGTCCCATAAGGGTATATTATTACCATTATGGGCCTGTTACAACCCAACATTAACCACATAAGTGCCATGATGGTCCTCAAGGACCATCATGACACTAACTACAAACACTACACTATAACCCCCAATAAACCATTTAATCTAAACTAACCCCCCTCTACACTAATCTATTAACACTTACACTACCTACCTACACTACCTACCCCCTAATAAACCTTCCCACCACTCTAATTACAAAAAATAAAAAACCTACAGCACAGAAAACAAAAAACCTACAGTACAAAAAACAAAAAAACCTACAGTACAGAAAACAAAAAACAATTACAACCCCACCCCCCACTACAGAAAACAAAAAAATACATTACAACCCCACCCCCCACTACAGAAAATAAAAAAATTACACACCTGAAAAGGAAAGACAGATAAACACAATACAATACATACATATAATACATTACATACATTACATACAATACATGACATTACATATAATATATTAAATATAATATATTACATATAATATATTACATATAATACATTACATACATTACATACAATACATGACATTACATACATTACATATAATATATTAAATATAATATATTACATATAATATATTACATATAATACATTACATACATTACATACAATACATGACATTACATACATTACATATAATATATTAAATATAATATATTACATATAATATATTACATATAATACATTACATACATTACATACAATACATGACATTACATATAATATATTAAATATAATATATTACATATAATATATTACATATAATACATTACATACATTACATACAATACATGACATTACATACATTACATATAATATATTAAATATAATATATTACATATAATATATTACATATAATACATTACATACATTACATACAATACATGACATTACATACATTACATATAATATATTAAATATAATATATTACATATAATATATTACATATAATATATTACATATAGTCCTAATCAAATACCCCCTATCTATCTAACATACAATCTATTTAATTTAAAATAAATCCTAACTATATCAAATACATCCCCCTATCTATCTAATATACAAAAAATCCTAACTACATACACAGACCATTATTCTAAAGTAAAATAAAATAATTACAGTCCTAACTACATACACAGACCCTAATTCTAAGCTAAAATCAATAAATTAAGACCACTTACCTTTAAGATGTTGCTTCAGATCACTAACCTATGGGTCAAACAAAAAATAAAAATTAGTACAAAACATTAACATCAAATAAATAAACATTCTATACATTCTAAATATTCAACTCACCTTTACAGCATGTCCAGTCACTGTTTAGCTCTTCCGGCGCGGCCCTGTTAAAAAAAAAACACAATACATGAATACATGAATACAATATATAAACAATAAATAAAATACACAAATAAACATCTAAATATACATTTCACTTACCTACCCGCGATGTCCCCGGCCTTCTCTCCTTCAGCCCGGGCTGGGCCGCGGAACCATTCGCGCTCTAAAAAAAAAAAAGAAAAAAAACTAACGGAGGTCTGCACTGGCAGACCTCCCCGACGCTACTGAACCTCCCGGAGTCGTTTCCGGGAGGAAATTGGCATTGGCGGCTTGTGATTGGCTGAAAAAGCTGTCTATCAATTTCAGCCAATCAAAAGTCGTCAATGTGTGAGCCAATCAGGATGGGATACACCCCAATATCCCACCCTGATTGGCTTAAACACTTGTCTATCTTTCTGGGAACCAATCACAACGCTCAGATGCCTTCAGCCAATCACTATGGGATACACCCCCACGGAGTGATTGGTAGAAGACATCTGCGCATCCTGATTGGCTCCTACATTGACGACTTTTGATTGGCTGACAGCTTTTTCAGCCAATCACAAGCCGACAATGCCAATTTCCTCCCGGAAACGACTCCGGGAGGTTCAGTAGCGTCGGGGAGGTCTGCCAGTGCAGACCGCCGTTAGGTTTTTTTTTTTTTTTTTTTAGAGCGCGGATGGTTCCGCGGCCCAGCCGGGGCTGAAGGAGAGAAGGCCGGGGACATCGCGGGGAGGTAAGTTCAATGTATATTTAGATGTTTATTTGTGTATTTTATTTATTGTTTATATATTGTATTCATGTATTCATGTATTGTGTTTTTTTTTTTAACAGGGCCGCGCCGGAAGAGCTAAACAGTGACTGGACATGCTGTAAAGGTGAGTTGAATATTTAGAATGTATAGAATGTTTATTTATTTGATGTTAATGTTTTGTACTAATTTTTATTTTTTGTTTGACCCATAGGTTAGTGATCTGAAGCAACATCTTAAAGGTAAGTGGTCTTAATTTATTGATTTTAGCTTAGAATTAGGGTCTGTGTATGTAGTTAGGATTTTTTGTATATTAGATAGATAGGGGGATGTATTTGATATAGTTAGGATTTATTTTAAATTAAATAGATTGTATGTTAGATAGATAGGGGGTATTTGATTAGGACTATATGTAATATATTATATGTAATGTATGTAATGTCATGTATTGTATGTAATGTATGTAATGTATTATATGTAATATATTATATGTAATATATTATATTTAATACATTATATGTAATGTATGTAATGTCATGTATTGTATGTAATGTATGTAATGTATTATATGTAATATATTATATGTAATATATTATATTTAATACATTATATGTAATGTATGTAATGTCATGTATTGTATGTAATGTATGTAATGTATTATATGTAATATATTATATGTAATATATTATATTTAATATATTATATGTAATATATTATATTTAATATATTATATTTAATGTATGTAATGTCATGTATTGTATGTAATGTATGTAATGTATTGTGTTTATCTGTCTTTCCTTTTCAGGTGTGTAATTTTTTTTATTTTCTGTAGTGGGGGGTGGGGTTGTAATGTATTTTTTTGTTTTCTGTAGTGGGTGGTGGGGTTGTAATTTTTATTTTTTCTGTACTGTAGGTTTTTTTGTTTTTTGTACTGTAGGTTTTTTGTTTTCTGTGCTGTAGGTTTATTGTTTTTTGTAATTAGAGTGTTGGGGAGGTTTATTAGGGGGTAGGTAGTGTAGGTAGGTAGTGTAAGTGTTAATAGATTAGTGTAGAGGGGGGTTAGTTTAGATTAAATGGTTTATTGGGGGTTATAGTGTAGTGTTTGTAGTTAGTGTCATGATGGTTCTTGAGGACCATCATGGCACTTATGTGGTTAATGTTGGGTTGTAACAGGCCCATAATGGTAATAATATACCCTTATGGGACTGATGGGGTTAAATAGAGCCTTATGGTGGTCTGGATTGACCACCATGAGTTAATGGGTTAAATAGAGCCTTATGGTGGTCTGTATTGACCATCATGAGTTAATGGGTTAATTTAGGCCTTATGGTGGTCTGGATTGACCACCATGAGTTAATGGGTTAATTTAGGCCTTATGGTGGTCTGGATTGACCACCATGAGTTAATGGGTTAATTTAGGCCTTATGGTGGTCTGGATTGACCACCATGAGTTAATGGGTTAAATAGAGCCTTATGGTGGTCTGTATTGACCACCATAAGTTAATGGGTTAATTTAGGCCTTATGGTGGTCTGTATTGACCATCATGAGTTAATGGGGTAATTATAGTTGCCTGGGGTTAATATTTTTAGTGCGAGTCCTTTCAGGACCTTTACGGTCCTTTGAGGACCCGCGAGGCGGGAAATTTAAAATTGAATTGCAGCAGGGTCACGATCGGTGCCGATCGGGGCCCCCCGCAGCAGGGGGTTTATATGGGGACACTTCGGGGGTCCCGATGGGGACCCCCAGCATAGAGGGGGGTTAATTTTAAGTGCCGCGGCCGGGATTGGGTAATAGTGTGCCGCGGTCCCTTTAAGGAGCCGCGGCGGGGAATTTAAAAGTTTTAAATGCAGCGGGGGGCCTGATCTATGCAGATCGGGGCCCCCCCCTGCAATGGGTTTATGTGGGGACACTTCGGGGGTCCCGATGGGGACCCCCAGCATAGAGGGGGGTTAATTTTAAGTGCCGCGGCCGGGATTGGGTAATAGTGTGCCGCGGCCCCTTTAAGGAGCCGCGGCGGGGAATTTAAAAGTTTTAAATGCAGCGGGGGCCTGATCGGTGCCGATCGGGGACCCCCGCTGCAAGGGGTTAATGTGTGGGGGCTGCGGGGGTTCCTATGGACCCCTGCAGCAAGGTGTTCATGTGAGGACACTTCGGGGGTCCCGACAGGGACCCCCGCATTGAGGGGGGGTTCATTTTAGGTGCCTAGGGGGGGGTTTGGAGTACCCCCCACGGCAGGGCTTATGTGGGGGACTGCCGCGGAGGTCCCTTTTAGGACCCCCGCAGCACTTGATGAGGAGTGGGAGCCTGCGATATCATCTCGCAGGCTGTCACTCCTCATGTACATTTACGCAGTGTAGATACGTACGGGCCTGCTGCGTAGCTCATACGTTGCTCGCAGCAGGGCTAATTTAATAGCATTGTAAGTTAGAGAAACTTTGCAGTACGTAGGGCTTAAGTAGAAGCCTCTTATTTACGAGGCTGGAATTTAATAGGGCCCATAATTACTATTTTTGCTATGCAGGTTATAGTTAATTAGATTTAGAAAATGTTTTATATGCATATTTTGTCAGATAAGCCTGGCTTTTCAATTAGCAAGGCTCATTCAAAACCTTGTATTTGGCTTAAATTACATTTTTATAATTGAATATTAGTTTTTGCAAGCAATTAAAACATCCAAATTACAATTACGGGCTAAATCATTAACTTTTCTGAAGGCATAAAATCCAACTAAAACTATTGCTTTTATTGGAGATTTCAATTATGTATTGTAAACCATTGACATCCCAGGTTGTGATTATGAAATTTTGAGTATTATTATAAAGTTGAAGATTCATAACAAATTCTAAGACAGGAGTTGGATCACACCCATTGAACTGAACTTGTGTGAAGGAGTATAACTTCCAAGAATTTACAACTGAAATTTAGCTGTGACATTTGCAGGCATGTAGTTTAGGTTGTCCCGTCTATGCAAACAAGAAACTCTTGAAACCATGACCCGTGTAAGGTTTTCCACATGGACTTTGCTTATCCCCATTCTACTGTAAATTGTGTAGAGCTTTTTTGAACATCATTCTAATGTGACCTATCCATTTTTGTATTAGGTAAAAACATAATTCAATACCAATCTAGGACACAATTGTTGAGTACGGTAAGTTGTTTTTAAATATGAACTAGAAAAGAATAGAACAGTATGAATACAACTGTGTGAATCCATCATGAAAAATATTACTACTAACAATTCTGTTCTTTACTACTAGAATAGTTAGGTTTGTAATTCAATGTATTTTAGTGGGTTTGGCAACCTTTCTAACTTTATTCCCAAATTCAATTTGTTTCTTAATTTTGGTAAATAAAATTGTGCACATGTGATGCAAGCACGAGAAAGAATACATAAAGCATAATGTTCTAAAGATATTATTATAAATAACTCACTGGAATTACATATTAATAGGCTGGTTAAATGTTTCATCTCACACCTGCCGTATTTGTGTATTTCATAAAGATTTATTAACAGTTCTACTTCTAGCATATGTGCTCTCATCATTACACAGTTTCTACTTTTTTATAGACCGTTCTAAGTAAATTTACTACGGCCTTCAGAAAGAAAATGTTATTGATCAAATACAATTAACACATTGACATTGAGGTGAAAATATAATTGTGATGAAAGGGGGTTGAAGTATTTTTCTGTAGTGCATCATATATAATGGAAATCGAATTATTTTGTTATTTCAGTTTATTATACTTTTGACATATTAGCAAATGAGCATTCATAGAACTGCAGCTAGAAGAAGGAAACTGCAGGATATTGTTTAAGATTATTGACTTGACACTCAGAAATATGAGATTGTAATAGACAAAAAAAAAAGCTTCCATCCCAAAACAGTTACATGAAAGTTAAATTGATAACCTATTTTCCACTTTTTTCCATGATAAAAAATACAAAACCAAAAGGATGGCCCATTGCGTACTGGAAGCCGAACACTTGTCATTCTGAAATGCTTTATCTCTGTTAATTTCATAGACATATAAACAGTTATGTGGGTCTGCACCATCATCTTCCCCTGATAATGTACTGCCCTAGACCTGGACCTCATATGTCTAGGTAAAAATATACCACTATGTGTCATCACTGGGCCAGTGTGAATATAGGTCAAACCTTTTAAAAATAGCAAACATCAACTACTTGTCATTAATTAAGCTCCTTTGTGGTACATCTTCAATTATGAATCTCTACCATGAGGAAATAGTGCTGTTTCTGAAACATCATACTTGTACGTTTCCCTAATTGAAGTCTGACCAGTGGTATTACAAACTGTGATAAAGTCAAAGGAAATATAAGAGAGAGGTAATGATCGAGACCTAGAATAGGGACGTGAAGTTGTAAAAATACTGCTTCTGGCCAGAGGGTTTATGACTGATGATGTACCTAACATAATTTTCTACTCATAAAAGGAATGATTCCAAGAAATGCTCTGGATACTTGTTTGACTGATCCAACTAAAAAGTAGATCTTCAGCCACAACCACAAAATACCTTTACAGGACACCACAGTAAACAACCAGATCCACTCAGTGGTGAGTGTAAGGGGTGGCCTCACATGTGAGATCTCACATATGAGATGTCACATACATTGCTTTGATCTCATTTTTCGACCTTACTCACAAGATCTTGAGAATGTATTTTGAAAGAAGGAAATCAATGATCAATTCAGAGAACATATAATTCAATTCCAGGTACTACTATCCTGTACCATTACTTAAATCAGATGTCCAATTTATTCTGCTGTTTGATACCATTATTTAATGGCATTTTCCAGCTCCCATTTACCCTATATATATTGGGATAATTTAATTCAAAATGATATGTGCTTGATAAATGCTGGATCTCAACAGACCAGTTTTGCAATTACATTTAAAAAAATCTAATGATATTATGTTATACAGGAAACCAGTACTTAAAAACAATATTCTAATTCTTAGAAATGTATCTTCTTTCAATTTTATCAAAGTGGGTAAAAGGCTGATATTCGTATTTGTATAACAAATCAGTATTTTATAGAGATGTGAATAAGTGTTGATGTTAAATCCTAAAATCAAATTCCAGAACATTTAGTGACTATGAGGTATATTTAACAATAGAGTAAAAAATTCCCTATTCCTATGTTCCTATGGAGCTTGTGTAACAGTTAAAGTTTCACAGAATTAAGAAAAATTAGATTTTAACCAATATTCAGCTTTTTAACACATTTTATTAGAAATATTAACTTTTTTTTTATATAACATACTCTTTGTAATAGTCTATGTCCAACAAACATATGAACTTTACTTCTAAATACTCTACAGTGGTTCTTTAAATTTGGAGTGTTCTGCTCTTGTATGAATGGCATGATACTAATCCAGATGCTAAATGTGCTTGCGGATAGGATGGCATGGCGTGTGGATTTCACGTGTATGTATGCAATCAACAGCACACGTTGGCACAATGGTAATTTCCAACATCGGAAAAAAATCATTGGAGCCCCCATAAACTTATTGTATCCATGAGAAAAATACTGATTTCATTGCAGTTTCATATACCATGTATGTGAACAAAAGTATCAATATGGCCTACCAAGTTTATTCTTAATACATGATTTGGTTATGAATTAATTATTTTACTGTATATTACTAGAGCAAGGATGAAGGCATAAATAAATAACTCAGGTATATTAACTAAAAATATAAATTTTTGATACACGTAAATAGATTTGCCCTACAGTGACAGGTAACCTAGTGATACTGTATTTATGGCAGAAATTATCATTATTTGTGTGATTCATCAAACTCAGTTAGTGCTGCTCTGGCTGTAATTCTCATTGACTTGCTCAGGAGTTCTGCCCATGTTACCACTAACATATACTGATGAATCACATTCTAACAATCAATGAAATCATGTTTTAATGCTGTGGATGCTGATACAATCTAATTTGCAAAAATATATGTAAGGTGATTTTAAATGGAGAGGCATGATGACAGCCTTGTGCGAGTAATTGATAGAGTGAAATTAATGTAGGTTAGTCATGTAAACAGTGTATTTTCTAAAAGAAAATTAAACTAGAGGCCCCAGTGGATAGAGTCCCTGGGTAACAATATACTTGAATATTATTTTCTGAAGGGCATAATTGTCTGGTGAATATTATGGATGACTTCAACCCAATATGGAGAAGGAAAGGGGTTATATATCAGCAGAACTTAAAGAGAACAATTCCCCTGCTTTTATATGAAAGAGTTTACTTTTAAGTTATGATATATATATATATATAAAGGTTATACCACTTGTGTTTTATTGTTGCAAGACCTCTGTATGTTAGGTGTTGTGATCTGCTGAAGATCACAGAAACATGAATGTAACTGTGACAGTTTAACAGAACTTAGATGTAGTTTGATTGGTTCTCAGACTGGCTCTTGAATATTTGATCCAATTAGCTCAGCATTCTTACTATAGGTGCCAAAAATTAAAATTACAATGGCAGCATCAACTCTCCACGGACATGGAGAAATAAATGGTAAACTAGACAGGTTTCACAATATTAAGATGGATAATTAATCTACTTGAAGAGTGCATTTTAATATAATAATATAATAGAGAATTCAGTTTAGAGGGAGCTTGCTCTTTAAGGGAGGTAGAGAGAACGTGGTAATACAATAGGACAGTTGGGGAGGACATAAGGGTGGAATAGGAAGTGAACAGTGAAAGAAGATGGTGGAGAGATGAATTGAGAGGGAGAAAGTTACAAACGAAATATAGGATATAAGGGAAAGTAGAGAGGAGGAAGCATTCATGTGTTTATCCAAAGCTAACAAGACACACGCCTAAAGCAAGCACTTTTTTTAAGAAGAAAGAAGCTGCCACGAGTTTAACGTCCATATGCACGTAATTGTCTGAAGATATCTAGCCTTCATGGGATTAAGGTATAGAAAGGAGAAAAGAGGAGGAATGGTTTGAGGTTAAAATGTTAACAAAACTGAATGGACATAAGGCAGCATAAACAATTAATATGTCTCTGCTCGAATGAGTTGTAATGAGGGGTTGTAGATAGAGTGATAAAAGAAAAGGAATTACAGAGAAAAACATGAAAATATCCCAGCATGCATACAGGCGTTCATGTTTCCAATCTGTATAAATTCTTTTGGCAGAATAAGAGCTACTGCAAACATTTTAAATTATGCAAGAACAAGATGTCTTGCTTTAAAAATGGAGTTTGGAAGTTTAGGGGATAATGTTTAAAAGTAAAACTGTATAAAAGAGGTAACAGATAAGTGAAGAGCTTTCCAACTGAAACTATAGGGATGAACACAATAATTGAAGCATGCCTGAGGTACATATGATGCTATCCTGAGGATGTATTAAGCCAGGCATTTTTAGGTACATATAATGTGCAAACTAGCAGCCTTATTAAATTGCGATTCGGTAAATTTAAAAGGGCTCTATTTAAGCACATAGCCTATTTTTTTAAAGAAGTTTTTAGTTAGTGAACTTCTATCTAAAAGCAAGGTCTTCACTAACTAAAAACGTATGTAAGAAAAATATACTGTGTGCTTAAATAGAGCCCTTTTAAATTTGCCGAATGACAATTTAATAAGGCTGTAGATATGCCTATTGTCTTTTACAAGGTATTAAACTTCTGTTCCCATGCTATTATGTTTGCATGAGTGTTATCTTGCAGTTAGTAGTTGTACAAAAATTACTTAAAATAGAATGGTATGTTTATTGTGCTATCCGTGTTAATGAAGCAATTGTGCTATGTCTAGATGGTAAGCAGGCCTTGATATATTGTGCACAACAACTTTTGTGTGACATTTAAAATGTTTCTGAACACCAAAGTTGAATTAAATGCCATAATAGATGTTCCAAAATTTGTTTAACTGTTATTTGAGTAAATAGTAGATCAAATTACTTTCAATTTACTTCTTGGATCAAGATCAGGTCTAGCAGAGGGTGGAATGAATGCTAATTGTTTATCTCGCAGCAATTACAAGAGTCAAGCTGAAATACATTTTTAAAAGCCTCAGCAGATTTCCTAATGCAGTTTGCATGATCAAATAATTCCCATTAACAATTTGAAAGTCTCATTACACAAATGCCCTGGTGCCTTTTTTCCAGATTAAAAAAGAAGAAAATCACTCATTTAATGCATACTTATATGCCATTTAAAAAATTACATTATTATACATCAGACAGTAAAAATATCTCAAGACAGCAGAAGGACAGAACATTTATATACTCAGGGCCTCATTCTATTATCGGCCGCAGCCGCTGCGGGGCCGCAAGGACCGGCCGCAAGCTATTCTGCTATTCTATTCCCTTACGGCCGTAGGCTCCGGCAGGCTTGCGGCCGGTGCCTTGCTATCTCTTGCGGCCGATCGCGCCGGAGGAAAGCCTTTGATCTAAAACGGCCGCAAGAGATTTGCAATTCAATTGCTCCGGGAAACCTCTCTGCAAGGCTAAAAACGAGCCGCAGTTACTTGCAGGAAAAAGGTCTCGCTAGCACCAATTAAGCACATAAAATAGCTCAAATAAAGCCATCCTGCACTTTGAGAAGACTATAAAGGGATTTTAGGTGTTAGAAAAAATAGCACATAATTATCCTGTACTCAAATCCGTAAAATATTTCATTTTTAATATCCGTAAAATATACATGTAAAAAGTCCAGAGTGCTTGGAGCACCTCAGACACACCCACGCCGCAGCCGGCAAATAAACAGTTAATTTGAACTCGGGTTTGGGCAGATGTGCAAGCTTGAGAGTGGGTTCCTTTTATTCCTCATGTCCCCCAATATGATCCCTAGCATTTACAGAGCTGTACAGTGCAGGCTTGAATTTATTTTTGAGTTTTTATATTTCACAGTTTACGGCCGGTTCCAAGATATGCGGCCGGCCGTAAAAGGAGATCCTTGCGGGGCCGTATAATAGAATCGCGAGTTAACTGAACCCCCGCAAGGAATCGCAGCCTTACGGCCGATTTACGGCCGATAATAGAATGAGGCCCTCAGTATGTGTCAAAATAGCTAATTCCTAGTGGCTTGATATTTTGTACAGCAGAAGGATAAAAACACCTACTCCATAGAAAAAGCAAAGTGGAAAAAGAGAACATGTAATTTACATAATTTCCAAGAAATAATGATATAAAGATAATAATATGCAAAATCCCCTGCCTCTCCCCAAAATATTGCTACATCTCTATGTTTTTAACACATCCCACCAGGTGCCAGATATAATATCATTACCACTCCCACAACAGCTAGGTCAAAGGTAGTCCACTTTGGTTCTGGAGTACAAATAAAAGGTTAGGGCTGCATTATCACAGTGAATAGGGAAATCTGAGCCAGTCAACAAACTTTACCTGTGTCCAACACTCCATGATTGTCGCTGTGTAGTCCTGAGCTACACTACAGGGAATATCATTCATTTCTGACGGGACGCACATCGTCAATAGTCTTCGTAGTATCGCCTCATTGCAGAGAGCAATGCTCTCCAATGGAGGTCTTAGATCAAAATACTACAATATACAGCATTACTGGAAGTCCAATCAGACAACACCATACCGTTCCCCTAACAAATAACTCCTGTAAGCAAGAAATCCCCCCCTGCCCCATCTCAAGCCTGTTCCATAACTCAAGATTAACTAAGGTTGGCCCACTTGTCTTACACTACTTGCTGTACCTTAAATTGTACACAAGAACTCTTATAAACCACTTGATCATGTGACATGCTTACATGCCTGACTTCAATCCATTGTATTTGTATTTACCCAAACTGTCACATTACAATCTAGTGTTTATGTTACAGTTTTCTTGATAACTGATATTACAAACAGGAGGATTGTTGTGTGAGTGCTATCTCCTCCAGGAATTTGCCTTGGTGGTCAATGGAGAAAAGCAGAATTATCAAAGAAAAGCACTCCTTTCCAAAACAACTGACTCAAATCAGGACACGATTTCCTTAGACTACTTTCTCACATTGTTACCAAATAATAAACTGCGTTACCACCAAAAAAATAGCAGAGTAAAAACCACATGACTATGATTCAAATAATACCAATATAATATGAGTCTAGACAGAGCTTTTTGACTCTAAATATAGTTCCTTAATCGCTAAGTTAGGAGGTTCTCATTTTGTTTTTTTTTATATAGTTTAATGTATTAAATTCCTGAAAACTCCAAAATATAATATGGGAACGCTATAAAAAAAGTTAGGTCAACTCAGAATAATTAGAAAAATTATTGTGAGGAATTTATTAATTATCTTTATTGTATCCGTAGATAAAAGAAAAAATCGCTGATGTTAAAATATTATAAAAAACTTAAAAACACAACAAAGATGTCAACTCTGAATACACTATAAAACGCACAGGAAACATTGTGATTATATTTAAACTAAGTCAGGAAAAACTCTTACCAACACATGTTTTCTAATAACATTACCCTTGCACAGAGAATGAAATTAAACATCAAACTATTATCATTTAAATAATGGTAACATGTGGGTGTCTGTACAAAAGAAATGTATCACCATGAAACAATTCCTTTTTGTATTTCAGTTCACCCAAGCAAAGATTAAATTACTGTGGAACATTTGATGCAAAAGTCCTTATCATGATAAAAAAATGTATTAGATTTATCATTTTCTACTTATCATTGTGAGGGTCACAAGACATGAGAGCCATAATTTCTCTGGACTACATTTATGGTAATGTAATACTGTTTTTCACAGATTCTCTGTCATAGTGGATTTATATGATGTTGCCTTGGTGTGTGAGACATTCTTCCATTTAGAGTCTAATCAACGGCTATTGTTTTTCTGCAGTAACAAAATTACTGCTTATGGTAATAAATTCTAAACTTTGTTTTATTGATATGTATGAAAACAATGGAAACAAACACGTCAATTTTCTCTCATATTTACAATATCATATGCTACATATTGCTCTGGTCACCTGTGTGAAATGATCAACTGAGAAATATTCAGAATTTGTCTTGTAATCATTTTCAGTGTACCCAAAGATCTTAGAAATAAATAAAGACACACAGGAGACATTATGTGTAGCAGTTTGTGGAGGTGCTTCATGAACATTTTACCTCATCATTTCTATTTTTAATTGATTTCAAATCTTCTATGTTGTGCTTAACTGTATGTTAGATGCCAAAATTAAATTATGCTACAAAATGCTTACCAAGATAGATGGGCAAATATAGGTCAAAACAGTATAAGCTAGAGTGTAGTTCACTTGAGACTATGACCGCTGTTTTCTATTAATGGTCTCATAGAAAACAGCAATCAGAGCCTAAAATAACCACATTGTAGCCACCGTGAAGCCTAGTAAATTTGCACTATCGTCTATTTAAAGTATAGGGAAGTTTCTTAACTTTCTCTAATCTTACACACTGCTTATGTCATAAACATACACTACATAGTCATTCTATAAACAAACAGGTATATTTTATTTTAAAAAAAATGGTTTCCACACCCCAGAGCTGCTTACATAGGCACATGGTATTAACCAATAGAAACTCTGAATTCAAGTATGGTTTAACCCTATACTAACCTTCCAGCCAGGTGCAGCACAGCCTGAGTTGAATCATTCAAGGGAGAAGAGAGAGGTATTTGGTGGGAACAAAAGACTACAAATTCCATGGGCCTCATTCTATAATCGGCCGTAAATCGTCCGTAAGGCTGCGATTCCTTGCGGGGCTTCTGTTAACTAGCAATTCAATTATACGGCCCCGCAAGGATCTCCTCTTACGGCTGGCCGCATATCTTGAAACCGGCCGTAAGCTCTGAAATCTAAAAAATAAAAAATAAATTCAAGCCTGCACTGTACAGCTCTGTAAATGCTAGGGATCATATTGGGGGACATGAGGATTAAAAGGAACCCACTCTCAAGCTTGCACATCAGCCCAAACCCGAGTTCAAATTCACTGTTTATTTTCCGGCTGCGGCGTGGGCGGGTCTGAGGTGCTCCAAGCACTCTGGACTTTTTACATGGATATTTTACGTATATTAAAAAAAATATATTTTACAGATTTGAGTATAGGGTAATTATGTGCTATTTTTGCTAACACTGAATATCACTTTATAGACTCTGCAAAGTGCAGGATGGCTTTATTTGAGCTATTTTATGTGCTTAATTGGTGCTAGCGAGACCTCTTTCCTGCAAGTAAGCTGCGGCTCGCTTTTAGCCTTGCAGACAGGGTTCCCGGAGCAATAGAATCGCAACCAGGCTTTTCTTACGGCCGATTTCCTTGCGGCCGTTTTAGATCAAAGGATTTCCTCCGGCGCGAGCGTCTGCAAGAGATAGCAAGGCACCGGCCGCAAGCATGCCGGAGTCCCTGGCCGGAGGGGAATAGAATGGCAGAATAGCTTGCGGCCGGTCCTTGTAGCCCCGCAACGGCTGCGGCCGCTAATAGAATGAGGCCCCATGAGTTTTGCTGCACGGACTGAATTTCCATACTGCTGCAATGTTGTAGCTACCTTTGATTGTCCACAGCAAATTATTAATTGATTGCTAATTTAGCTTGGATCTTCTGGGTCATTCCTTCTCAAAATCAACTGCACAAAAACTGAAGAAAGTTTGCAGACTCTAGAGTAAGTTTATTAATGTTTATTTTGGGATTTTTTTTCATGCAAAAATATGTTTGCATACACTACTGATTAACCTCTATCAGATGCATTCATAATCCAGGAAACCTCTATATACCTTTAACAAACTCAATGCTATTTATATAAAACAAACCAATATGTTACAACATGATTTTTTTTAAGGGGACATGGGACACAGTTATTTTTTTCAAGCATTTAAATATATATATATATATATATATATATATATATATATATATTTTTTTTTTTTTTTTTTTAAATAATTGCTTGTGTACTTTGGTTCTTTTGTAAAAAAAGTAATTCTTGTGTAAAAGAAAATATAAATATTATTAGTTGAAACATATTTAAATACTTATGGAATAAAACCCAAAATAATGGTAGTTAAGGAATAGCAGTCAATATTACATGTATGGAAACAGTCTACTGTTAAAACAAGACATGGTCCTTTAAGTTATGTTGTTTCAAATCTAGTGAAAGCTCTTTAGCACAAAGCTATGGATTATTACTAAATTTAAAATTTCCTCTGCGTATCTCGAGAAGGTTGCCATGTTGGCCTCTCTCCCATCTCCCATTCCTCAGAGACTGCCACTATGTCATTATCACATTGTTTATGGATGTGTTATAGATAGATATACAACGTTCTAAGAAGTGAACTATTACATTTCAGAATATAAAATCTTGTAATTTAAGCATTGTAACAAATATTTTCAAAACAGATGCATTTACCAATGTACCCCATGTGCTTGGTCCATCTGGCATGATATTAAAGGCTTGTTTTTCATTTTTGCTACAATAAATATAGTGTTTTAAAGGACATATGATTTAGAGTGTGTGATATATTTCTGTGTGATTTCTCCTTATTCCGTGGCTCCTATTTTCACACCAGTGTTATGGGCAATATTTCTACCTGCTGAATTTGCATAATTGTATTCAATCTGTTCTTGTTATTCACTTACATCTCATCTTTTCTACTTTTTGTAATTTAAAAACTGAGCAATATCTTGAATGTCTATGCCACAGTGTATTTTTTTTTCTTTTGGAACATCTCATCAGTTAGATTTATTTTCAAAACAAGCATTTCATTTGACAGGGACTTTTTATCAGTATTTCTCATGATGTAGTTGAAGCACATGTAAATAGATTAATGATTTATCTTATCTGTTTACAGATATGCTTATATAGGAGAATTGCACACTAACAAACAATTTTTCTGACATATAGTCAAGGGTTTATTTAGGTTTTATGCTGCTCGGGACACATTCAGATTTATGCATCAAACAACTCATATTCATGAGCCAGTTACTACTTCTTATTTCTCCTTGCTATTTTCCATACTAACATTATCAGTCACACACATGCAGGTGTGCAAGCTTCTCCAGAAATGGAAGAAAAGCAGATTTTTTAAATAAAAGCACACTTTTCCAAAAATACTGACTCAAATAAACTGTGTTGCCACTGAAAAATAGCACAATGAAAACCATACGACTATCACATATATAGTTGTCGTAATTGCAAGTTTGCTATGTTAAAAGTTACGGGTTGCGGATGCCAAAGGCGCCCATCGCAAGGCCCGTAAGGTAGAGGGGATGCAATGAGCGCTGAAGGCCCATAACATCGAGGGGGAGAGGCCCACAATGTTATGGGACAGAAAGGCTTGAAATGAGCATCGAAGGCGCTCATCTCGAGGTTCACAAAAGACGCTCCAAACTGCTTCCGAGGCAGGTAGTCCATAAGTGAGGTTGTAAGCTAATTTGCTATTCAATTGGTGTCTTTTGGTGGCCTCCCAATGGCTGCCGAGTTACGGCCTTGAAGACAAATGGCGGCGTTAAATTTGTTTTCAAGCACGCAAGGCTTGGAACAATAGCAATTTATGATTCTAGCCCTGCAGGCTTTAAAAAAAGTTATAGGTTTAACACCCATCAAGCCCGCAATTTTTTTCAAAGCTGTGAGAGGGGGCCAAAGAGAGACAGGGGAGGTAGAGGGTGGGAAAGAGACACAGGGGAGGGAGAGATGGGGGAAGAGACAAAGGGAAGGGAGAGGGCGGGAAAGAGACACAGGGGAGGGAGAGAGGGGGAAGAGACGCAGGGGAGGGAGATAAGGGGAGAAAAACACAGGGCAGGGACAGGGGGCAAAGAGACACGGAAGGAAGTGGGGGGGGGAGAGACACAGGGGATTTATGGGCTTGCGCATGCGCGCAGCGCAGGCCGCAGCCAGCAATGAGCAATAAAGGCCTGTGAGGCTTGAAGGCACTCATCGAGAGGCACGTAAAATAGAGGTGGGGTTGCGGATTTGCCGAGGCCTGCAATGAGCAGCGAGGCCACCCATTGTTTGGCTTGCGATGAGCGCCAAAGTGAAGCCTGTAAAGTGAAGCCTGTAAAGGGTGGGGGGGGAGGAGCTCGCATTGTGTGGCAAACAGAATTGCCAGGCTTCAAATTTTATTGCCGTCATTTTTGACAGGCAAGTGGCTAGTGATTCAAATAATACTGATATTTGACTCTAAATATAGTTCCCTAATTACTGAGTTAGCAGGTTCTCATTTTGTTGAAATGTCACAAAATTGTACAAACATGTACTGATGATAATATGTATCCGATTATACCAGAAGAGGGAAGAATCCCAATCAAATTAATGTTGACAAGTATCAATTATATGTATCAATTGTTTAAAACTGCGTATCACTATCCAGACAGCTATTACTATTGAACTGTAACAACTGAATCAATCACATCTATGACTTATCTAGTCAATTTATTTCATGGTATATTGTGAGCATCAGATATTAAAGGCATATTTAACTTTCATTAGTTATGAATTCATCTGATAGAGAAGAATCAGTAGTGTATGAAAACATTTGTTTGCATACAAAAATACCAGAATAAACATTATTAAACTTACCCTAAAGTTTGCTAAATCTTTTTGAGTTTGAAAATAGCTTCTAAAATCAACATAAAAAGTATAATTTATTTTGGCCAATCACAGTCAGTTAATATATTGTTTCAATCTGTGATGGCAGTTTGTGCAGCAAAGCATCATTGAATGTGTCATTTGTTTTCTTTTCCCTGCACAAGGAAGCAAGGAGGGGTCAGAAATTGGTATGTGGATCTCTGCATTGTGCTGAAGTTGGCTTGAAGGTTAATATAGGGTTAAAAAACGTACCCAAATGCAGTGTTTCTATTTGTAGGTACACTTGCCTATGTAAGCAACTCTGTTGGTGTGAATTATTTAAAAAAATAAATAAAATAAATCTGTATGTATATAGAATGAATCAATGTAATGTGTGTTTCTGATATAAGCAGCTTGTGTTAGATTAGAGAAAGATAAAACTTAGATATACCTTTAAGTCAGAAACATGAATCCCTTATCTGACACTCTATACAGGGGATAAGAACAGAGATTCTTTATAAATTGCACATCTATCAATTGCATTCAATAATAGAATCCAAAATTAAAGTGCTTATGTGGTTGTGAACCACTCACTAGGCCTGCTAAAGTGTGCAGTATGCTCTCATATATACTCACAAGTTCTAAAATTGATTTGTCAAAACATAATATTACTCTCTGATTTTCAGTCTCAAAGCTGATATTAGAAAAAAGTAATCCCTCATCCTCTATTGTTAACAGTTTTTAGGGACTTCTTATTGCCCCCTAATCACTACCCAATGACCATAGCAATGTATAAGGTTAGACTTGGTTTAAGCTTAAGGAGCCCCTCAGCTTCTATAAACTAACAGTCTTATTAAATGTGAAGCCCGTAGCGGCATCGGCAAGCCCACAAAGTCTGCATACTTGAAATTTGGCTGCATTACAGAGCTATTAAATTAAACCAGGCAGCGAGTTACAGGCCAGAGATGAAAACCCGTAAACCCGTAGTTATGGGTTTAGATGGAGCCAATGGCAAATGAGATCGTCATCATTACGTCACTGAAAATGGAGGCTAGATTTCAAAGCCTTACAGGCTTCAATTACGAGTTTCGATCGGACCCGCATTCCAGAAATAATGCAATATTGATAAATCCGTAAATATGATATTCTATTAAATATTAAATGCAAGTTCCATTATATATATTAACACATTGATTGCTGGGATCGATATAACACGGAGCTTGAGAACGTTGTGCTTTTAATTTTCCTACCTAACATCACTTTCCCTTTAGTTATGAGTACAGTAGTGTGTATTTTTACATTTACAGGACTTTAACCCCCTAGTAGGTTCTCTCTAGTACTCGTTGGCCTTTTGGCTCCATTTGCGGGTTACGGGTTTGAACGCCAGTGAATTTGTTGCAATTTAATAGCGTGATTGGAACGTAACAGATACAGGCTTGACAGATGAAAGGATTTGCGGCCTCGCAGTTCAGATTTCTACATACCGTAGGGATTTTTCGCCCTTACCCCGCAAGTCATTAGCGGGTTGCTTAACGGGGCCAATTTATTAGCCATAAGTCTTGGGGGTTACGTTACGGGCTACAGTTTTATACGCTGAGGAAATTTAATAGGGCTGTAAAAATGTTAGTTTTCCAGCAGGAGTTGCAAGCACGCAGTGAGTGCTACTGTTCGGTGTCCAACTAGTGTCTGACATCACCAAAGAGGTGACGTTACTCAAATCAGCCTGACAAACGCGTTTCAAGTATAAGGCTTCTATGGAGGCAGACATTAGAGAAATGCACCACTGTACATACCTTAGCAGCTATCAAACGCCACTTATTTCATTCTCTTTGGTTTCCTATAATTCAAATAGTGAAAGGAAAACAATAACTTGAGCTGTGTTGAAAGCTCTGATGTTTTGACGTCTACAATTGGCTTAAGTAGCCAGTGTCATTGTTCTTGATAGTAATCTTTTCTCTGCAACAATCCTTTACAAAGCTTCCAAATTCTGTCAGTTTTAAGCTTCACAATTACTAAAGAGCTCAACTGATTTCTAAAACCTACAGAGTGTATTCTTCAGTTTTATTTATAGTAAAAATATATATTTTTATTTAGACTACACATACTTTTACATTATATCCTGACAAAAAAAAGAGATCTGTAGTTTAAAGTAATTTGCCTAGATTCACTAAGGATCAGTACCATATCTCCCAGCACTTCATGGCTTTAGAAGGGGGCACATATTCTAGAATAAAGGTGCCCAATTGGCAACCAGTGGGCCAGATGCAATCCACCAGCTATTTTAGTAGCCCACTCACTGCCAGAGAGAGTGTCCTCACAAAACTAACATTACTAAAACACTTCAGACAGTTTAAACACTTTTGACTTCATATATAAATTCCCTGATATGTCGTTTTTTAATATCACATATTATAATTGTCTAACTCCGAATCGTCGTCACGCTGCATTGCGTAGTGCGTACGACTTAGCGATGAGCGCCGCAGGTGCTCATCGGCCGGCGAGCCTCGTGCAGCGAGCCGTTAAACCGCTCTGTTGCGTAGTGTGTACGACTTAGCAATTAGCGCCGCAGGCGCTCATCGACTGGCGAGCCTCGCGCAGCGAGGCGAGCCGTTAAATCGTAGCACTTTGGCAATGAGCGCCGCAGGCGCTCATTGCAGGCGAGCCTCGCATAGCGAGGCAAGCCATTATGTTAAATCGTAGCACTTTGGCAATGAGCGCCGTAGCACTTAGAGAAAAAATACGAGATGACAAAAATTACGACATAAGCGGCGAAACCAAAACACTAAAAAAAAACACTAAATACACACTAAAAAATAAAATAAAGGTCAATTACAGCATGGGGAACCAGGCAGGACGTCTGGAAGTGAGTTGGAACTCCAATTTACAGCGATTTAGCCGAGTTACAAAGTTCGAGAAAAAAATGGCCACCGCAAAAAATAAAAACAAGGCTATACTACTACGAACTGCGTAAAACACAGCCACAGACGTATGTGGTTGAAAAACAACGAGATAAAGGATGCGGATTAACCGCGCAATGAGTAAAAAGACAGTAGCGAGTACATTTTACGAAACACAATTACAGATTTACGCATTAACACAGATTTAACGACTTTGTCTCGCACAACATCGGATTTCCCGCCTAAACCAACGCATTTGATGTGAAATATAAGTTGCAAGTTACAAAAAAAAAAAAAAAAAAAAATTTGTATTTATTTTAAGAAAAAAAAAAAGGGACAAATGTAGCGTCATGTTGTGTGGCAAACAAATTTCACTATATTTAACTTTTATTGACCGTCATTTGACCGTTTTACCATATTTACTGTTAAACCGTAGTACTTTAGCGGGCTTAGCGATGAGCGCCGCAGGCGTTCATCGCGCGAGGCGAGCCGTTAAACCGTAGTACTTTGGCAATGAGCGCCGCAGAAAAAATGCCGGACGAACAAAACGAAAACCAGGCTACAGCACTATAACCACGGAAAACACGTACTGATAATCCGCTAAGACGCATACCACACATTATCCGCCATTTTAGGATAATGCGGAAGTACACAGCTACGTTAGCGGTTTCGGATCGCGCACGCACACTATTACACTGCACGCGTTCATCACGCTTACACAGCACCTCCACACCACTAATGCTGCTGCAACATCAACACAGATTGCCAGCTCTTCAACACAATGCATAAAAATACGTAAATTCATTTATTAATTTGATTTCTATATTTCAGTAGTACACAGAAAACAACATTAGCTACCTTACAATTCCATATGTATATTAATAACTAAACAACTTTTAAAACATACTCATCTGATTGCCGTAATTTTTTGACGGGCAATACGCTAGTAAAATATATAAATATATTAAATGATATTTTTAGATCTACAAACTTTATTTATTTATTTATATTTCTGTTTTTTGAAATCTAGCCTACCAGCTTATTAGACAATATAAATCCAGCCGACCAGCTCATTGCCTAATTAAAATCTGAACTGAATCTAAAAAAGATGGACAACAGTCCATGGATAGCCCATGTTAACCAAGGATCAAGCTTCTCAGATCATTGTGCGATTTATTAAAGCACCTTTTCCAGGGCTATGCCTAGCTCATAATGGGTCACGAGTTATAGGTGTAGGCATGTTAGTGTAACCTGCATCTACAGTAAAAATCTAACTATTCCAAATTTACTATATCTCACCTTGCTTTTTAATATTTGTGTTATTTATATTCAGCATTGCATGATTTAACCCCACGTTAGCAGTATGTTATATATTTAAATAAAATAATATAACCACTATCCATAGTGCTAGATGTTATATGTAGTTGTGTATGTTATATCTAAATAAATGAATATTAGTGTTATTATTTTATTTAAATATAAAATATATAGCTCTACAGGGCTTGAAACCCACAAGGCTGAATATCTGGAAGGGGATCCCAATGGATATCCAACTTCAAGAGGCTAATGTAGTGTGTTAATATTAGATAGATATTTTATTAATATGTAGTGCAACTTACCATGCACAGGCATGGTGTTATTTCGCCATCCTAAAATAGAGCAACCACTTTCATTTAAGAGACTTCTCACTCAAATATCCCTCCTTCCCCCCTCTGCTCTGACCTCTTTGATACAACGCTGTCTACAATGCTCTCTCCTTTCCTTTTCTAAAGAGACCTCATCCAATACAGCAACTACTTTCATTTAAAAGAACTCTTCCATAACTACCTTCCTCCTGAATCAAGATACCACTTTCCTGCCACCCATCTCTAATTGTTGCAGCTATATAGCATTCAGATTACCTGACGTCCCCATTTGCTGGTTACATTATCAGACCACTGGGGTAGATAACATATTGCATACTAGAGCCTTCCACCTCAGTATAACTTTTTATCAGATCCCTTCCCTCTCAAGCTAAATTGAAAACATGTTTAATTTTGCACACCTTCCTACCTAAGCAAACTTTTAATTTCTTCCTGACCCTTGCTACTCCTTATCTTTTCTTTCCCTGGTTTCTGCCTCTTCCTTTCCCTTTGGATTGTAACCAGCATGTTTCTAATCTTGTATGATGATTTGGAAAAAAACACTTACTACAAAGATTTTAAGCTCACAAAAGGGCCCTCCATTTTCCACAATTCTTAATATTGTATTCTTCCTTGTTTTCATGCCCTGTACATCGCTACTGATTATGTTGCCACGTTACAAATAAAAGTTAAATAAAAGTTGACTGTTTGGTAGCGGTACCACTATTCTTTATTATGAGTAAACTTTGTATCTGTTAGAGATACATACACATATAAGTGACACAGCTCAGGAATGAAAAGTAACCATATAAATAATATAATTACAACTGTTTTTTAGATAAGCTAATTTTGCTTGAAAAGTTGGTATTTTAAATTTAAATTATGTATATATGTGGTCTATTGTCAGTTATCATTATGGGGATAGGAACCCTTCCCAAAATCTTATCAACACTCATAATCACTTCACTGTTATTGTATACAATATATAATTTAAATACAACCATGTCTGCCAATAAGTATAGAAGTTACAGCTTTATGAGAGGGCAGTGATGAGTAGTGAGCATTTCAGAAAACAGTACAGTGAAAGCAGAGGATCATCAAAAAAAATATGCACTTAGCACAAAATTGAACATTAATGCAAATAGGTTTTAGCTAACAACAGCTTGGAGAATATTTTGTTAAGCAAAATAGCATCCACTCCTAAACTTGACAAACATTACTCAATAGTGGCATTACATATTTCATACATAAGTTTTAATATCTATATCAGGTAAAAGTTTGTTATTTCAATGTTCTATGATTGATATAATCCATGTTTATAAGTATACTTTACAGTGTGAAAGGTAAGATAGAGGATTGTAATGTGGTAATACAGTATACTTCAAAAACACCTCTACTTTTGAACTACAGAATTATATTAAAATCAAAGTTAATTAAAGATAGCAAGATATTAAAACAAAGATTAGTTAAGGGGATAGATTTTTTAATTAAAAAGTGCCTCATATCAAGATAATATTTTAATTACAAAATCAACCATTTGTCCATGTGATAATGATTATTTGCCGTTTTATTTTTGAATCATTTAATTACCCGATCCGCAACAAGGATATTTTAAGTCTTGCAATTTAGATAGTGTCAGTTTTAAAAGGCATACTATAAATTTCAGTGGCAGTATCAGTTTTCAATATTTACAATAAGCACTTGAGTAACAATTGTCTCTACAGACCCACAATTTTGCTTCATAAAAACCTTTTGTTAAGACCGAAAAGATTTACAGAATATATAACAGAATGCAGTATGAAAGCCTTGGGATTTTCATATTCTTAATTGAAGGTATATTAGATCACCTAAGAAAAAATAGCTTGCCTGAAAAGCGAGATGAATAAATCAGAAAAAATCCAGATATAAGTGTAGCAAGACAACCAACTGAATATAATTTGTATAACTAATTAAAATATTTACCGGAAGCTCCATATGAACACAAAAAATGATAACTTTTATAAAACATGTTATAAAACCACATTTTTACTGTATTTTACGGTATGCATTCCACATATTGCAATTCACTTTGTACGTGATTCAGGACAGAACTTCTTATACCAACCTATGAAGATGAACATACAACGATAAAATGTTCCTTTTTAAATAATCTACTTTGGTTTTTCACACCTTCTTAATGCATGAATATATTTCATAAAATGTTGGCAGTGGAAAAGCTGACTTTAATATCATGTCCAGTTTCTATAAAGCACAATGGAGTCTGAAGGCTGTTCTTCAAATTGAAAAGTCTATCCAATGGATGTCAACAAGACAAGGGCTAATCCAGCAGAGGAAGTGAGCAGTAAGATACTAACAATCTGAAATCCTGTATATAGTATGATAGTCTTATTATTATTGAGTAATAGTAACAAGAGTTATGGTCTTGTTTTGATAGATGGATTGCATAGAAAGTTACACCAACTCCCTGCTCTTCCGAAATTTAAACAACTTTGACGAACATAAGACCCTCAGACTGGCAGAGGCTATTGTTTACTGAATGTTCTGTTGTCTATGGGAGGGAAAACTGCCAGGAGCCATCCCTGCAGGATGCTTCCTATTGACTACAATGAGTAGTGGCACATGGAGCTACTGGCTGACCTCCTGGTTAGCTTTTGTTATATGTGAGAGTATAGGATTATTTTATTTTGTTGCATTCAGCAAAGGAAAGCTGGTGAGGACTGTACTCCTCGATTTCAAAGGTTAAGTTTCCAAATGTTAGTGCTCTTTTACTAAGGGCTTGTCTTCTCACAGATGCTGAGGATATTGGGATCTGTTGGCAGCTCCAAATGGCTGGTGTAAGAGGCCTGGTGGCATTTCACAAATTTTAACAAGCAGAGCCCTGCTCTATTATGGTAGTTTCTGTTCCGTCATAACATTCCTCTCACATTCTCTCCAAAAATATCATGTAAGCCTTCTGGGTCCAGCTGCGGCAACAATATTTATTTTTTTCTCTAAGTAAAAACTAGGTTTATTACTTTTTTCCCTGCCTAATTATGCTCTTAGACAGACTTAAAACTTTCAAGTGTATATTTATTTTCACTGTACAACTGTCTTTTAAATATGTTTCTATCCACATGAACTAACTCAATATTGCTAATACAATGTTAACATTGATATGTACATAGTCAGAGGCCCACTGGAATTACTGAAACACTCTGAAATGTCTTACATTAAATATAATATATTTCTTTGTTAAATAAAATGTGAATGAATAAAAATGTTTTGCTTATTTTGGCGTATTACATTTCATAGTATCCTTTCACTGGTTTGGATAATTCTGAATCCCTTGCACAAGGGTGCGATCACATGCACACAATAAAAAAAAAAAAAATGTTTGAACTGTATCATAAAAAAATTACAAATATACAATTATTATAAAAATGTGTCTCTGTGAAAACTAAAAATTTGCGAATGCCCTACCACCATATCAATTTTTCATATATATATATATATATATATATATATATATATATATATATATATATATTGGTATTACATGATTTAATATGTGTATAGGTATTAGTTAAGTCATAAATATTATAAATGCAACAATCTTTAGCAGGCATCTATCTGTATTTCACAAATAATTTGCCACCCTGTATAGTTCACTGGTAATTAACCCTGGTTACCTTACTCATAATTACTTTTGATACAGAGGTCACAAAATAACACAGGAATAGAGTCGTGTTAAAGCTAATTTCCTGAATGTTAGGTAAGCTAGAAGGCAATAATTTTTCACTAGAAAACAGACAGTTCTATTTTAACGCAAGCAAACATAATAATACTAATAACATATATGCATTTTTCTCTCACTCTGACATACATATCTGTATCTCAGTTATCAACCAGCTTTTAACACATTTCCCCAACCAAATGACTTGTTAATTCTTGTATTTTTCAGATACAAATGAAAAAATATTATTTATTTTTTATTACTGTCATCATTAAAATATGACTGTAGGTTAGGGAACATTTCAAGTTTCTGAAGTATATAACAATCTAACAACATTAGCAGGTGTGTAAACCATAAGCTATTCTTGTAAAAAAATAATAATAATGTTAAGAGAAAAATTAGAAGTTGACGATAGACTTCAAACACTGCTCCATCGCTGCTTACACACAACCTTACATCATGGATGCCTCTAGGTACTAGCGGAATGAAAAATATTTTTTTCTAATTAAAAGCTAAGTTTTTAACCTTTCCCCTCTTTGCCAGACTCATACAGTATAATGACCCTTTGCAGGGCCCTGGGAAATAAACTTTCTCTGTATCAGTTTTACATAGGGCTTATGGATTTTTCTGTATTAATTTATTCTTTCTTTGCTTTATGAGTAATTTTGTTTTTACTATTTCAGAGTGCTAAAATTATTAATAAGCCAAAGCATGTGATGCTTTAATAAATGTTGCTCTTACAGTATAAGTAGCATTACAGTTAACTAACAATGGCCCTCATTCAATTGCAATTTGGCCAATTGAATAGGGCTCTAAATAAGCACACAGCATATTATTTTTAAATACGTTTTTAGTTAGTGAGCATCTATCCAAAAGCAAGGTTTTCACTAATTAACAACTTCTTAAAAAAAAATATGTTATGTGCTTATTTAGAGCCCTATTCAATTGGCCAAATTGCAATTGAATGAGGGCCTAGGTTCCCTAACATAATCACTTAAAGGCATATCTAAGTTTCCTTGTTTTTCCCTTTTTCTAATATAACACTTGCTGCTTATCAGCCTTATAAAATTGTGATTCAGCCAATTGAATCGGGCTCTATATAAGCACATAGCACTTTTTTTTACAGAAGTTTTTAGTTAGTGAAGACCTTGCTTTTGGATAGACGTTAACTAACTAAAAACTTCTGTAAAAAAAATATGCTCTGTGCTTATATAGAGCCCTATTCAACTGGCCGAATCTCAATTTAATAAGGCTGTATATCAGAAACACACATTACATTGAGTCATTCTATACACAAATGTATTTTATTTAAAAATACAACTTGTTTTCCAAAATTAGACCTCCAGAGCTGCTTCCATAGGCACAGTGTACCTACCAAAAGAAACCCTGCATTTGGGTATGGATTTTAACCGTTTACTAACCTTCAAGCCAACAGCAACACAATACAGAAATCCACACAGCAGTGTCTGGCACCTCCTGCTTCATTGTGCAGAGAACTACACACCCCATGATTCCTTGCTACAACTGTCATCATAGATGGATACAATGTATTAGCTGCCTGTGATTGGTCAAAAATGAATTAGGAATCCTATGCTAATTTTAGCAGGGATTTACAGTGAAACTTAACTCTGAAAATCAATTGCTTGCAAATTCAAGAGATACAGCAAACTTTAGGGTAAGTATAATAATGTTTTTTTTTCTTCATGCAGACAAAATGTTTCTATACACTGCTAATTCTCCTCTATCAGATGCACTCATAATTCAGTAGACTTAAATTTGCCTTTAAAGGGTCACTGATTGTGGGCTTCTTTGATATATATATTTATTTATTTTTACCAGTGATACATGTTTATTTTTCCTTTTAGTATATAGCATATTTTTAGATTTATTTTTAGATAAACTTGTGAATAAAGTGATCAATCCAAACTATTAGGTCTGTAAATCTTAGTGCCGAACCTCTCATAAGATATTTACAATGCAAACCTGAACCTTTACATGGGGGTTTACATTACAGAATAATATTTCTATATAGATGTATTTCCTGATGCTCAGTGGCAATGCAGAGGAAAGAAAAGTGTATTTTAGAATATTAAATTCTGTACATATATATTGGTGCTATATAAAAAAGTGTTTTTAATAAAAACATGTATAAAAGCAGTCTGCAGCTCTTGAGTTATTTTTCAGTGCTGTTTTTTCCTAAGAGAAGCCAGGAGCTGGCTTAGCAAGAAATGCACCTGCAAAGTGTGCACATATCTCCTGGCACAGGTGCAAAATTGATCTCAGAGACATCAGACTCTCTTTGTGTTTCAAAAAATAAAAATTATATCATTACAGACCAGGAGATAGCAAGGTCATGAAAGGAAAATAGATAACAGGCATGTAAGCTATATAATGGTGCCAATCACATCACAACAATAATATTAACTATTATAAAGAGACAATTCACATGGTTAAAGGTCCAATGCAGCTTTGTGAAGTATGTAACAAACTAACAATTAAGCCTTGAGCATAAAAGGGTTTCTAGAGAAATCATACAATTAGGAGATGCAGTTTTTGTCATTGGTGCTTCCACATTTTTTTTTTTTTGTTCAAATGACCCTTAGGACTAAGTCTCCCTAAGTGCGATAGGGGACTCCAGACAAGGACTCCTTGCTCTCTGTGCCTTAGGGAGTGCAGCTACACCCTATTGATGAGGCTCAAGTAATGGAAAAATGGACATCTGGGGTTTGCTGTTTCTCCTGTTCAGGGTAGAATTGCCTGGTATTTTGGGGTTGGGTCACTCTGAGTGGGACCAGACTGATATACTACAGGATATTTCTCCCTGTGGAGGCACAAGTGAGCTAAAAGAGGTTGCTCTCGGAGTGGATTATCATATCCATTGAACTAATTTAGGTTAATTTGTTCTCTGATTGAGCACATCCGCTTTGTTTAGTTTTTTTGTCTTTAAACAGTAATGAATCCAGGTATCTCCCATTCCTTCCATGATTCTAATAGTGCTTGGATCAAACTCAAAATGTATTTTGCCATTATAGTATAACTGAGTACAATAGTTACAAATTATAGGCAGTGATTATTTATGCTACATTTTCTAAAATATTTCACCGATTATCAAGTCAAGTTCTTTATATATTTGCTAATATGATTAAATTGTTTATATTTACATTAATTAATAATATGTAGTGGAACCTCTACATTCGTCAGTCCCCATATTCTTCAAATTCTATATTCATATATTTTTTCGGCAAATATTTTTTCTGATATACATCAAAAAATACTATATTCACCCTGAAAAAACCAATTGTCCTCCTGAAAAATCCAATACTGTCCAAAAATCAAATTTTTCTCATGAAAATTCGATATTTGTCTGATTCAGTATTTGTCCATCCCTAAGTAATGGTTTAATGATGAATATGGAGGTTCAATTGTAAATAACTGACAATGCATATATCCTAATTATATTCAACTCAGTGATATAATTTAGAATAGATGCCACCATCTAAATTATAAAACAGATTCTGGTGTGAATCTGAGTTAGTAAATTAGGATTTACTGGTGATTTGTATTATAAAATGAATGTAGTTTTGTCCTTACAGCTTCTACTGGGAGGTTATTTATTACCTTTTCAATTACAGAAGAATGCTGTTCATTAAATATATATTTTATTATTATTTATTTATTTTATATGCAAAGCATCAGCAGATTAGTCGGTTTACATGACCAACACCAGCCATTTTTGATTATTAATTGATCTGGTAGATCAGTTGTTTATATAAGCCAGTTTTCATTCTATTGATAATTAACCATCTGCCAAGATTTTATAAACATTTAGCAGTGCTGAAAAAAATAACAAAAATGAAGATTAAGTATTATCTCTGACATATCCCTTGCATAGTGGATGTGTATTGTTAATTCACTGTGTTTTAGTTCACACAGATGCATTTAAATTCAAAGAAATTAACATTGCTTGATGGTAAAACACTCAATAAAATATCCATATTGAATGTTATTTGAAAGGGTACACAGGAGCATTGTTTTTGCTCTATTGTATGGGAGGTTGAATGAAAGTTCTATGTGACAAGCAGCTTTATCACACCTTACTCAGTAACCCACTATGGGACTTTCTGTGCAATAGTGTCAGAAATGACATTACCATTCCTTTTTGATGAGCCATATGTCCCTATCTCCCTTCAGTCAGTTATAAAGCGGTACTCAGCTCTGTTTTATCTGTCACTGAGCGCTCAGCCAATGTTTGAATACAGTTCTATATTTATTTCTCTTATCCAAATTGATTGGCCAAAAGGAACCAGACTACAAACACTAGAATAAAATATAGGCTTCACTAAGCTCTACTAAAGGATTTATTGTACAGCAAATGAATGATCTAAAGTTAACATATATTAAAGGACCACTGTACAATTAAAAAATATAAATGTTTGAGTCTGACTTAGAGCATAATCAGGCAGAGAAGTCATAAAGCTAAATTTTGATTAGAAAAAAAACGTTGATACCTCTGCTGGTACCTTGAGGCATCCATGATACTTTGGTGAAGGTTGTGTGTGAGGGGGGTTTACATTGCTTCATGAGCAGGGTGTGCCTCTACCTTGCAAGCTGCTTGTTTTGAAGCATGAGCAGGGTAAAAGGCAGTGGTGGAGCTACTACTGGTACAACACCAACAACAAGGTAGGGTCCCTCTGGAGCACAAGGAATGTTTTAATTTAATTGGGGTAAAGGGGCAAATAATTGTTCTAATCAGCGGAAGTTTTTATTTTTTTTATTTATTGACCTCTACACGCACCTTTCTTGAATAGAGAAGATGCAATTAAGCATCAGGGCCCTCTATTCTCTAGCTCCACCACTGGGAAAGTAGTAGGTATCAAATTCAATAATATACAGTTAAATAATACATCATCCTTCCCCCTCTATTTCTCCCCTTCCCCTTTATTACTTCAACTCATGGATAAAAAAAACACACACAAATCAGGCTCCAGCCATCAGGAAACGATGAAACAAGACAAAGTGGAATATTTCATACATAAAGAGTGTTAGAAAAAATATTTTTTTATATTCATGTCTGAGAAAGCTGCTTATTAAAAAAAAGTTACTTATTAAAAAAAAGTTTATTACATATTTTAGAAAAACGCGTATTTGTTCTTACTCCAGCCCTATGTTAATTAGCCATCAGAAGAGGAGGAGCAAACACTTTTAGAAACAATCCATAAAACATTATCAAGGAAAGTGTTTGCTCCTCCCCCTCTACTGACGGCTAATTACTATAGAGCTGGAGTAAGCTGTGACAAGTTTATTATTTATTAATACCATCTTTTTTCAATTCATATATGGTAAAGCAAACATGAATTATAAGAACAGTAATTATTAAAAGTAGGTTAAACGTATATTCCTGCCTTCAAAACGTCCTCTCTCTTTGATTCTTTAAAGTAAAACTGACATGTGGTTTTAGTAATTAAATCATTAAATGTGTATGTAATCATTAAAATATGAATACTGTATTTCAATAACTAGAATGTTCTTAAATTAATTGCATTTCAATTGTGGTGTATGGTGTCATATCATGATATTTTAATAATTATCTATAGTAAGACTACATTTCTTTTGTTTTGCCTTTTGAAATGTTTCTAATTGGACATGGTGACTTCCTGTATACTTGCTAACAAGAAGCTCAAGCCAGCTTTGGTCATTATTATTATTAATAGTAATAAACAGTTTTGCATTAGGAATGTCATGCAAACTCTAGTTATAACAGCTCATATCTTAATATGTTTACTCAACCATAAGGGATGTTTTAAACAACCTAGGGGGATTTATTAAGCACTACCTCTCCTTTGAAAAGGTGAGGAGGACTGTTTTCCCCATAGTAAATAAAGAATGATGTGAAATGCACTTGAGATGCTTTGGAAATTCCTCCCTAGTTGCCTCACACACCATAATGTTATGTATTTTTTTTCAGTGATCTGATTGATGATCTAGAGCAGTATTGGGGAATGCCATGTGCCTTTAATGTAAACATTATAACTTACCAAATGGAATAAAATCTGCATTGGTAATTTTTAATCTTTCCTATTTTAAATGGCCAGTGTGTGTGAATCATGCAACATGCTAACATTAACAGCTATGTAGACATTTTTAGAGAAAATCTATATATTTATCAAGTTCTGCTAGTGTATTGGGCTTCCATAATAGAGCTTAATAGCACAGCTCTGTGTCCTGTTGCCTAATGGGACATACTCTGCCAATTTTTAATTTTTCTATTCAGCCTTGGAGGGGGGGGGGGGGGGGGAATTGTAGCCTCAGTGAGTTCAACTTTGAGCTTTGGGTGTATTTTGGTATTATGCTGCCCTAGGCCCATTCAGGTGTGTGCCCCCCACCCCAATGCCCCAGTTACTACTCTACCTTTCCTTTTGCTATATCCCAATCATAAGTTTGGCACACTTATATAGATAAAATGCGTGTGTATGTCTGTATGCATGTATACAGTGCCAAGTATACTTACAAACAGAATACTCTCTGCATGTAGACATTTCTGTGCATATTCTATGGTACTGCATCAGCAACTCCAGGCATCCTGCTGCCCCTGAAAATGTGCTGCCCTAGGCCTGGTCATCACGGGTCTAGGCTGAAACACACAGATGATGCACTTGCTGAGAAGCAGGCAATTGCACAACAAGCTACAGAACCTGGTTTCCTAGCTCTGTATGCATTGTATTGAAAGGATAAATGGCATGCCAACCCATAAACAATAGCACAGTCAATTAAGTCAACACATTTCTTTAAAGATACTTTTATGCTCATGACTTACATAACATCTGATGTTGTTAGGTTATTACAAAGACAACGTTTTTCATATTATACAGTAGTCCTTTAAATGTATGAAATACATTTAGTCCATTTTTGACTCAAGTGTTTCAATTGTGATTTTTTTATTATAACATATCAGTTCACACTTAAATCTAAATGAATACCTGGTACATAGTACATTATACATTATACCAGCAGAATATGCTGGTATCTAACAAAGACAGTTATGTTAAAGAATGACCTCATCAAGGGAACAAGACAGTGTAATCAGATAGTGGAGAAATGAATATAATTTCAGCAAATTTACCTTTGTCCATAATCAAAATGATCAACACAGATGTAACATTTAGTCCATTTTTGAATCCTATTTGTTTATAAACTATAAATCTCTTCATTTTTTATTCCATAATGAAGTTCAGTTCATATTACTGCTCAATTTCTGGTTCTGAATTAGCAGTGCAAGCAAATTTGATAATAAGATGTAATTAGCATAGTGTATTTATTCTAGTACCTGCTATGTAGATAACATGAATGGATGTGAATTCACCACATTGGTATAGATATTAGCAGTTTTATTTCCTTCTTCTTTGATTCTCTACCAGATTGGATAATTAAATGGGCATTGAAGGGGGTTTGAAGCTATGGTGGTTGTTTCCTATGGAAAAGTGAATGGAAAATTGTTATAGCAACTCATTTGCAGTCTCAGAGAATGCCCGTAAATGAAAGATTTGTAAAACTGAAAGAGGATAGGTATCTCATGGCACATATTTTATAAGTTTTAGGGAACTCCACAAAGCTGCTCACATTAGTGTAACCAGCCAAAAACTGAATACAATAGATAATATATTGCATGGTGTTTTAAAAAAATAAAGATTTTGCTCTATATCTATTATGTTTTCTCAGCATATCATCCTCCTTTTTTAGGAAGATAGAATAGTAAAACTAAAAAGACCCCTTTTTTACTACCTGTAGTCAAATCTTCGTTTCTTGTTATAGTACATATTCCTCATGTGCCAATGAATATGTACAAACATGCTTCCTTAACTTATTTTCACTGGTTTCAAATATTTCAGATTGTATCCATATACTTGTTGCACCCCCTAGTGCTATGGAATCAGCAGGTGTTCTATAAATAAAATAAAAAAATAATTTGTCATTTCAGTGTCTTTTAAAAAAAAGGCCAACACAATGTAGCTTACTCTATGATAATTATACCAGTTTCCAGGAAGTGGTATACAGTGTTGGCTGTGTGCACCAGAACTACAAACCTGGCCACCTGCCATGAGAGTCCGTATGGACCCACATGGCACCATAGCTAGTACCAAAGGGATCCTTAGGGAACCCACATGGACCCTACCCCCATGGGCATTCTACAAGGACCCCTATGACCACTACCCCCAATTAAATTAAATACATTTAATAAATATAATAAATACATGAAAAAAACCACACACATGAACATAAAAAAATAATGAATAAAATAAAATAATAAAATTAAAATAAAATATAAAAACTACAGAGAATTACAAAATAGAAACCTTTAGGGGGTAAATCATACTTATCCGCCATTTGACAACACTCCAATACTGATCTGCAATGTACTAATCCTCAATCTTCGTCTCTCAATAGTAGATTCAGTCCTCGTCGATCTTGCTTGAGGTACCTGTTGACTCATCCTCGGCCCACAACAAGGGACTCCGCCTAAAAAAACTTTCCACTCTCTAAAAAATATTGATTTAACTAACTGAGCTCCTCCACCGAGGAGCTCCCATACTGACCAACAGCTTTCTGACCATGTCACTACATTATATACAATTTCTTTTGGCATCTGATTGGCTAAAATATCTGTCCATCCTATTTTAGCCAATCGAAATCCAATTAACTGTGAAGAGCTAACTACACTGAATTTACAAAACCCCTGCTTTTAACTAACCTTAATGCTAAAATATTCTATTTTTATTAAATATTATGACCAATATTCATCCATTTATATATAACATGCGCTGCTAGATGGCTGCTAGTGTAGATGTTATATATACTATAGAGGGGTTGAATCCTGTTATACTATTATCAGCATTGTGTATAGTAAAATGTTTTACACCCCTATGGGGCCTCTAAGCTTAACCATGGGGGTCCTTATGGAACACTGTGGCAACTAACAATAATCCATTATGATGAGGGGTCCCAACAGAACACCATAGTAATCTACTATATAACCATATGGTAATCTAATTGTAATCTAATCTATAACCATGGGGGTCCTTATGGACTACCATCAACCCCATAAGCTTACAATGTCTTTTGTGATTGGCTCTTTAAAGAGAGAATCACAGAACATTCAAATTCCTATTAAATCCTATTCTGTTTGGGAGTCAGTTCAACCAATCAGAATATGGGAACCCTCTTATTGGGTAAAAGCTAACCAATCAGAAAAGGGGTGGTAGCCTTCTGTGGTTGATTACTGATTAACTAAGTAACTGAGTAATTAGTTCCTATATTCAAATAATGTTTGTTTTAGGTGGAGTCCCTTTCCATGGACCAAAGATGAAGACTTGCCAAGGATCTTCAAGCAAGACAGGAGAGGATGGATGTGGCCCCTTATTAAAGGATGAAGATTGAGGACAAGGGCATCATGGATAACCACTGGAGCTTCATCAAAGGAAGGGTAAGCATATCCCCCCCAAACAGGCATATTTGTTTCTTAAGTAAATGTTTTATTTTCATTTTATCATTTTATTTGTAATTATTTTATTTTTATGTAATTTTTTAATTTCATTAAAAATAGTTATTTTTTTTTATGTAGTATCTTTGTAAATGTTTTTGTGTAAACAATTTAATTGGGGGTATTGGTAGTGGCTGTTAGGGTTCTTTAGGACAAGGTCCATAAGGACCCCTATGGTAGTAATTATGGTACCATGGGGGTCCATAAGAACCCTCATGGTAGGGGTTTTTGCTTAAAGAGTTGTATATTATTGTGGTCTGTACGGACCCCCATCATATGGAATTAATGGTAGGTGCCATAAGGAACCCCATAATTGGAGATTAGAATACCATGGGTGTATTTAAGAATAACTATTTATACACTCACTTGCTTTCCTTATCATGTCCTAAAAAAATATCCCCTGACAGGATATCACTAAAAAATATTTCAATCTTATAGCCATATTAAATTCCAGCTTCATAAATACGAAGTTTGAATGTATGGGCTGCATGCTTCCAATTGGACAAAGTTACAACGCTATTAAATTAGAAGTGCTGCGAGCTACGAGCGAGAGACGCGATTTCGTAAACCAGTTTGCGGCCGTCCGACTTGCTTGTTCACACGCAAACAATGAATCAATTTTGTAGTGACGGGTTCAGATTGAGCCAATGGAAAAAGAGATCGTTGACGTGACGTCACTGAAAAAAGGGAGGGTCAATTTCAAAGTCCTACGTGATCCAAATCAGTTTGCTATCGGTCCCAAAGGACACATATAATGCCGTATTAATAAAGCCGCAAATATGATATTCTATTACATGCGAGTTACAGTATATATCTTAAGACATTAATTGCAGGGATCGATATGACACATGAAATATTCGTTAAATAAAGTATTTTTAAGGGCCCATTTGCGGGATTGAGAATGTTGTGCTATTAATTCTAAGACCTAACATCACTTTCCCTGTTATTAAAAGTACATTAGTGTGATGTTATTTACAGTATAAGTGCTATGTATTGTACGTTACCCCCTTTCCGGGTGCTCTCAAGTACACGTTGGCCATTTGCGTGTTACGTGCTTGCTCGCGAGTGAACAAGTTGCACTTTGATAAAAGATCAAAGGAATTATGTGTGCGAGGTTCAACTTAGCTCACCACGTAGCCTATTCTCTGCCTCATTACGGAAAGTTGGATGCAAGGAATGCAAAGACGAATCGTAGTATGCAAATCGCGCTGAGCATATTTGCAAGCTACGTATTGAAACGCAACTCTAATTTAATGATGCCCTTAATATGTAAATTGTCTCCTTAAAATGACTTATGTACTTACCTTATTCGTTTCTCATAATAAATGAGGGCCACTGGGAAAAAAATCATCTGAGCTTGTGCTGGGAGAAGCTGTTAGATTCATTCCATTACCTTTATGCACTGGTAGCAAATAATATGCTATATATCAGAGTATTTACTTGGATGTGTTATTCTGGAAAGAAACAGTTTGCTGTGGTTGTTATTAAGTAGAACCTATATATATGTAATTGTAATTACTGCACCAAAGCGAACGCCTTTAAAATATTTCTGTATTACATAATTTGCTTGCATTTATAATGCCTCCAGAGTAGAATTAGATGCCTTATATAACCTGGTGATAATGTCTTCTATAAACTGCTGATGATAAATATAGTGATTGCTAGAAAAGTATTAGTAGAAAAATAGATTAAAACTTTACAAAATAACCACAGCTTACTTGCATTAGTTAAATATGTTTTCCTTTTTAACGTTATAAATGTTTTAAATGTGGATATTCATGTGACTCCACTCCTTTCCTTTATGTAGGTACATAATTAAAAATATACTAACACCAGTATAAAGTATGTGTCATATATATGGTAGATAGTATAAAATGCATATACATTTTTTAAAATTAATTCTGTAAGTCAATTTGGATCATTCCGGTTATAAGTGGCAGTAGCAGCTGCAGTTGCAGCAAGGAGTTGCTCAATGGTGGTGCCGAAATTGTGCACAGTTTGTAATCGCTGCCGAAATCATACAATTTCCAAGCTTAAACCTTTACCCTAACCCTTACCCTAACTCCCTAACCCTAAAGCTATGATATCGGCAGGAAAATTTTAGAAGCGCCATCTAGCGGATGTTCACTGCCACTGCTGCTGCCTGTGCTGGCGGCCTGACAGCGCAGTGATAACAGGAAATGAAACGTTTTTTCTTTTTTGATTATTCTGTAAAAACACAGAGATTTGTATATTAATTTTGCCCATCTTTTTCAAGTAGCAAGGCTCTGTTCAGGACCTTTACTCCCTCCTTAATTACTTTCTCCCTATCCCACCTGTTTTTAAGTGTCCCATAGAAATGCACCTTTTTAAAGAAACCTATCACTAATAATAGCCCTACATTCCAAACAACTTAGAAATAATAACTGTGCCATCCCCTCTAACCTGTAATTGATCGGTCATCACCACATATACTATTGTATCACTTACTCAGTCCTTTGCAAATAGTGCTGAGTAACATATTGATCATTTGAAAATAAGGTTTTATTCTAATAATAATAATAATAATAATAATAAAAGCTTGTTTTTGCATACATTAGAATTGATCATTTGAAAATAAAGATGTGATATTCACCATTTGTGCTGAGGTATGTATTATACAATCCAGGTAATATAAGGCTTTGGGATCCAAGGACTATCATTTAGCTGCAGGAAGGTAGTTCCTTTGTAAGGCAGAACCAGCCCCACCAGAATACATTAGTCCTTATTCATTATGATTATAATTATTAATGTTATTATTATTATTATTATTATTATTATTATTATTATTAACAGGATCAGGGCTGCAAAATTGTGAATGAACCATGCTTTGTTTATCTAAGGCAGGGGCTCCAAGCTGTGTTCCTGGTTCCTGTATACTGGTGATGGGCTGTCCAAGTAGGCTGGGCACTGATATATCCAAAATCATCACCATCCACTGGTGTTCCTATAAGCAGTAGGATTTTGGAGTGTACATGGTCCTCACACCCCTGGGCCGTGACAATTATAGAACTCTTTGTTGGGCTTGGTATATAGACTGACCTTTTTCAGTCTACAGGCCATTGTTGAGTTTTCCAAATTTGTTGGTATATTGCAAGCAACCTTTACCTCATCCAAAATCTTAATTCATTTTGATTACCTTTGTTCCCCTCACAGCAGATCAGATTTACTGAAATGGGAGGCTTGAAGAACTGGTGGAAAGCCTTTCCTGTTCACCTAGTTTATATAACCTCCCACCTTATCCCATCTGATCCAGTGTAGTAATAGATCAAAAAAAAAAAAGTCCAAGCAAACTTTGTTGCCCATCCAGTTTTTTTCATTTTACATATTTAGCTAATTTCGCTGTTATTATTATTACAAATTATTTTGACTACTAATAGCATGTAAAGAAATATGTATTAAGTATTTATATTACTGTATTTACATAATGTATTTGATGCTGCCCGCTCATGCATTTAATTTACCTAAAAGAGCCTTTTTTTTTATTTCCATCTAATCCCTCTCTCTCAAATCTCAGATGTTTAAATACCTCCAAACCATTATGTAATCTTATTTCTAGTCAATTCTACTTACCCACACCCAGTGTTAATACTTATCTCCCTTATTGAAATGTTAATCCTAGTCCATCATTCTAGATCATCTCACCATCCTTAACAATGGTATCATACCTCTTACTTTCCATTCCTCTACATTGTAAGATGGTACATGGTACTATTGTCCTGTTCTTGTTTATAGTTGGTGATAAATGTCAGAAGAACAGCTATGAAATACCCTCACTGAGACAATGAGAGACATCTACCTAAGGATTGTCAGCTGCTTAGCAGTCTTGCCCTTAGGGATGGTACCATCACAGGTTGTTATGCCATTAAAGAGGAAAAATCCTATGCAACATATCAGACTGTATCCATCCAGAGGCATAGGTCAGAAACAACATGGCAGACATTTCTTCCCTGTGGTGCCACTGATCTCCCTAGGCACAACAGTCATGTCTGGATTATTCCTGTGTTAGGAGCTGTTAGCAAATCAAGGGAATTAAGTCACTGACTGGTTCAACCTGACTCACACAAGATATACTTATAATTTGTTGCGATATTGGCTCGCGAGGGTCTAGAGTGGGACATCTATGCTCTAAAATACGTCACCATTTCACCTTACTCAGGGAGCAATACAGTTTAGTAGACTTTTAGATTATATTCCATATCACAAAATTCTGTCATTCACTGTACAGAGCCAAATAATATATTGACACTCTGTAAATAAAAGAGAATAATAATACTGACCTTGTCTTTATTAAACCTAAAATGAGGGTAAAATAAATCTATTTTAAAGCAAACATTGTATTTCATCAATATTTATACTATCTCAGAGATTTTGTAATGGCATCAAAGCTATTTTACTCACATATATTGCATGCATCCTCTATTGAAGCACCACTACTAAGTGTAATTTAAAAATCAAAGTAGATGTCAATGTTGATGTTTATGGGAATACATTAGTCGTATATTTCATTAATACTCTGAGAAAACTTGCTGTGCATTTCTGAACTTGGAAGTACATTTTGCTTATCTATATCAGATTTTAGAGTGGATACAGGATTTTATTACTTACAATAGCTCAATGGTTGTACTTTTTATGGCAGTCTAGTTTTGCCTAATAGCACAACCAAATAAAATTCCCTGCAACAAAAGTAATTATCCTCCAATGCCATCACTCAAACATGGAAACAGATCACATTACATCATATTTTAAAAGCAAAACTGGAGCAATGTGAGACATTTCAGTTCACGACTTCCCGTTATTGGTAAGCAAACTCAATTGTGCAGATTACATTTTAAACACAGTTTTAAATGAACTAAGTAAGAGGTTGCTGCATATATTTATAATGCTTACTGCTGTATTGCAAGGACATTTTTCACTGTCATATGTACAGAAAGCAATTTTAATGTTTTATCTTCTCTAAACAAACAAAATTCAAATACAGTATGTTGTACTCTACGCAGCCTAATTTATTATTACTCATAGACTTCCCATAGGCATACTTTGTCTTCCATCTCTACTATAACTTAGTTTATGTGTTATTTTAATTCTAGTGATACAATGGCATTTTTTAAAGAATAGTGACATCACAGCATTATTTTGCTAAAGCATTCCCCCATGTGGTTTTTGTGCTGGGTAAATTAGCTTTAAACACACAAACATATTGAGTAGGATACTTAAAATGTTCGGTTTTGAAACATTTTATTATTTCCATTATAGCTGCTTTACTCCAGTTACATAGTGTGAGGTGTGTCACATAACATATTCTGTAAAGTTGCTTGAACCTATTAATCCACACCTTATGCTTCCTAAACCCTGTCCTTACACATATCTCCAACCACTCACTTTCCGCTATTCCATTTGCATTCCCTTGACACAAGACATCATCAAACCCTTCCGAAAGAAGTCATGCCTAAATTCTGCACTAAATTACAGGAGGAGCTAGGTTTCTATCAACTAACCCACTTCCTATTGTCAAATTCTTTATTTGACCCTTACTAAAGCTGTTAAATTTATAATCTGCCATTACGAAAGTAGCTAATGATTAACTGACAACCATTTCTCCTTATTCATCATCTCAGACCTCTCTACTGCCTTTAATATGGTTTACCTTCCATTCCTCCTGCAAGTCGCTATTTTAGTGGTGGGAAACAAACAGCCAGGGGGCCTAATGCAGCCTTCAGACATCTGCCAATCAGACCAGCCTGGTCTCTAGAGTGGGAGACCATGTCCCGTTTCACCAATACAAAGTACAAAGTCAATTTTATCTCTCGACAACTAGCAAATCACTTTGTCCTGTACTCCAAAACATATGTTATATGTACCTCTATTATTAATTAAACTACCTCTACCCTTTCCTACAATGATTTTGCTATGCCTAAAACATAAAGCTTAAACCCTTTGCCCACCCTTTTAAGAACTTGCCGACTCTATATACGGTCCTTCAAGTGAAATAGTTTGCATTTCCCTGCTTTGTTCACTAGGCCTCTGTGACAAAGCCTTCTCATGGTCTAAATAATATGTGAATAACCACTTGTTCACTGTCTCTTACGCGGATACATTTTCCTCTCCACTTCATCTGTCTGTTGAGATACTTCATTCATTGGATCCCTGGTGTACCAATCTACACAACATCATACTGTTAATAAGCAGGTTTCAAGACCATCTTTAGGCTACCCAACTGTATTTCTCCTCTCTAGTCTGTAACAGTCTGTCTGACATCTTATCCTGCATGACTGCTCAGCATTTAAAATGTATATACTAATATGTTCTTTCAAAAATTCAGCGGAAGGGACAGAGAGAGAGAAAAAAAGAGAAATGGAATAGGACGACAATGATTTCCTTGCCGATGACTTTCTTAAATGCCCATAGAGATATGACACATACATCTTAATAGAATAAAATACCTAAATATGCTGTTCTCCTGGCCTTAAATACAGTGAGTGGAGAAAAGTAGTAGGGAAGCTAAGAAGCACAACTGGCACACAGAGCATAACCAGATTTCTATGTAGAAAAATGAAAGAGAAAACATAACAAGTCAAACTCCAACAGTACTTCAAAATCCTGAATACAATAATCTTGGTTTGTGTATGGTGGGACTAGATATGATTTATAAAAAGTAAACAAACTACAGATCCACCTAGGGGGGGCATGGGTCATGCAGTGCATCACAATGATGATGCACAATGTATGTAAATAAAAGTTCTCAAAATTATTATTGTTAAACCCGCTCTGAAAATACACTATGAATCATATTTGGAGTCAGGCAGGAAGAAAAAAGGAAAATGAATGAGATTACTGTAGATCCTCTGCTGTGCTTGTTCAGACGCTAAAAAACAATTTCATGCTATCTTGAAGCCTAAACATTCCTATATAACTGCAAATTTTGCATAGACTATTTTTATATAAAAATTGAAAACACTACAGTGAGATAAAATTAAGTGAAAATGATGTTCATTTTAAAGTAGGCCATAATAATGCACATGGTGTTTCCATAATAATGTAAGATTTTGAGCTTCTAGTATTACATGGGACCAAATGCAATAAAATACAGTACGTAATGACCCTTAGCCTTTGCAAATGAGATTTCTACTTAAATAAATCTACTCCTGAAACCATGTGTTATAATGGGCTATTCGGGAGGAATTTTGGAAATATTAATATAGACAATTCCATTAGACTTTAAATAATCTCATTGAAAACAGATCTCATTCAAAAACATAACGTACAATGTATTTATAGAAAAATGTGTTTTTATCTTCTGTGGGTTGAAGAAGGTTTTTACACAGTAAGCAGTACTACATAAAACGTATTCTTTCTATTAATAATTATGTTACTTAACGCACTAGTAAATTGACCATTTCCATCTCAAGTATTTATCTCCCTGTTACATTTCACATCCTCTTTCAGCAAGAACTAATGGCTTTTATGTCAACATTCCATTTTATAGATCCTGGATGAACTTTAAAGGCTATCCAAGGTAAATCTCCAGCTTTGTCCAAGTCTGGGTTTCTGTTCTTGACATTTATGCTTTGCCATTTATAACAATTTTCATCTCATTGAGTGCAGAAAACCCTGCAGGGTATCACATCACTCTGCTACTTACATAACTTACCTATAACACTTGTACGGTTTTGAAAGGAAGTACTTTCCAAAGATTAAACATACAAGTAAGTGAATAAATTGTATATTTATCACAGAACAGCCATGTTTAGATTTACCTGGTATTAATAGAAGCGGATTATAATATTTAATATTATCTACATCCATCAATAAGTATGTTTAAAATTTATGTACATGTTCCCATTGCAAACTATCCATTTTGCCAAATGGTTAAAGTGGACTCTCATCAAATGTAGAAATAATGGATAACATACTTGAGTAGTAAGTATATTTACAGCATACTTTTATTAAGAACTACAATTAAAAACAGGCAAAATGTTGTTAGAATATATAATAAAAATGATGTCTTTCATTTATTAACGTTCATATGAAATTTTGCTGCAGTAGAATCCACCATTTTTGCTTCTGCTATTCTGTTTCCTGAGGCAGGGAGTTACTTTGTAAGGAATGGAAGCTCCTATATGCACAATGGGAATATGGCAACTAAAACTGTCAGTGGTTTTAACAAAACTAATGTAAAACTCATTAACTGAGCTATGTCTGTCTGCCCTTTTGAGAAAATAACAGACTGATATAACTCAGGAAAGAAAAATGTAACCTCACAGTAAAGAGCTATCGCATATAAAAGTTAAAAATGTAAAGGCAATTTTTTTTATTTGTTGTCTTCACTCACTAAAGGAATGTCACCTGTTATAAAGCTTAGTTATTATATAAAAAATTAAACAACAGTGGTCCTTTAAGTTATTTTTCAAAATGACTTTGTGCATTATTTTTCCATGTAAAGAACTGACATCTATCTTGTGGCCTAAAATAAGGACCTCTAAGGGCCTCTGTGTCAAGATTGGAGCTAATGCAATAATTGGCAAATTTGGCTTATTAGGCATATATTTCTTCAGCTTTTACGGCAGTTGATTTTGAGAATGAATGCCCCTGATAATCTTAACTTAATTAGCATAAAATTCATAATTTATTTTGGCCAATCACAGGCAGCAATAACATTGTTGCAATCTCTGAGCAGCCAGTTTCATGGAATGTGTAGTCCCCACCACAAGAGAGCAAGGAGGAGCTCAGACATGGTGCGGTGGATTTCTCCATTGTTCTGCTGTTGGCTTAAAGGTTATTATAGGGCTGAAAACCTTACTTGAATGAGGTGTTTCTATTGGCTAGTACTAGGTACATATGTAGGCAGTTCTGGAGGTGTGGAAACCAAATACTTGTTTTAAATAAAATAAATCTGTATGTGTAGAGATTCGAAAAAGTTAACAAGAGGGAAACTTCCTTATACCTTTAATTGTTGTATATATGAGAACAAAGCCTTATATCTGACTCAATGTAGGTGGTATAGTGATTATAGCATCAGGTCTGATGGTTTAACCCTTTTAAGGATTGCAGAGAAAAATAGGGGCTTACCCACAGTAGGAAACTTGCTTGAAGTACCAGTATCTTTGATTGGGGTGGCTTGGACTGAAATTTGAATGTGACAGATAGACCCAAATTGCCATCATATGTCATTTTACTGTCTTCATGCAGCTATGAATTTTTCCTTGCTATGTTAATTCTTAACATATCGAATTGTAATGGGGCGATATATATGTATTCATCTTACTTACAGACTTATCGTGCATACCCCTCCACAAGCCAACATTCTCTTCTCCCTCTAAGAAAAGGATAATATACTTTAGGAGGCCTTGGTCTGATGTTCACACTGCAAGAATTAAGTAATCATGGCCATAGGGATTAAATCCTAGAATTTTGCATTTGAATGGTATACGTATCATTCACACAGGTTAAGATATGGACTAAAGAACAAATGCAAGACTTACATTTTCTGAATCACTGCCTTTAAAAATAGTCTAGTTGGAAATCTTTATGTCTCTTCATATCATACTTTTCAGATCTTTATTTAACAGCTCAAATAGCTATGAGTATTTTCCTTATATTTGTATTTGAACATGTTTCCGATTATTCGGGTAACATTTGCCAGACGTAATTGCTGATGACAGCTCTTAGCTTGCATAAGAAAAATAGCTAAGCCCAAAACTTTTAAGGCATAAATGTTGTTGTTTTCATTTCAGTTGTACAGAGAAAAGCTGTTTTAAAAAAGAAGATATAGCAAACTCTCTTCTAAATGGGTGACTGAGAAATAAATTATTATGCCTCTCATCTCTACAAACAAACAGTATTTCATCTGACAGCTGAAAAAAAACCAAAGTAACAGATTCACCTTGCTGTCTGTTTCGGCCCAAATGGGAATCTTATCTGTTAATCATTGGGACAAATTAATATGTAATAAACAGCTAAATGCATAAATTACCTAGTACATGTTTGAGGCTCTAAATTTTTTATTCTGTTTTCAGAAATAATGCACTGCACAAGGGAAAACTAGAACATAAAATGTGAGCAGTATTTTCAGACTATCTTCTAATTTTCAAGTTACTGAAATTAAATCAAGACATGTTGTTGACTTCTTCAAACAAAAATTGGCAGCATAAATGATTCTATTATATAACTGTGAGGTACTTTGGAAGTTAATTAAACCATATAAATAGGAGCTATTGATACTGGGCTATTCAGTAAAAGCACAATGAAGATGCAAAATAAAAAAAAATTACCATCTTCTGATTAGATGGTCACACACATATACACACCACACACACACAAAGCAGTTGTTACAATTTACTGTACCTTAACTTACATTTGACTTTTATTGTCAGACAATAACGCAAGACCTACATTTAAATACTGAACTTTTTAATAAACCAAACACAGAATAATAATACCGTGGAACCTCTATATTCATCATTAATCCGTTCCTGAGGGATGGATTCATTTTTCCATAGGAATTAACTAAAATTGGAATAATCTGCTCCCATCCCGAAATCTGATACATACATAAATAAAAACGTAACCAGAACTTTACCTTTAATGTGGAGCAATGATAGCAGAAGATGAAGAGGAGTAAAATAATTATTGTTTAGACGAGGAGTCACCTTCCATTCAAACATCAGGTAACTCAAATTCAGGTGATCAATATCTTTTTTGTCTCTTTCCCGTCTATTCACTGGCACTCAAACTTGTCCTATGTTGTCTGTTTCTGTAAGTTTTTTTTTACATTTTATGACTAATATTGGATTTTTGGATGCATAAAGGAGCATTTTTTTGCTAAAACGTTTTAGTAATATTTGATTTGATGAATATAAGAGCGGATAAATATAGAGGTTCCACTGTACTGTATAATATCTGGTTCCATTTTAGAAAAATATAGCTTTCAGACAGATGGTCCTCCCACAAACACACAAAGCATGAGGCATCATCATTCACAGCAAGTGACTGGTATATCTTAGAAGCAAAAAAAGTTATTTTGAAATCCCAAAGGTAATACAAATTAGCACTAACACTGTGAGTGTATATATGTATACTTGTGTGTTTGCACTCTATGCAGAAGTAAATTAGGTAAAAATGGTTCAAGGAATTGTGGGCCTGTTGAGATGATATGACACTTATGACAACAGCACTCAGATCTGAGCCACTGAGAACATCATTCTGGAAACTGCTGCCATTGCGATGATATGTTTAATTATGTTATATATTCATGTACAGTACATTATGTAAAAGTCAAACTCTCATTAAGGGCATAGATGCAAGCTGAGAGATTGTACAGTGCTTTTGTAACAATAATATATATATATATATATATATATATATATATATATATATATATATATATATTGTCATGATCTGCTTCTACAATGGGGCTTGATATGAACCTAGTTTGAACCTACCCCAGCAGAATTGTGTAGTTCCTGATCTCTTTGGCACAAAAGATGGCTTCTGAAGAGATACAGGCAGAGAATACTGCATACAGGTTACTAGTGGCCCATGACAAGACCACTCCCCAAGTCAGGATACAACACACAGAAATAGTCTCACACCTTGTATATGTGAAAACTATCTCTCCACGTTTATTGAATGATCAAAACAACATATTTATACTCTCCAATACCACACCCTTGTGTACATTTGTGTAAGTGTGATGTTAGACCATCTGGCTTGCAACCTTGGGCTATCAAAGCTCTTGAGATAAAAATCATCAGATATCTATAGCTGGCTAGTGAACAAACCTTAATGTTAAACTCAAGTGTTTGCTTAGGACTACTTGAAGTACATACATCTGTCTTGACCCAAGGTCTGTATGTGTGAGTGTGCAATGATCTGCAGCTAACTTCTATGCAGAGCATTTCTACCAATTCCACATTTGTTCTATATAACATTTTCCCTCTCATTATATATTATAACTAGGATACATAATAACCATGTACAGGAAACATATAACCACACAATAATACAGAATCCCAATGCAATAATGTCATGCTCCCTTGGCCATATTTATAATTACTGGCAATATGAGTCCTTAAACAATGAAATCATGACACACACATATATACAGTATATATATATATATATATATATATATATATATATATATATATATATATATATATATATATATATATATAGGCAGGTCATTGCAGAGAGGTCAGTCTAATCATGGTTCACTGAAGAAGGACCTGGCAACCCACTCCAGTATCTTTGCCAAGAAAACCATATGGATGAGCACAACAAGAAACAAAGTCAGATGAGCCATGGTCAACTAGAGTCGGACACAACTGAATGATTAAACAACAATATATATATATATATATATATATATATATATATATATATATATATATATATATATATGCTTAAAGGAAGCCATGTTTAAAATGGCTATGGTTTGAAGAACTAAGCATTTGTTGGCACATTTGCATGTCCCTGCTCAGCTTTCCAGAATGCAGAGTAATAACTGTATTTCTTGGAATTCTGAGCAGGAAGCAGGTTTTTTAACTTGTTTTAGACATTCAAATGTGAACGCAAATGTACTATATATATATATATATATATATATATATATATATATATATATATATATATATGTGTGTGTGGGCATTTTCACATTATCAATCTGCATCACAATATAGATCATGAAATGCACATACTGTATATCCTCTTTCAGAAGAAAAAATACATTTATCAAAAACATGCCCTTGCTCTTCACTAACAACTGATTCCTTTGCATATAATGGTCATCAATTTAACAGATTTATGATAATGTTTAACAGAGGTTATCCAATTTAAGGACCCTGATGGTGATTAAGAAAATGGAATGAAAAGTACATGTCTAATGCAAAGCGCAAAAATGTGGGTTCAATAATAAAACAAAAATACAGAAAGCTGAAGTAACAAACAATTCGGACAAAGGCGATATACTAGAAGCAATTTTTCACTAATAAATAAATGTTAGTTACACATGTAGTCATGCATATTTAAAGCAGTAAAGTAATGATTATGCTGACAGAACCAAAACATGTATTAAATATGTATCAGAGGGATGGACTGCATATCATACAAGAGTACTTGTCATTTGTGCTTCCTTTGCAGCTATCACTCATCAGCCCATGAGCTGTGAGTGGCATTTGTCATAACTCTAACAAGGCACAAAAAGCACATAATTTTCTCATGAGGAAATAGAAGCATTTGGTAGAAATGATTCCTAATCCTGGTAGCTTGATGTGTGATGGAAAGCCCACTATGACAGACACCTTGCTAAATTGAAGAAAGTATATCAGTTTCGAATGAAAGTCATTACACAAATGCATTAACTCAAGAAAATGGTGAATCTCTGCTACAAGATATGCATAGTAAAGTCTGCACATTCTTATTGTGGGATAGGAATTCTTAATGATTGGGTAATATATAGCAGAAAAATATGCCATACAAATCACAGAATTCCTAAGGAAAGTACAGCGCTGGAAGACCCTGCATACAAAAAACATCTCTGACACATATATTCTCTTTTATATGTCAGGTAATTGTAGAAAACTTTGTTTCAGCATAAAGAAGACACTAAAAATAAGAAAATTGCCAGTGTTTCTTACTGTAGGCAGTAGATGTCATGCATTGATCTAAGTGTCATCAGATCCAAAGACATGTTTGGTAGCAGAAAGGAATAAGGAGAAATAAAAGCAAAATATTATATAAAATTGCACATGCATAATAGCAACGGGAAAGTCAAAATATGCATAGTTAGCATAAGGTTTGTTCTTGTTTTGTGGGAAATTGTTATTATTATTATTATTATTATTATTAGGGTTATTATTCACTATTAAAATATACTTTAGTTTTCTATAGAACTATATATAAGGATTTTAGAAGATCACTTGACTACAATAAATAAAGGAGCCTTATGATAAAAACACAGTCAAACATATGGGTGATGATTGGGTGAGTAGTGATTGAAATGCATGATGGGCAGTGGTCCAGTCAGTAATTTGCATGATATAGTAACATAGTAGCTCTGGGTAGAAAAAAGCACATGTTTGTAAACCCCAACGTTTTCGTCTATGATCCATTTTTTCTGGTTTATGTTAACTAATCAAGAAAAATGTCAACTAATAAATAAACCCACTAAAATGTTACCAGATTTCTCATTTGGAGAAATATAAACTCCCCCCTGACCTAAAACAATGGCAACTGGCTATTCCCTTGATCAATATCCTACCTATTCCATATTTAATGACATTGTATGGCCTTTTTAGCTAAATAGGTATCTAATTCCTTTTGGTAGTTATCTGATGAATTTGCTGTCACACTTCATTTAGCAATGAGTTCCACAACTAGACTAATCTTACACTGAATAACCCCTTTATTGCATGTGTAATCTCATTTGCCCCATGGATGTCTATTGTAAATGTCTTATGAGGAAAAGTTCACCTGACTAAAACCTTATATTGACTCTTCATTGACTCTTTGTTTGTTGTAATGGCGGTAATCACCTCAGAGTCACTTTTTCCTGTTAACCTTAATCCTTTTGAACTCTCTCTGTCTCAACTAGAGGAAATAGTGTTAGTCAATCAGATAGTTGGTCCTAGAGATGCGTGTGGTTATGTATGTATGTATTAAGGGTTAAGGGTTGATTGTATCAATAAAAAAATTAATCATCTGACAAAAACCATGAAATTGTCTTAGAAAAAATACTACACTTGAAAAACATTACATGAGACAAATTTCCGTTTTTGATCAAATAGATGACACAGCATTGTTATGGATCCCACAAACTGGATTTCATTTGCCAAGCTATCAAGCTATTTCAGAAAGCCACACCGGTTGATTTTTAATATAGACAATATGAAAGTGAAACAAGGACGGGAATGCCTGAGGATGAGCTTCATTTTGCATTGTGTACTGTCTCATACATATGTTGAAGGGTAAATCTTCTGTAATCCCATATGTATTTTAGGCTTCACAAAATGACAAAATTTAGACTGCGCTCTGCACAAGCCATACATATGCAACAAGCCCGGTGTTTTATATTTCCATTGTTCTGTCCTTTCATGACATTGTGCATTAAACTGACTGCAGCTGTCAACCAGAAATCAGTCTGCTTTAAATCTTGAACAAAACTGTTCAGTGATATTATAGATGAAACTAAGATAGCACTTTCAAAGTATATTTAAAATATACCCAGATGGAACATGTGTCTTGTTAAAGTTTTGTGCAATAATGTGACTTTACTAATAAGCATGGATTTAAGCATGCAAAATGTAATTATTTTTCACAGAAAACAAACTTTTCAAAATTCTTTTAATTTATGAGGCCTTTAAGGCAAAATTTGACATGTTCACAGCAATCTGAATTTTTATCTATGACTCCATACATTATTTATTCCTTTGTCTTCTCCCTTTTATGGATAGATGCTTGCCTGTCTCAGTATATATTTTCTACTTAAGCGTCTCACTAGAGATAATGTTGGACTGTGCACTAGCTGCCTGAAACAATTTGATGTAATGTGCAGTCCAGGATATGAGACTCGTTGCTAGGAAAGGATTTTGGCAGCTTACTTCGATGACCAATTCTTTGAAGAGCTGGAACACAATCCAGGAATAATTAAGCAGCTCTAGATTACATTTGTACGAATACCAAATGTGCTTTACACTATATTGCACTCATTCACAACAGTTGTACAAATCTCTGCTTACTTGTATCCATTTTTAATATGTTCACTTACATTGCTGAAATGACTGGGATCACTAACAAGATGTGTATATGGATCACTCATCACAAAAAATATATGGTGTACTTACCAAATAGAAATGCATAAAACAGAAAAAATGTAGGTTTAAAGTTGCACTAATCCATATAGTCACATATTATTAAAAGGATTACAAAATTAAAATATACACAGAACACACACTATATTTTATACTGCACTGCTGCAAATGACAATATAGTAAATTATAGGATTTAAGAAAACTATTATGTTAACACAACACAGTTGATACAACAGTATAATACAGATTTTGGTGCCTCTTTTTGCCTTACCATGGTAAAATATATTTTGGGTATTATATTTTGGGTATGATGTAACCTAAAAATGTGTTAACAGCTAAATACATGGGTCATTCTACTGTTTTAGGTTATACAATAAATCATTCTTGAGCTATAGACCATTGTCTCAGTGTGGCTCAATATGTTAATGTAGCACAAATTATGCTAATTTGAGAAACGATTCTGCCCCTGTGTTATCATGCAGTTTGGTCCATCATCTTTACCAATCAAACACACAATACCATAAATTAGTAAATTTTGCCTTACATTGGTGCATCAACCAACATTAAGACAATGGCACATAGCTCAAGAATAATATAATTTAGCAAATAATAGATAGCATGATATATATATAGTTTTTCTTACTCTGTAGTTGTCACTTACAATGTTACTTTTAAATTATATTGTGATGTGCAAGTCCCATGTGTTGACCCAAATACTGTTTTCACATTTTTTTTAAAACTCTTTTTATCATTACTGATTTATTCTATGTTTCTACATTAGGGTTTTCTTCTTTAAGCCATATCATTTAGCACTAAAGTTATTGGAATAGACAGAGGGAGACAATACAATGTTTGTGTGTAATGTTAACTAACAAGTAACATACATTTTCACCTTATTTGTATGCAAATCTTATAATCTACAGAGGGTATGTACAAATGCTGTGGCTATTATGTTAATACACTAGGGCCCTCATTCAATTGCGATTTGGCCAATTGACTAGTGCTCTAAATAAGCATATAACATAATTTTTTTAAAACGGTTTTTAGTTAGTTAAAACCTTGCTTTTGGATAGATGTTTACTAACTAAAAACTTCTTTAAAAAAATATGTTATGTGCTTATTTAGACCCCTATTCAATTGGCCAAATTGCAATTGAATGAGGGCCTATGAAAAAATGACGGGAGTAAAATTGTAATGCTAGCAATGCGGTTTGCCACACAGTGCGAGGCTATGTGCCTTCTGAGCACCTTCGGCGCTCATTTTGTGGCTCGCAATGAGCGCCTTTTTTACGTCAACCTAAGTCCCGCGTGGCCGATGGCTCGTCTTGCTTCGCAAGGCTTGGAGTGCAATGTGCTCCTTTGGCGTTCATTGCAGCCTAAGTCCCGCGTGGCCGACGGCTCACCTCGCTTCGTGAGGCTCACAGTTGCGCCCCTACGGGCTGCAAAGTATGACCAACATCGTAAGCGAATATGTTCATATTACGACATCTTAAGCAATTGGGCAGATTTTATATTATTTAGCACTTGTTTAAATACTTTTGATAAGTTCCTATTTTGTTATCAATCAGCCTAATGCCCAATATTTATAATATCCTTTTTTTTTGGAGAGCACCTGATTATAGGAAGAGTGTTTTAGAATCTAAAAAATAAATATAATCGCTAATTTATTATTACATGCAAATATTCTTAATGAGCTGCCATTTTTTTGTTTCTTTATATCTGTTTTCCACAAATGGTAGGTGATCTTCTATGCAGACAATTATTCACCTACCTCAATTAATATATGCCAATTGTAAACACCAGGTCATCCATTAGGACTGGTGGAAATCTACAGCCACATTAAATTCGAAGCTTGTATGTGCAATGTGAGACCAGATGGTGCTATTAAATTTGAACATGCTGCGAGTAACTGGTTTGAGAGGCAAACCCGTAAACCATTTTTCGCCCATCAGTGAACGTGATCAATTAGTGTAACTTTTAGTTACATTGATTGCTGGGATCGATATAACACAACAATTAAACATGAAATAAAGTATTTTTCAGGGCCGATTTACAAGCTTGAGACTGTTGTGCTATTAATGTTAAGACCTAACATCACTTTCCCTTTCAATGAAGGTACAGTAGTGTGTGTATATGTGCATTTGCAGTGCTACGGATTGGACTTTAACCCCCTTGCGGGTCCTCTCTAGTACTTGTTGGCTTCTTGGCTCCATTTGTGAGTTACAAGTTTGAACGCCAGTGATTTTGATGCAATTTAATAGCTAAATTGGAAACGTAGCAGTCATGGGCTTGAGAGAACAAAGAATTTGCACCTGCAAAGTTCCACATTCAACATACCGTAGTTTTTTTTGGCCTTTTTTGCACCTAACCCGCATTAAGAGGCCAATTTAATAGCCTTAAGTCTTGCGAGCTACGTTATGAGCTACAATTTTACACGTAGAAGGATTTTAAAGGGGCTGCTAATTGGTATACAACAATGCCCTGCTGAGAAATCAACTCAGGCAGTTCTAACAAGGTTATAGCTACCTACAGTAAGGAATAATTGTATATACTATTTATAAACTAAAACCTTATTTATGTGTTTATGCTTCCTAAAAATATTTTGCTGTTTGTCCAGTGTAGTTCTTCCCAAAAATGTGGAGTTTCAGCGGTCCTTTAATATAATATATAAACACACATTCAAGTAGCATATTTCAAACTCTTTATTACAAACACCCCCCTGATACCTGTCATTAAGATCCAATGTTATTATTTGTTATAGTAGTAGGGTAACAAATTACACTACTGAGTCTACTCTTTCCTATTACCAGTGCCATATTACTTATCATTGAATCATTTGAAAGCAAGACTCCTGCTGTTAGCTTAAGAAAATTTAAATAATAGCACAAGTGTGGGTCATGAGTGTATATTTTGAAGAGAGGAATTAGTGCAAGTATAATATCCAGATGTCCTTGGCTATCTTGCATATGCCCATAGAAATAAGGAAACATGAACCTACTGAATTAGATCACATAAATAATAAGGGGGCACTGTGAAAAACTTCATGTGCGTAAATCATGGGCATAAAAGTATTTATTTATCCTTATTTTAGTAGTCACTGCTTGTGCCACAGTTTGCCTTCCACACTTCCTGTGGGCTTGGAAACTGAGTGGGAGCATTCTCATAATCTTCATTATCTATTCAAGAGCAGAAAGAAGGGAATGGAGGCAGATTTGTTGATTCAGCCAGTTTTTCAAAACAGGAAACCATCATTTTCCCTTTTACAAGTTCAGTAGTGGCACCTTGCAATTATAATTAGAAGCCTTGCTTGCCCTAATCTGTAACCACCACCTTGTGCTCTGAAAAGGAAATATGACTCTAATAGCAGCTTCCAAGCACTAGCAAAGTCAGCTAAAATGAAGATAGCTAATGTTATGCATACCTCATACATGTGAAGTTTTTGCTAAACTACAGAAGTCATTCATCATATATAATCGCCCCTCTTAGCTCGCTATTCTTCTATCCAAAAAACAATGCTAGAAATGAAATATTATATATATATATATATATATATATATATATATATATACTGGATATAAAAAGTTTACACAGCCCTGTTAAAATGTCAGGTTTCTGTGCTGTAAAAAAATGAGACAAGGATAAATCATTTCAGAACTCTTTCCACCTTTAATGTGACCTATAAACTGTACAACTCAATTGAAAAACAAACTGAAATATTTTAGGTAGAGGGAAGAAAAAAATATAAAAATAAAATAATATGGTTGCATAAGTATGCACACCCTTAAACTAATACTTTGTTGAAGCACCTTTTGATTTTATTACAGCACTCAGTCTTTTTGGTTATGAGTCTATCAGCATGGCACATTTTGACTTGGCAAGATTTGCCCACTCTTCTTTGCAAAAACACTCCAAATCTGTCAGATTGCGAGGGCAACTCCTGTGCACAGCCCTCTTCAGATCACCCCACAGATTTTCAATCGGATTTCGGTTTGGGCTCTGACTGGGCCATTCCAAAACTTTAATCTTCTTCTGGTGAAGCCATTCCTTTGTTGATTTGGATGTATGCTTTGGGTTGTTGTCATGCTGAAAGATGAAGTTCCTCTTCATGTTCAGCTTTCTAGCAGAAGCCTGAAGGTTTTGTGCCAACATTGACTGGTATTTGGAACCGTTTATAATTCCCTCTATCTTAACTAAGGCCCCAGTTCCAGCTGAATAAAAACAGTCCCAAAGCATGATGCTGCCACCACCATGCTTCACTGTGGGTATGGTGTTCTTTTGGTGATGTGCAGTGTTGTTTTTGTGCCAAACATATCTTTTGGAATTATTGCAAAAAGTTCAACCTTGGTTTCATCAGACCATAACACCTTTTCCCACGTGCTTTTGGGAGACTTCAGATGTGTTTTTGCAAAATGTAGCCTGGCTTGGATTTTTTTCTTAGTAAGAAAAGGCTTTCGTCTTGCCACTCTACCCCATTGCCCAGACATATGAAGAATACGGGAGATTGTTGTCACATGTACCACACAGCCAGTACTTGCCAGATATTCCTGCAGCTCCTTTAATGTTGCTGTAGGCCTCTTGGTAGCCTCCCAGACCAGTTTTCTTCTCATCTTTTCATCCATTTTGGAGGGAGCTCCAGTTCTTGGTAATGTCACTGTTGTGCCATATTTTCTCCACTTGATGATGACTGTCTTCACTGTGTTCCATGGTATATCTAATGCCTTGGAAATTATTTTGTACCCTTCTCCTGACTGATACCTTTTAACAATGAGATCCCTCTGATGCTTTGGAAGCTCTCTGTGGACAATTGCTTTTGCTGTGGGATGCAACTAAGAAAATTTCAGGAAAGACCAACTAGAACAGCTGAACTTTATTTTGGGGTTAATCGGAGGCACATTAAATGATGGCAGGTGTATGCTGACTCCTATTTAACATGATTTGGAATGTGATTGCTAAATTCTGAACACAGCTACATCCCCAGTTATAAGAGGGTGTGCAGACTTTTAGGAGACTTGCGATGTGTTTTTGCAAAATGTAGCCTGGCTTGGATTTTTTTCTTCGTAAGAAAAGGCTTTCGTCTTGCCACTCTACCCCATAGCCCAGACATATGAAGAATACGGGAGATTGTTGTCACATGTACCACACAGCCAGTACTTGCCAGATATTCCTGCAGCTACTTTAATGTTGCTGTAGGCCTCTTGGTAGCCTCCCAGACCAGTTTTCTTCTCGTCTTTTCATCCATTTTGGAGGGAGCTCCAGTTCTTGGTAATGTCACTGTTGTGCCATATTTTCTCCACTTGATGATGACAGCTGAACTTTATTTTGGGGTTAATCGGAGGCACTTTAAATGATGGCAGGTGTATGCTGACTCCTATTTAACATGATTTGGAATGTCATTGCTTAATTCTGAACACAGCTACATCCCCAGTTATAAGAGGGTGTGCAGACTTATGCAACCACATTATTTTTTTTTTTTTACCTCCACCTAAAAGATTTCAGTTTGTTTTTCAATTGAGTTGTACAGTTTACAGGTCACATTAAAGGTGGAAAAAGTTCTGAAATGATTTATCTTTGTCTAATTTTTTTACAGCACAGAAACCTGAAATTTTAACAGGGGTGTGTAGACTTTTTATATCGACTGTATAAAAATAAATTATGGGTCAAAGCTTTCATGGGAAAGACATACTGCTCCATAGCGCTGGTATGGAAATGCATATTTTTTGTGTCCCCTGTTCATATATATATATATATATATATATATATATATATATATATATATATATATATATATATATATAAAATGAATGCTGCTGCCTGCAAAAAGGTAATATCTAGTTGTAAGCACTCAATGTGATGTCAGGGGAAACACTTATACTTTCCTTGCTCTGGGAATAAAATAAACTTTTTCTGTGCTGCAGATTACTAATTTATAAAAATATTTAAATTATGTTCTTTAAATGTAATAAATAAAGAGCTTCCATGTCTTTTAAATATTTACTTTCATTTGTTTTAGTACCCTAGTTGCAACAAAGACATATTGCTGTGAAAAATAATATGTAATATGATCATTCTTTTATAAATGATTTGCTGACTATTTTGCCTTTATTTGCTGTGAGGAGAAGACTGATACATTCCTCAGCATGATTTATACTTCTATAAAATCACTACCGAGGTTCAAATCAATGTGAATAAGAACCAACAAATAAGGCATTGGTTCATGTTCACATTACAATAAACTGTCCCCTTTTGGATTGCATATTAAATAATAATAATTCATATGTTTCAAACATTTCCTCTACTTGGACCTAAGTAGTTTTCATATTTGCATCATTCTGTGCCAGTTGACAAACAATAAATGTACATTTTTGTAACAACCTCAAGCAGATATTTCAGAGTAGGAAATTAAGAAAAGAAGGCAAAGCATGTTGCTTTATTTTGACTTTTAATCAAAATTGTCATCTTCCCTTTGCAACCAAGAAGCAGGAGCACATCTTACTACTCGCATGCAATAATGCACTTGCTCCCTTGCAATAATATACCCACTATCTACACTTAAAGGGTCACTCTTGCGCTATGGAATATGTTGGCACGTTAGAAATAAAGATAATAATAATAATAATGCATGTAAGGAAAACTTGGCGTTTCCTTTGTACTGGCTACTCCGATAATATAAGGAGTGATGCATGTGCACTCCAATGGCTTATTTCCCTTGTTCAATGATTAATAACAATTATAACATTTCTAAACAATGAAAAATACAGTGGTACTTAGTTCTCAACTTTAATTTGTTCCGTACTGCAGGTTGAGGAGCAAAAAGGTTGAGTACCACACTCCCATAAGAAGTAATGTAAATTGGATTTAGCAATCACAGAAAGTACCAAGGTAGAGCGATGAGGACCAAGGTTTTTTTCTCATCCAGACAGGTTGAGTATTGAAAATGTTGTGTTCCGAGGAGGTTGAGAACCAAGATACCACTATACAGAGTTACAGCACCGTGGGCAAATTAAATTTTTTAATTAAAATAAGAAAGAAGAAATGTTTGGAAATGCAAGTTGCCAGGAAAATCCCAACTCCTTAATGCAAAGCATCATGAAAATATTGCCTAACTAACAATTTCACTAACCAAGATCCTTGACTATAGCATAATCTGCTAACAACTACTTAGCATATCTGCTTTGGCTGCAAAAAAAAAGTATTTTTTCTCTGGCCTTCATAAATAGTTTCAATAAAAGCTCTGCTTGCTGATTATACAAAATTCTAGAACATTTTATAGCACAGGTAGTTTGAATCATAAAATATCTTATTCAAGAGTTTCAATGGATTTACACTAAACACAAACATTCAATCATTTGGATGTCTGAAGAACAAACACATAATGTGGCTTGCCATAATCACAAAGTCAGACAAGAGCACCCTACACAGCCACTTCAAATGCAGTACACTTATGATACCAGTTTTCAGATGTCTGGAAGATAATACACGTGGGCAGCAGGCCAGGCTCATTCAAAGGAGCAATATAGAGGCCTCCTTCTATTCATCCAGGAAATCAGTATTCTTCTACTCTATATATTATATTTCTGTATATAAAAAGTAATTTCCATTGGATGTCTATGGTTCAGAGACAAGATAATATCCAGGAAGCAGAAAAAGCACAAAAGTCATTGAAATATCATAAAGTTATTGAAACATTTTATGAAATTTGTTAAATTAAATAGAAACATCCCATGGCCTATAAAAGGTCATTGCTATAATCCAACAGATCATTGAAAGGATCCCTACAGTACAATGAATGTTTCCATGTTTGAGTAAAAGTCTAGTATACACTGAAATATGCTTAGTTTTGCTTATTTTCTAAGTAATGGTTTACATAGGGATGGACAAAAATACATTATATGTTGGGAAATGATTTTGGTCAGATTTGAGTCAGAAGTTCAATCTTTAGGAGCCCTGGCTCCCAGGTTCCTGGGATAATTCCAGGATAATTTTTTTCATAATATAAAGCTATAATAGCCACTGATATAATTGTTTCCATTTTATTTCATTTAGAGGTCTGACATACCTTGCAATATGGTACAGAATAATTGATTTACAGCTAAACATAATTTCATACAAGATACAATAGAACATTTCTGGTATCAAGGATTTAATTTGTTGTTAGGTACCAAGGAGGAAGAAGTCAAACAGGTGGGGGTGACTTTAAGGTACTCTATGACATTTAAATATATAATTTCTATTAAAAGAAATTAGAGCTTTAGAGCATGCATAACCATTGCAGACACATATTTGATTTAAAAGTATTGGTATCTTAGAGTATGCATTATTACTAGACCATGGTGAGACAGCAGGATTTAGTAGTGTTTGAAGGGCTTTGTTACACTTATATATAATTTAAGGTTTATTAATAGGACCACTTTATAAATAGTTTGCAAAGTAAGTAGAAACTAACAACATTAGCAGTTTTGTAAGCTATTAAAACACAATTCATTTAAGAGAAAGTCTTATTTTTTGCAGACTTTGGATCTTGTCTGGGCTGAGCACTTCTTGACAACTTGGAACAGTTTCTTATCTGCTTACAAAGAGAGGTGGGAAAGAGCGTATATTTATTTGTTAAATAATTTGAGTTTTTGGTATTTGCCACCTCCACATCTACCTAGTAGTGTAAGCAATTCTGCAAAAATGTGAAAACTCCTCATCACATATATTTTTTTAAGCTAAAACCTAGCTTTATAATATGTTTCCTCTCTAATTATGGTCTTAGATTCCATGTTTTCTAATATATATATATATATATATTTTGTCATTCAGTGGTTGAATTTATGAAAATTATTATATTGAAAATATTATATATTTTTTTAGAGGACATTTCAGAAGATCCTTTGAGGTTGTTTGAGTTTTTTAAATAATGCTTTCACCTATTTGTTTAGGGCTTATGGTCTAGAGACTGTATAACAATACATAGTTGCTGGATGCTTTTCTACTTACCAGACACTAATGATGAGTAACTTCTTCACTGTAGATTTTAATTGAAATCTACATATTAGGAGATCTTTTTTTACACGTACAACATGTTACATAAAGGCAATAAAAGGGTTCAGTACAGTAGATTGCACAATTACTGTAAGAAGCATGCAAACCTCAGGATAATCAGGAGAGATGGTGATCACAGTAGTGAGATGTCAAAGCTTGTAGCAAAACATATTTTAGTTATTGCAATCAGCTTCTAATATGTCTTAAGTAAATTAGTAACTTGCATATCTGCTTATGTTGTTATGGTATTACATACTTAACAAGCATGGAAACTTTTCACCAAGGTAAAGTGGTTCTGCGAGAATCCATACATCAGAATCACCCAGATTCCATGTGGATGTCGGATCAGCTACTAAATATATCAGCATATGCACTAGACTACATTAGCATTGGTCGATAGGAGCATGAGTACCCATTCCCTATAACTTTGCATTCAGGAACCTCTTTAGTTCACATTGTAAAGTTCTGTATTGCAGAAAATGCCATCTGCACTTAATTGACCACCATATCAACCTTTACTACATATGGCCCCATACTTAACATTTTTATACTCAACTGCAAGCAACCTATCTATTTGGATATTAATCTCACTTCTTCCTTAAATTTCCATATTTTTGAAGAAACAGCATCATCCATCTTCTACCTGTACCTGTTCAGACCAATGAAAAAGTAGGAGCCTTAACAAATGCCTAGGCTTATCAATTTATTCCTGTTTAGCCAATAGCTGACAATGACATAAAAGTCGACATATATGGGACTATATAAATGCTGACCTGTATGGATTATTACATGTGTGGTAATAGTCAGCCATAAGACTATGATATTGAGTCGATTTGCATCACAACTATGAAGTAAAGACCACATTTATTCTTCAATCCAAAACCCAACAATTATTTTTTTGTAGTTTGGTTTGGGCTTAATTATTTAAAAATATTTAGCATTCCTCTTTTATGTGGAGGACTAAGAGACATCTGCTGCGCACCTGAAATACACAATGACAAGTAATTGTATCTTTTGGAAAACACAAACATGTCTACAAACAGAAGGTAATTTTTTCTTGCTTTTATAAATTCATGCTGATCAAAACAGATGTGTTGGAGGGCATATGCTTTTGAAAGAAACTATCAAAGTTAACTGTAGCTACATATGGTGATGTAGGGCTGTTACATTCCCCTAGATGAGCAAAAAGCCACCTTAGTACAGCATTTTCAGTTCAAAAGCCTTAATGAAAATATAATATTTTCCCTGGTGAGTCCAAGTTTAGCAGTACCTATTGTATGGATTGTGCTTTCAGTTAGGATCCAGAATCTCTCTCTTTTGTTTACGATAAAACACTGTAGACATATTTATGCACATTTGCTTATCAATGCATAGCTTGAAACAAAATGTCTTTATTTGCATTATTGCTTTTTAATTTAATCTGTTGCGACTGTCATTCATCTAGATCAAACATTTTTGTATGTCTAAGGTTAGTATTTCTAATGGAGACATTTACCGTATATGTTTTTGTAGTTTGGTAATAGTCAGGCAGAGTTTTCACTGGTTCAGATAAACAAGTTCTACCATATGCAATTAGCTATTTTCTCTGTGGCATGGGCCTTAAAAGGACAAAGGTCAGCTTGGCATTTTCACACTTTTGGGATAAAACTTTCTCACTAAGTTTTCTGCATTGATATCTCGATTTATAGAGAATGTCGTTGGCTGGAATGGAAAGTACCTAACAAATTGTTTATGTAACCAAATAAGAAAATATAAAAAGAGTAAGTTTTAACCCATCTGTATAATAACATATGAATGGCTCCTGATTGGCTGGACAAAGTTAAATTAGTTCAACATAGTGGCTGCTAATGCAGTAGAAAAAAGCATGTCATGTATACTTGCATTTGTAATATATTTAAAAATAGTTATTTGAAACTAAAATAGTTTAAAAGCAAGTTATAAGAATTTTAATAAATGAAGAAAAACTAATTTTAAACATTACTCCCAGATAATTATTGTTATGAAAATTAAAGAACAATTTGATATGGATAACCTAATACCTAATACCCTGCTGATACCAGGAACACCAACATTTAGGCAAGGTATATTGCTACAATCAATACTCTGCTGTTCTTTTTCTGCAATTTACTTATCCTGTGTAAAAACCATGAGCCCAATTCAATTGTGCTTTCGCAAGTTAGTTTAGCCCGTAAGTGAAGTTGCAAGTTAATTTGCTATTCAATTTGCGTCTTTTTGCGGGCTCCAAACGGGATACGAGTTACGGCCTTGAAAACTTTTTGATGGTTAAACCCAGAATTTACAGCCTTGTGAAGCCTTTGATCTTTCCCGTCTGCAAGAGTTACAATCTCGAAAATTGCAAATCACTATTCAATTGCTCCAATTCCCCATGCCCGCAAATGTTTTCACACCCATAAATGGCAAATTAAGGACCTGCAGGAGGGTTAAACACCTATTCGTAGCACTGTAAATGCAAATATAAAAAACAATACTGCACTGTAAATAACGGGGAAAGCGATGAAAGACATTAGAATTAATTGCACAACAGTCTCAAGCCCGCAAATCGTCAGTATAAAAGATTTTTTTTTATGTTTTATTTTGGGGTTAAATCGATCTTTGGTATCAATGAGTTAATACATATCAGGCCACCCACATGGACTAGAACAGTATTGGTATTGATTTTCATAATTCTGTATTTTGTGGTTTTGCGCGTCTGATAGCATATCGGACCCCGAAACCTAATTGGTTAACATGTAACCTCCATGTTTTGCTACCGTCTCGTTTTCTATTGGCTGATTTGAAATGGGGGGTTAATGTCTTGCTTAATTGATCCTGTTCCCGCTCTGAACTGCTACGAACCAGTGCATGGTTTACAAAGTCAGCTTTGGGCCCGTAACTTGAGGGCTTGATCAATTGAATAGCTCCATAATAGGAGACGATCGGGAGCCCGCAGCACACCTGCAGACAAATGGCTAAACATCCCGCAAGATGCGGGCTTGCAATGGAATCGGGCCTCATCTGTTTGATTTCATTAGTTTGCTTTATTTAACACTGACCTCCATGCCTCCACTCTCACTGACCTCCATGCCTCTACTCTCCTTGTCCCTCCTCCTGTTCCTTATATAGTGTGGTCTCAAAATCTTTTTGCCTTTTCATTTCCTATTTCTCCAGGCCTGTGGATCACCGAATACCCTGCTGATACCAGATACCACTGCATTTTTATGTAATTTGTATTTTTAATTTTTAGTGACTATCGAATGTATAATTGTATATGGATATATATATATATATATATATATATATATATATATATATATATATATATTCAAATAAAACTTCAGTTTTTCCTAATTTGCAATGATTTAAGCAATGTTTTTCTCTGCCATTTAAGACAACAATATTTCCTTGAATATCAGGCTGAGCTAACTTGTAAAACTCAAAACAGAATAAATGAAACTTCCCTTCCTGCTGTAGTTTTGCAAACCAAATAGAGCTTGCTTTACTGAAGCCCAGTAGGGGTACTGGCTCCGTACTGTAGTGGCTAATTGCTATCACCAGTAACATATCCCCAACTAGGTGTGAAAAACTACCTTTCTATTCTTTACTTGTGCTCGTGTTTCTGGCACTTTTATATGAGGGGCACCAATATAGGAGGCTGTAATTCTTTTTCAACATTTTACTATCACCTTAGCCAGAGTTACAACAATAATAGATCAAAACAAAAGAAAATAACCGTCCTTGCTCCCACCATGGCACTACTTTTTTATTTAGAGACAGTTCTCTCGCACCCAGAAAAAAACAAAACAGTTCAATAGTATGTTTACTTTAACTGGCCTGTATTCTTCAGAAGATCGGTTTTCCAGTGTGCTGCCAGACTGTTCATAATCAGCTCCACTATACGGTCTCTCTGTGTCTTTTTTTTGGTCCAGCTCCACTAAAGAGAACACTTCTCTTGCATCAGCCCAATTACTTGAGAAGTCAGTCCAGCAGTGCATAAACGGCACCACTGATTTCTTAGCTCCAGTCTCTTGAAGTCTATACTCAGCTGAGCTAATCAGTCTGCTCCAGGAGTTAACTCATTCAGTCCTGTTTCAGACCTACTGGTGATAAATGCTTTTAAAGGTCTGTGTCTCACATTAAAACCTATGTCACATAGACTTCAAAAGTAGCCTGCATTGCTTTCCTATGTCACAATGCAACATGCAATATGGAGTAGGGCATAGGGCATATATGTGAGAAAGGAAACTAGGATGTTAGTAAAAAGGCTTTAAAAGGTCTGCAAATCTGCCTATAGCTTAGATCCACGTTAGGCTGTCAGGATATACAGATTACATCTCTGATCATAAACTGTAATTTCACTAATCTAGTATGATGCAAGTCAAATTATTGCTCTGACTCCAGTGAATTATTTTCACTTCAGATGAAATTCATAGAGGAAAAGCTCAGTAAATGGTATATTTATGTTCTTAAAAAATAAAAAAAGAATGTGGAGCTAGCAACTGAAGAGATCAGCAGCAAAACAGCTCAGCTTGTACAAACAAGGAATAAAAAAACAATCCTGAAAACACCACAAAATCTGCTCTAAATTATATTATTTATAGGTACCTGCACATTCTGGGCATTTTCGTAGAAAACCAGGACCCAGGTTTTCACCTTGGAGGCTGTATTTCAGACTAGAAGGCATACTGCGCTGGGAGAACATAACCTGTAATGGTGGATAACTCCAGAAGTTTTTTTTCAGCTTTACATGACTGCCCGAGCACCGAGACAGAGAAAACATCTCAACAAGCGTTGTGATATTTTGATCTTTGACCATCCTGGATACAGATCCAAGGGCTAGGAGGAAAACACCTGGGGCCCCCCAATACATTTAATACACTTAGTAAAACAGTTGGACCCCCTTCTAGATTCACAGTGATGTTGTTATGCTGAACTGGCAAGTCCATAAAGAACTGCTAATATTCAATACATGGGCTGTGAAAACAAATACAGATATTTTGCAAGTATGATGTAGTTGTGATTTTTCTTCTCTTCCACTGCTGGGACTGACTATACTGCCATCTATTGTCTTTACAGAAAATAACAATTCCTGAAAAAACACTGACATATATTGACTTCTTGGAAAACTTTCCTGAAATACCACTTCTATATAAATTGCCTATAGAATGCAGAGTCTTTGATTACAATTTAAGTTTTGGATAAAGGATCCCGCTCATTTTTACATGGTCACATTGTTCTGAAGCTTTTACAGACTTGATTGATTTTTCTGACTGCCATCTATTGGTCATCAAGCAGGGAGCAGCCTACTGAACTAACTATAAATTGGCATTCAAATGAATGACATCAGAAACCCCTGCAAACACTTACTACACTCAAGTTATATATTGCTTGTTTAATATCTTACCAAAAAGCAAGTGATTCCTCAATAACACAGAGACTGCAATTCAGTAATTTACAGAGCTGAGAATGCCCAAGGGGGGGCCACCCTGACCTAACTGTAATACAGATGGAGTAATCATATACTCCCAGAACATGCTGGGAAGAATGCTCTAACTCAGGACAAGTGACAGCCTATCAAACCCAATCCAGTTTATGATTGAACCTCTCAGATACGGTGGAGTCTCTAGTACAGCAAAGCATGAAAATGGGGAAAACTAAGAGAGGTATGCAAACAAAGTGCATCATCACTGACCACTTTGGACCTCCAGAAGCAAACCTCACTCTGTCTCATGCTTCCCAATCAGGGCTATCAGATAATTCAGACTCTGAGGGACAACTGGTGGCCCCACACCAACAACATATGCTTCTTTCACCCTGATCCATGGCACTGATTAAGGAAATGTGTATGGCCCATTTAACAAAGATCGTTGATTCTCTTAAAAAGGACATTAGCAATTTGGGACAAAGAACCCAACTGCTTGAGGAAACCTTTGACCAAATTGTGGAAGCACAGGAGAGAGATAGGGCCAAGATCTGGCAACACTCTTGATACATTTCCATCCCCAAGGAGGAGTTTGAGGATTTAGAGAACCGCTCAAGGCGCTATAATTTAAGGATCAGAGGTGTACCCAGGGCAATCCGAGATCTTATGCAGTATCTGAAAGAAACCATAAGCAGTATAATCCTGGACATCCCAGAATCAGTTTGGGAAATGGAAAGGGCCCATAGGGCTCTGGGGGCCTATAGAAATTAGGACTTACCAAAGGATGTTATAATTAGATTTTTGAGACAAAGATCCAGGGATCTTATTCTAGCAGCCTCCAGGAAGATGACTGATATTAAAGGTTTGGACAACTCCGTGCTCCAAATATATGCCGATCTCTCCCCTATCACATAGGCTGAGGCAGATGAGGCCGGCGCTAGATGTTTTGATCTGGCACAAAATACAATACAGATGGAACTTCCCATTTTTTTTTTGCTGTTTCAGTTTAAAGTCTGCTCCTATTCAGTTCATTCCCTGGAGGATTGCCATACTCTTCTCAAACATCTTCACTTGCTTTCGGAAGAGGAGCCAGAAGAGAATCAAGCCAACACGGCCAAGTTGCTTCCCACCAGGCAATGGCAGGAAGTTTTGTATCTTAAACAGAAAATAAATCTCCCCCCCTCGGGTTCAGCCCTTCTCTGCACCCCTCTGAGGTTGGGCATCCTTAGCAAGGAACTTGTCCCACAACAGATCCAACCTGAGACTGTTATATTAGCATATTGGAGCAGAACAATAACCACAACTGTCTCTAGATGGGTGTTTATTGTGATTGTATCTCTGCTGTTTGCTTCATATCTATAGTTTAAAGCCCTTATATATATATAGGGATTATGTCCAGTATGTAGAAATTATCTAATGTGCAGAATGGATTTAGTTAGCTAAGTATAGGTTCTCTATGACTAGTTGAAGTGCTAGATTTGCAGATATTTTGTTCAATCTCAGTAATAAAAGTTACCGTAATTTTAGTCAAGGGCCAGCCCCCCATATTCTGACCCTTTGGGATTAAATCCCCCCCCCCCACACGTCTGACAATATTTAAGTTTTCTTGTTACCCCTCCTATTGAGGGTACTATAGAGGTATGGTTAGTCCACCCCCTGCCCCTGATGCTGCCACTGCAGTTACTGTATGTGGCTAAGGAGGTTATGTTTCTCAAACTGTTTAATAATTTGTTTTTTTGCAATGTTTAGCTCATTCAAAAGTTGAATGTCTAATGTTTGTTTCCCTTTCTTCTCTCTATGGCAAGTGGTATCCTTGCTCCATATCTTTACAGTTCTTCTGGGCTAGTGAGCTGACGTTGTGAGCTCCATCTGGTCTCCCTGCCCCACTGTGTTTGGATCTGAAGCTGGGTGAGTCAAACCGCATTAAGCGTTCAAGTCATCACCACTATCATGACTAATATAGAATACACGTTGACACGTATGACACACAATGTACAGGGCTTTAATTCCCAATTTAAGAGGAGGAAAGATTTCCTGTACTATAGAGTAGTTAAACCCTCCATTCTATTTTTACAGGAGACACACTTCTCACATAACCACGTCCCAAAGTATCTACACAAAGACTACCTTGTATTCTACTCAGCGACCCAACCCACTAGAGGAGCAGGCACTTTGATACTTATGCGCCGAGAGTTCCCCTTTACTGGAATCTAAAAAAGTAGACAAACATGGGCATTATATTATCCTAAAAGGCTTGGGTCCATTACGCTAGTTTCCATATATGCTCCAACTACATCCCCACATAAAACCCTATTTAGTATCCTGAGGATTCTAGAAGCACAGGCAAGAGGAAAAGTGATAATTGGTGGGTACTTCAATTAGGCATTTGACCACAAACTGGATAGATTAAATAGTCTAACAAATGGGCGCTTCTCCAATATATTAAAACAGGTCACAAAATTCTTTGATAAATTCGGTCTGGTGGATTCCTAGAGGGGACACCACCCAAGTCGAGAGGGTATACTTATTATTTACACACTCATGGGTCGTATTCATGTATTGATTCCTTATTAATTGACTCATCTCTTTTTGACTCCTCCAAGGACGCTAAAATTATCCCCTGCACCTGGTCAGATCAATACCCTCCATACAAGAACAGATGTCCCAAGACCTACAATTATACTTTGATCTGAATCCTCTCACAGATGTGGGAATTGAATGGTCCTGGGTTGCCCATAAGGCATTCATGAGAGGAACTTGTATAAAATTAGAGTCATCTTATAGGAAGCAATGTAAGCAAAGAGAATTGGACGTCATGGAGGCATTAGGGAATCTAAAACGCCAGTATCAATTGAATCCCATGGCCCATTTGCTTTGAAAGATTGATAAATGTTGATTGGAACTGGATAAACTCCTATCAGACAGAACAGAGAAATCCCTCCAGTGCACTAAACATTTATTCTATGTTAAAGCCAATAAGCTGGACTTACTGCTAGCAAGGAGGCTTAAAATGAAATTTAACATCGCCAAGATTACTAGGATACAGTGAGCCAAAATGAAATTCAGAAAACATTTTTTGATTTCTACCAATAAATCTATTTCTCAAAGCGTCAAAGTAATCCATGAGCCATACAATCTTATTTAGATAGTTACGGTCTTACATCTTACATCCTTTTCAGGCCAAAACTTAACTACACTTAATTCGGATATCACCATTTAAGAGCCTCAAGACCGGCAAAGCTTGATGGGTTCACAAATTCATACTACAAAAAGTTTGCTGACCAACTATCCTCTTACCTCTGTGAATTATTTAATTTGATTCTTAACGGTGATAAAATGCCCCCAGAACGTAATCAGGCTGATTTGGTTATTTTCCGCAAAGAAGGTAGGAACCCCCTTGACGCCAAAAACTACAGTACGATATCACTTAGGAAAGGAGATATCAAGCTCCTTGCTAAGATAATGGTAGGCAGAATATCCAGCTTTCTCCCAGATCTGGTCCACAAAGACCAAACAGGCTTTATACCACATCAACAGATGGCAGATAATATAAGGAGGACTCTGGATGTTTTGCATTTAGTACAAGTATCTAATATTCCAATTTGCGTAATGGCTCTGGATATTAAGAAGGCCTTTGACACTGTTAAATGGTCTTAACTCTATTCAATCTTTGCCAAATTTGTCTTCAGGGGGTGTTTCATTAACCTTGTTAAATCACTCTATCACCACCTGTTAGCCAACCTTACATTACTGGGAACAAACAAACAAACTTGACATCAAAATTCACAGAGCGATCAGGCAAGGGTGCCCACTCTCCCCATTATTATTTGCATAGGCTATCGAACCCCTGGCCCAGGCCATCAGATATAAATCAAATATCTGCGGTCTTGAGGTAGGCTTCCAGCACCTTAAATGCTTCATGTTTGCGGATGATCTTCTCTGCACCCTAACTAACCCGGTCTCTTCGATCGCTAATCTAATGTCAACCATTAATGAGTTTAGCTTGCAATCTGGTCTAAGAATTAACTGGGAGAAGACCAAGGAGACCAAAAAACTTCTATTTATTTAGGATGTTGGCCATTCCAATCGACATTTGAGATTTAGAAAGAATGCAACATCACATTTTTAGATTTATTTGGGCGAATAAACCACTGCGTATTGCAAAGAAGATAATGTATAGGCACAGGACCCAAGGGAGTCTCTCTTGCCCTAATCTTAGGCTGTACTGTAAAGCCACCAAACTGGCTTTCTTACCCATAGCTCACTCAAGCATCAACCCTACCTGGGTTTTTATAGCGAATCAGCAACTTAAACCCCCTTTGTGGGACACTATTATTTGGCAATCAAGTATTAAACAGTCTTTAGTTAAATATTCTAACCCAATGATTAAACTTACTCTCTCGACCTGGGACTGGGCGGTCGGGAGGCATCAACTTACCTTTCCAATGACACTGGTGGTTTCTTAATAATTTAGACAGGTTGAATGCCTGGTTCGCAAATGACAGAATCTATCCTGACGTCCAATTCTGTAATCAGTATAATATTCTGCCCAGAGAAACTTGAAGCTATACACACCACAGGCACTGGCTGTTAGTGCGGAGCATAGGCCCTTGAAAATCAACCTGGTTCTCAGTGTTGTGCAAGAAATTACCTCTGTCTAAAGGTATATTGGGTGTCTTATACTCTATTTTCAATGAGTCTGATAAAACACTCAAACCCCCGTTTTTGGTCAAATGGGAACAAGACCTGGGTAGGAATCTCGAGCCTGCTAAGTGGAAAGAGGCCTTCACCAGTCTGTCCAGGGGCTCCGTGACATACAACCTACTTGAGGTATTGGTTTAAGTTCTGCATAGAGCATACCTCGACACCCTCTAGAATGCATACCATGATTCCCCAGATTAGCGATAAATGCTTTAGGGGCTGTCAACTGGGAGGAGATTTCTTGCATATTTAGTGGTCCTGCCCAGGACATCGGGGAGCAAATGCTGATACTGGTATCCCAAATATTTTGTACCCTAATTTGCACCTCCATTGATAATTATCTTCTAGGTATACATGTAGACACATTAACTTTATCTCAAAATAAACTTGTGCAGTTTATCGCTCTAGCAGTTAAACACCATATTGCTACACTTAACTTTGGAGAAATCATCCTCAAGGTTAACGAGGGACTGACCCATATCTTGAAAGATTCATACCCCCAGTTCTTGATGATGGGGATACTGTGGCTTGACTCCCAGCATAGCATTTCAATTAGGTGAACTACTCTTTGCTCCCTGACCTCCTCCTAGTGGGGCGGTGGGACCCCGGACCTAAGTTGATCAGGAGTTAAGGTAAACTTGCCATTTATATTCCCCTTCTTTTGCCCTGTTCTACTTTCTGTTGTTGTATTTTCTCTTGTCTTTTATTTTTGTTTCATTTTTTCTCTTTCTTCTTTTCAAATTCTTATCTTGTTTCTCTATTATTATTTTTTTTATGTATTGGGAAAGGTTCAAGTTAAGACTTGAGGAGGACTTTTTTCTGCATTTATCAAAAGAAAATGGTAAAATGTGAGAAGGCAACAGATAAACCACATACTGATTGCAAAATGTCCTTTCATATGGCCTTATTTTATGCTGTCAATGTGACGTGCCTGATGCTATCTCTTTGTGTTTAAGGCTAACAACTCGCTATATTGTTATTTATTGTTTATTGTCTTCGATAAAAAGGAACAAGAAAAAAAACAAAAAAACAATACCAGGAGAAATTAGACTGGAATAAGGAAGGAAGAAAAAGATTCAGTGTATAACTTTCATACCTTGATTCTTTGTTTTGTTTTGACTCAATAATTTAGAAATGCTCTGAAACAACTACATTTGTCTAATATCGTAGACAAGGCTGAAGCAGGAGAAAGAATCCAACAGGATTGCATTTGTTTCCCAAAGGAGCTAGAGACAGTTTGTAGAATAGCACTGAAGTGGAGAGTAAAAATTGCACATTGGTTAACATTAGGAGTACAATACATTAGTTATTATAATCTTGTTGCATATATTCCAATTATATTAAGCATGGTAATAGTCCATTTAAGCTTATAAAGTCTGGAAAAGGAGTTATTTGTGAAGCACAGGTACTGTTGAATGTCAAATGTCATTGAAAGCAGCACCATCAATCTGCCCAGCAGGAGAGTATAATAAAACAAATCGGCAGAACTGCTATGGTCCTGTTTATTCCTAAGAGACTGTAAATAACAGACCTAAAGGTTAATATATGGGTTATCAACAGCTCCTTACTAAGTTCAACATTATGGCTTAAAAATATGTAACTTTAGTCAAATATTCAACTCCAAATTCTAAGTAGTATTCTATAGAAACGTAGTAATCTAATTTATTAATATGCATTTTCTCCTGTTTAATTAAAAATGTTTTTAATTTATTACATTTTGCTAACCTTTTGAACCTGGTTGACAAAGCAGGGTGATGGATCATATTATACAAAAAAAGAATGAGAAAGATTTTTGTTAGAAAAGATAATTCACAGAGAAACAACTTCAGTCCTCAAGAGATGGAGAATTGGTATATTTGCAGGATATTCCTGAAATAAATTTACACAAATAAGGCATCCTGGAAAATTCTTACAATACCAGCCCCTAGTCTAAAGAAGGTCTAACCTTATATAGAGGGTACTTTATATCTATACAAAGTAATTTAACATTGGCATACAAAAGGGACAAATATAAAAGATAATTCTTGTGTCCGGAAACAAATAGTTTTACCCATATGTGGCAAGTATGTGGGCTTTTCCATTGCTTTCTTGTTGATAACAATCCCACAAAGGTCGTTTTAACAGATTGGCCCTAATGACCATTTTTTTCTATCCCACCTACAAAATATACATACATAATTATATATATATAACCATAAGGGAACAATAAGTCATGGGAAACCAAAGGAGATAAAGCCATTTCATTAATTCAAATGTAACATTTTTCACTACTATAGCTAATCCCTATATAACATTATTCTGAATGAAGTGTCTATTTCGGCAAAATATATTGTGTATACACAGGATCTTCCTTACTGCAACCTTCTACATGTGTAATTACTTTCCTGGAATCATTGTACTAAACAAGGCAATTTTTTCCACTAACATTTACTACCTCCTATGAATCTAGGTTAATTAAGTTTGCTTGTAAACACTTCCATTGCAGAAAACATGTATTTTCTTCTGTCACTTAAAAGGTTGAGCCCTTAACCGCCTACACTATCAATTTGATCTAGAGCAGTCTTATACACTTGCCATTATTTCTGTAATGCTGTTGACGAGTATTCAAGTATCTTTTAAAATAGTGTAAAAATTGAGGAAAATCCTAAAAGCTCAGTTTCTAATTGTGGACTCTTAAGAAAGATGCTTGAATCAGAATTTAATTCCCCGTGAAAAAAGACGTTTGTAGAACTGTGACTCAATGTCCTTTCATTCCCAATAGAGCCCAATTATCCCACTGTATCCTGTGATCCAAATGACAGGATTTGATTTATTGCTCTCACCCAGGACTGCCACCACTCTGCAATCTACTGTCAGCATTATCCGCTGCTTTGCTCTCAAGTATGGTAGCGATCATGAAAATTATTCAGACACTACACATTGTTAAATAAACTAAAACAGTAAGTCCTTATACAAATTGATACTGTGCATTTAACCCTTTGACTTGGTTTCATAGTCAAAGAAACACTTATTTTGTAAGACATGGTTTGACATTGATTGATTTATTTAGCTCTTTAAATTATTATTACAACATATAAAAAAAGATATCCAGGCCACAATTTGCTGATTGTATGACCAACCAATAATACTCTTCACGTTTAACTTCTGATATATTGTAGCAGGTGGGCTTGAGTAGAGGATTCACTTTAATATTTCACCAAATGAACAGGATGTTCAACAAGACATTTACATAAAATATTATCTTAGTAAACAGTTATATACTTATTAGAATATTAACACAGTCCTGTACATATTTTAAGTTAAAACAAGGATAGCCTATTTTTTTTTTATTCACCAAGATCTAACAGCCTTATTAAATTGCGATTCGGCCAATTGAATAGGGATCTATATAAGCACAGAGCATATTTTTTTTACAGAAGTTTTTAGTTAGTGAACTTATATCCAAAAGAAGGTTTTCACTAACTTAAAACTTCTGTAAAAAAAATGCTATGTGCTTATATAGAGCCCTATTCAATTGGCCGAATCACAATTTAATAAGGCTGTAAATGTCTTTATAAAAAAGGAAATAAAGGTCTGGAACCAGTATTTTTATGTATACCCATACATATTTTTAAATAATGGCATTTGGATGGACACAGGAACAATAAATAAAATATTTAAGCAGTTGGTAGCTACAGGTGAGACCTATGGTAAATTTTACAATAAAACAGAGTTCCAGAAAAAGTGCTTGAGGCCTTGATTTGGCTTCAGGTCTGCCTTTTAACTACCCTTGATTTTAAGTATGTTCACCTAAAGTTTTCCTTTCATATTCACATAAACTGGAACTGATACACATAAGTAAATCAAGCTAATAGTGGTATTTTATCAGATATAATAGGAGAGATAACAGTGTGAAGGTTATATGAACACAATAATAAAAAAATATAACATTATAAAAATAGACAAAACAAAAATGCAGAAGAACCTCTGCCTTACCACAGATTAATATGTGACTAAAAGTTTATAGGGTTCCCTGGTGGTCCAGTGGTTAGGATTCTGTGCCTTAACCGGTGTGGTCTTAGTTTGATTCCAGTCAGGGAACCAAGAGGTTACACCACCCTGAAGCCAAGCAGGGTTGGGCCTGGTCAGTACTTGGATGGAAGACCACCTATGAATACCTGGAGCTGTATGCTGTGGCCCACTGGAGAAGGAACTGGCAACCCACTCCAGTATATTTGCCATGAAAACCAAGTAGATCAGCATGACAATTGACATAAAGATGTGCCTGGTGTGTTACGGAGAGTCGGACACGACCGAATGACGCAAAAAATTGCTTAGAAGTTTAGATATGTGGTACTATTAACAAAATGTTACTGTAGTGTGTGTGATTCAGAGAATTAAAAAAAAACAAAGGTTGCTTCTTGAAGTATCATACAGCAGCAGCATATACATTCAGAAGCGTATAGTAATTAAGAAAGCAGCATGTCTTCACATCATGTACAGAGAGGGGATTGTCTATAGTTTTTTGAATGACAAAGTTAAAAGTATTTTGATATTCTTGTCAGTGTCTGACAATGCATGTAAAAATGAGCATTGATTAGTTAGCCTTTTTATGAATTGTGCAGGACAAAAGACCTATTATCCTGTGGTGTGTTTAGGCCTAGGCCGGCACATTTTTCAGGGGGCAGCAGGCTGCCTGAGGATACCACTGCAGTGCCATGGAATAAAGTGCTAATTTGCACAAAAATGGCTATATACAGTGACATTTCTGTCTGTAAGTGTACCTGAAGCTATACCGGTAAACCTTGGGACATAGCAAGGGGATAAGAGGTGTAGTAACTGAGGTGTGAGACCTTGGGAGCAAAAACAATCGGGGAGTGGGTGGGGGGGCACACAAATTTCAACATGTCTAGGACAATATAAAACCTTTGCTATATGAGTGTATGGGTCTATAGTGAGTCTTTTGTGGTATGATTACACACAAATAGGGAGGCGCATAAACTAGAACACAATACAGTTTACTCTCTATGGACTTGTGTGTATTTTACACATCCACAGAAATAAAGTGTCACCCAATAACATTTAAATCAGTACTAATACAGGAATGGAAGCAATTTCCAAATCCATAATTTAATAAGGAGGAAACATTGCATTCAGTAACATCCATTTTTAGGCAGCATTAAGAGACTTGTGTCTGCAGGCTATAGAAATGTAAAACTATGAGGAGTGCAGAGCTCCAAATAAAGTAAACACTCTTGCTGCAGTATCCTATTTAATGCTTTTTAAACTGGAAATATTGATGTTAAATTATCTAATTGACATCTTGGCAGTCATCTGTATGATACACTAATTCCATTGTCAAATGAAAGATGCAAAACAGGGTGTGTGGATGCCCTGCTATTCAAACTTAAAAATCCATTGAGCTTTCTTTGTATTCGGAGCAGATTCAGTCATTCAAATTCAAATGCCAATAACCAAATTAATACAATAAATTCATCAATGCAGAATAATTGATGACTTTGCCAATGACTGTTTACAGCAAAATACTGCTAAAGTAACCAAAACATCTGTCTGTCTCTCTACTGGTACCAAGGGAAATCTTTATATTATGGGCTGTGGTAACATGTATTGGGAAAATCACAAATTATTTCTGCTACACACAGTATTCTACCCAGATATGAGGGAAGAGCTACATTTCAATATTCAGTTTGTACTCACCTATGACAATAAAAAAATGCTTAAAATGTAATTAGTATTCCAATAATATATATGTTTCTTATTATCTGTAATATTAAAATTGTGATAAAATGGGAAAAAAATGAAAATGAAAAAAAATCTAAATTAAAATACAAAACCAAAATTATTTACAAAACAATTTATATTAGTAAGAAAACTGCATCAAAGAGAATGGAACATGAAACACAGTTCTTCTTTCTCGTGCATTTGCATAAAAATCATGTTTTAAACTTTAAGTTGTTTTTTGCATAAAAAAATATTAAGTAAAACAGGGTTAAACCTAATTGAAGCTAATAGGGAATGTATAGAGCATATGTATGTTGATAGATTTATTTGGTAGACAAGTATAACTCATACAAATATATTACTGCTAATTGGTTGACAGGGTCAAGCCCGCAGATCAGTTAAACATTTTAATCATTGGCAAACATACAATGACACATTATCAGATACTGTCTTTCAGATGAAATAAATAATATTTCCATTTTCCATTTATTGTAACAAATACATACCTTGGACTGAAAGGCACATGACAAAAGTTTACAAAATGTAGTATAGTTACCATCTACTGTCTACCATCATCTTAGAGATTTAAGCGAGAATAGTGGTTGGCTGTGTCAATAGTGATGTCCCGAACAGTTCGCCGGAGAACTATTCGCGGCGATTTTCGCATGTTCGCATGAACACTACCTGATCGATACAACATCATACCTGATGTTTTAAAGCATGTTATTCCAAACAATTTAGGAATGTTAGGTAATGTATGCCCTTTATGGCTTAAAAACAGACTCTGCATCAACTATGTAATTTTCCGTGGGAGTTTTGCCATGGACCCCCCTCCGGCATGCCACAGTCCAGGTGTTAGTCCCCTTGAAACAACTTTCCCATCACTATTGTTGCCAGAAAGGGTCCCTGTGGGTTTTGAAATTTGCCTGCCCATTGAAGTCTATGGCGGATCGCCGGGTTCGCCCGTTCGCGAACATTTGATGGAAGTTCGGGTCCGCTGTTCGCGAACCAAAAATTTTATGTTTGCGACATCACTATGTGTCAATGTTCAAATACCCTTCCTTTTACCTTGTCTTACTAAGTGGTAAGTTCCTTAATAGTTTCACAGTTATCCTTATTGACACAGGATATATTTTATACCATGATCATGTCCTCTTTTCTATTGAAACCAAACACAAAATATGATAATTTTTGTGGTATTATATAAATAAAAAAACATTTTTCAACTGCCCTAATCATTAGTTGAATGTAATAATTATAAAGCAATATAATAAAGTATCAAAATGACTAAATCAGTATAGAATTTAATTTAAAAAAAAAACATAAATGAAATAAATGTATTATTTCAGTTGACAAATTCATTTATAAAGATAAGAAGATCTAAATATTAAGGAAAACGCAGGAACCAGTCTATAAATAAAGTGTTGTGGGGTTTAAGTGGTGAAATAGATCGTTCAACTTGTTACATTTTCAGTAAGTATTTACTTCAGACAGGATTGCTGGAAATAAACACTTGTAAATATACTGAAAGCTTTAATTACAATAATTTCATGACTTGGCTATGAACAGAAAAAGAGCCAAAATCCTGTGCGTAGGTCACTACCACCATAAAACTGGTGACACAAATACAAGCTATTTTCAGTTTACTTGACAATCTGTTAATCATTGACATACCCTAATCATAAGCATAGATCGTATACATAAACAGCTTTTAAAAATGGTCAAACTTAGGAAGGGTACTTGAAAATATTGTTCATGATAAATATCTAACCAGAGCTAAGTTTCTAATCAATCACTTGTTCATTAAGAAAATGCCCATCTATAGGACTTTTGTCTTCCTCATCTCACTTCAATAAACTCTAATATGGTCTTCATATCTTCTAACACTCTCTGGAAACCCATCTGTTCAGACAAACTACCTCTTTTTCTCCACTTCCTACAGCTTCAAATATGGCCCCAAAAACACTCCCTAAATCCTGCTCTAGCAACTAACTACAAAAGCAGTCCCCCAACCTCATGTTTATAGCCCACCAAACACCTAGAGCTGAGCCCTTGTATATTCTTGTACTAACATAAATGTACAAATTTGCTGTTTTGTCTTATTTAACATGTTTTTACTGTAGGTATGTAGAACATTTACTTACACATTAATTGTTGTACTATGTCTATGGAATATGTTGATGCTTTCAAAATAAAATATAAAAAGAAGCAAATACTATACCTTTCATTCTCACTAGAATTGGTAGATCAGTAGCATAAGATAGGACCACTGATAGAGGTATTGAAGAGAGGAAGATCATCAAGCTTTTACTTGATTGATCAGCTAGTGTAGAGGAAAAGCACCATATAATAAGAAAGGGTAGGAGCAGGTGGCAAATACACAGCTTTTCAGACAAAATGATGTAGTGTCAGTCACCTACACTATTCTAATGAGCCTCCACAAACAATACCTCGGTGTGACATACAGACAATTGGGAAATGTCTGCCTTTTCTGCTGTCAACAGCAAAACTGTTGTTTTAAACAGATAGTAGAATCTTAACAAAAAATAAAAATGAGTATGAACATATGGGAGGATTTTCTCACAATGACTTTCGATTTTGATTTTCCATTTTAATTAATGTTGTATACTAGATAATGCAATCCTTCAGTAAATACATGATATTGATATATTGCATTTTTAAACCAATTAAAAGAAATGGTAATTAATGGCACTCAAATGTGCAATATTGTTTGCAAGTTTGACAAATCAATGGTTGGTTCCCAATGAATAAAACAACCCTAAATGTTTTGTGCTAGTATCTGTTATCCATTAATACTGTAACATAAATAAACAATTACATATTTCTTACACGCACATAAATTTAACAAAAATGTTACATTTGTATATGTGTTTTGTTATTTTCTTGGTGGGTTACCTTTTTAACATGTAAAGCAATGGAGTTCCTATCACATTGAGATATCATTATAAGGAAAAGAAAAAAGTCTGAGAGCTTGAGTAAATTAGAAGCCCGCATTTCACGATATACAGGCCGTATGTCTGCGGGCTTGCTGCAGGCTTGAACTCTGCTACAATTCCGGAGCTATTCAATTGAGCAAGCCCGCAAGTTAGTGGCCGAAACCGTAAACCATACACTTGTTGGTAGTATTTCAGGGCGGGAACATGATCGATTAAGCAAGGCCATAACTACCCATTTTGTCAGTAAAACATGGAGGTTACATGTCAATCAATTTGGTTCGGGGGTCCAATATGCGATCAGACTGGCAAAACCGCAAAATACAAAATAATAAAGTTGAATGCCAATACTGTTCTAGTCCATATGGGTGGCCTGATATGTATTAACTCATTGATTCCCGAGATTGATACAACCCTGAAATTAAACATATTTTTTTTTTTTATTGCAGATTTGCGAGCTTGAGACTGTTGTGCAATGAATTCTAATGTCTTTCATCGCTTTCTCCATCATTTACAGTGCAGTATTACATTTTTATTTGCATTTACAATGCCATGGACAGTGGTTAAACCCCCTTGCCAGTCCTCTCTAGTACTCGTAGGATTTTCTCCTACATTTGCCGCTCACGGGTGTTAAAACATTTGCGGGCTTGGGGAATAGCAGCAATTGAATAGCGATTTACAATTTTAGCGATCGTAACTCTTGCAGATGGGAAAGATCAAAGGCTTTGGGAGGCTGTAAGTTTTCAAAGCCGTAACCCGTAAACAGTTTGGAGCCCTCAAAAAGACGCCGATTGAATAGCAAATTAACTTACGGCCTCACTTATGGGCCCCAGTAACTTACAATTGCTCAATTGAATTGGGCTCTAAGTTTCTCTACAACTTAGGGATAATAAAAAAGAAAGAGTATATATATATATATATATATATATATATATATATAGTATCTCACCAAAGTGAGTACACCCCTAACATATTTGTAAATATTTTATAATATCTTTTCATGTTACAACACTGAAGAAATGACACTCTGCTACAATGTAATGTAGTAAGTGTACACCCCTAAGTGGAAATGTCCAAATTGGGCCCAAAGTTTCAATATTTTGTGGGGCCACGATTATTTTCCAGCACTGCCTTAACCCTCATGGGCATGGATTTTTGTATATATATACTTTTATATTCAACCATTCCTCCTATCTGAAGACACACTTCCCAATAGTGTTATAACAAGGCAGAGCTTTAATCAGGTTAGGACGGGCTAAAAAAATATTATAACGAATCAGAGTGTTAATCGGGAATGGTGGGCAAAAACAGTGTTATATCGAATCAGCGTTGAAAGGGGCAGAGTTAAATGTGGTCTACCTGTAAATAAATACTGCGGATAGATAGATAGATAGATAGATAGATAGATAGATAGATAGATGATTTGAGGATTTAAAATATAGTTTTTTGACAAATGATTTTCAAATTAGGTTCACCATATCTAAACAAATATATCATGCTAAGTACCTGTAAAAAAAAAGGCAAAAACAAAAAGCTAATAAAAAAATAACATACAGAGTGAATAATTATGCTTTAGAACAATAAGTCAAAAATAGATATCACTGCAAAGGAATGTTATCTGTTTTTGCTTTCCTTAACGAGGTGTACTGTTACAAAAACAAAAGAAATATATCAAATATATAATTACATTTTTACAACAATTATTTTTGAAGGAGCGTATCTCTGTAAAGGATTTTTTGCTTCCTTTAATGAGCTTTATAAATGAAGTCTGCAGAGTAGCTAGTGTTCTACCTGCTGCCACCAGTGATAAAGTGGATTGCAGCATTTATAACATTCTGTAGGACAATTATTTTGGATGAGCATTTTTCTGTTGGTGAAGAACAATGTTATTGCTGAGAACTATATTCTCTGGTTTTTAATTGCTTGTTGCTATGAAATTATTATAGGCTACATATATGTATTTAATAATACGTTCTAGCACAGGGGCTGATAAAGTATATGCTCAATACAACAACCACTTAATGGTACAGTACATTGTGATATATTTCATATATTCTGTTTCATTATGTTATCTTTGGCAATAAAAAATATTTAGAGCAGGAGATAAAAAGCAGATCAGTAATACCCAGAGATCTATATTTTTAGTCACCTGTCATCATTAACACCCCCATGAGACCTACATTTTAAGTCACCCATAGCTGGGAAGAAGGAGGTACTGGGTGACAAACTGTGAAATTACTTTTAACATCTAGTTTTGTGAATGAGCAATTGTCTGATTAATAACTGTTATCAATTTAATACTGCACACAAAGGAGATTATGCACTTGTAAATTCTTTGTTCTACATTTTTAGTCGGCTTTATTAAAGAATGGGAATGTTCACATAACACACTTTAGTTGTATATGGATTCAAGACAAAAAAAATCGCAAACATTATTAATTTTCTTTCAGAGACATGTACATTGAAACTTCTATTGTGCATTTTATAGCATAATCAATGCAAAATGGTTTTGCTGACATGACCAGGTACATTGACCATTTACATTACAATGGCTCATAAGGGGTGTTAATGAACATTGTTTACTCCACCACTAGCCTTAGTTAAAAACATTTAAAATGCTTTTGTTGTTGTTTAGTTGTTCAGTCTTGTCTGACTCTCTGTGACCCCATGGACAGCAGCACAAAGGCACATCTGTCAATCAATGCCCCTCTGAGCTCCATCAAGCTCATGTTAATTGCTTCAGTAACCTTAACTATCCATCTCCGCCTCTGTTGTCCACTTTTCGTGTGCCTTCAATATTTCCCAGCATCAGAGTCTTCTCTAAAGAGTCCTGTCTTCACATGATATGGCTAAAGTATTTGAGCCTAAGTCTCATGATCATACCTTCCAGTGAACAATTTACCTTGATTTCCTGAAGTACTGATTTTATGGATCTTCTTCCAGGCCAAGGGGTTCTAAGCAGTTTTCGCCAACACCACAGTTCAAAGGTATCAATTATATGGCGCTCAGTCTTCTTTATGGTCCAGCTCTCTATGTTACATCCCTATGTTACTACTGGGAATACCATAGTTTTAACTATTCACACATTTGTTGATAGTGTAACATCTTTACTTTTTACTAACTTGTCAAGACTTGTCATAGCATTCGTCCCCAGAAGCAAGCAAATGCACAATTGATTATTTTTTGGACTACAGTGCTCCTTAAAGAAGTACTAATTTTGTTTTTTAATCTAAGAAGTCTTGTTTCAGAAAGACAATGATATAAAAATATTGCATGGAAGATGTATGATTGTGTCCACTACTTACTGTATATCCATCTGATAATACATACTGAATCTACCAAAGCACATTTCATAAATTATTCTTCAGCATAATTTTTGAATTTATAAATTCTTATTTCAATTAACTTATTTCCATTTAACTGTTACAATTAAAAAGCAAAAATAAACTTATATTTGTGTAGTCATTTTGGGTGGCATTGACAAAAAATACTCCATGTGTGCAGACTCAGATCCACCTAATACTCTCATTCAAGATTTCCAAGTCTTGATGCCGAGGGGCTAGAGCATATTGGGTATGCGTCTGAGGGACGCACTGTGAGTTTAGATGACAAGCTAAGCTTCATAAATGTCTCACTAGATTCAAACTAGACCACAGGCTCATACATTGAAACTTGAGGTTAACTCGGTCTTTAGACATAAATACTATGAAGGATGCAATGGGGTTCTGTGGCTGTTCTCTATGGAATGATGAGAAGATCCCAATCATAGTGGTCCCATTGTAGCCTGACAAGCTACAAAGACTGGCCAAATTACTGCTTTTATACCTCGATAAATGTACCCTTTGAATAAATACATTACTGTGCTTCTTCACTCAGTTATGCTCATATTCTTCTCTACTGGACTCCAGAATACAGATAATACCTGACAGGAATTCAGCCATCTGCCTTATCTATAAATATATACTGCCTACTTTAACTTCCGAACTACACTTGAGCGTGCCCAACCTGCCAGAATATGAATTTACACACTTCAGATGGTGGATCGGATTAGAACTCTTGATCGCAGCTTGGGAGGTCCGCATGACTGACCTTACAATGTAAATTATGCACTTGTCTTCCTTAAGCTTTTCAACAATTTATTTGCCCATACCATTGAAAACAATACTGTACGTTATCTCATTGACTGATGCTGCTGGCTTCTATTGTTCTATTATTGTTCGTTGGCTCATAGGGACACATCCTGAGCTATTATACCTCCAAATCAGTTTATTTAGTGCTGGAACCTTAGTTTAAAAAAAAAAAACTTCTCAGATATATCAAAGAAAAGAATTTCCTTTCCATCTCCAATCAATGTGGATTCTCTTGAAAGTTTTATCAACCCTAAATCTCACTTCTGAACCAGATAATCTGTGTTCATAGTTAATAAATCCTGATGATCAAAACAAACGTAAGATTTATAATTTAATCCTACATCAAGAGTTTAATCCTCTGCATAATATATCTAGGCTCCTATTAGATTCTTAAAACTAAGATAAGCACTGTATTAAACATAAATATAAAGAAACATTTAAAATGTATTTTAAATATTTGGGGGATATTAAAGGATTGTGGTGCCTGAGATGTGCCGGGATGAACTGGGAAGGCATTTTCCTCCCATATGAAATACAACATATTGAATAACAAGGATGACATCTCAGACACCACAATCCTTTGATAAATTGATTCTTTTTTCTAACAACAATATTGTTTTTATACAGTTGTTTCTTGTATTTATTCCAAAAAGTTAATATCACAATTTAAATATACTTGTGTATTTCTAGAATGGATAATGGCTTTATCTAACTGTGTCATTTTTATGCTTAGAGCATTCCCTCTGCACATGACAGGAAAATGTAAGAAAAATGATTGGAACATGTTAAACCAGGCATCATAAATGTGTAAAAACATATTTCTTGTTCTGAGTAGGCATATATCATGTAACAAACACATTTGCAGGACTGCGGTGGATTTGTTAAAAAAATCTAATAATGCTAAGTGGTGTAAATTATACATAGGTCAGGGTAGAAATATAGTAATACTGAGAGAATGACCTGTATACTGCCACATTTAGAAAGCTGTGATAAAGGATGCCTTTTTCTGTAGCAGTGCTTGAATAATGGGCTCTATTATGCCTTGCTTAATCTTTATACAAAACATGACTACATTCCCTTCAATCTCGGTGGTTACTCTTTTCAGTACAGTGTGTAGGGTAGCAGGTCATACCAGGCCTGCATTTTAGTTTATGTGTCAGCATTCTGAATGCCATGCAATTATTTTGAAATGCATAAGCAGCATTTACAATAAGGGAATTGTTCTGCCACTAATATCCAATCTGTAAATAAACTATAGCATAAACCACTTTAACATCACATCAGTCCATTAACTCTAATGTATCCTGACATTCAGCTATGCTTTTTCAAAGTGGCTTGGTAACTGTAGCATTACTTCAGAAACATGAAATAATGTACAGGCATATCATAAACTACTTTACTATTTTTTGAATGAAAAGTGTGGATTAATAATGCTTTAGTAAATTAATGATATTCACAAATATAATGGCATGATGGTAACAGAGCTCTGTATTCATTTAGATGATGAGATACATTCATGTGGACAAAGCCAAGTCCTTACTTTAATCATCCTCCTTTTTCTTTAGCCACAGGCAAAATATCCCATTCAGTATATTCTGATTGTTGCACTTTATTTAGTTGTGGAACTCTCAGAAATAACCCCCCAGATTCACAAATTTGAATATGAGTTTGCAAAGCACTTTGTAAACCCTACCAGGCTTAGTGAATGTACCCCATTGTGGGATATTGAGAGGTTACCCGTGCTTTACAATGGTCTACACATAATTAATTTATGTGTGTGAAGAGCCTGAATGCTACTAAGCTGCGACCACTGACTGTCAAGTGACTTCAGTGATTCATACTCTCATGTGCATTGGCTCCACAGTGTTTCCTCCCATACAATCTTAGAATTGCATGAACTTATATACAGCTCTGTAGTATATAAAGAAACCATCTCATGAGATATGTGACCTCAGGGTGAATCCACACATGATTCTGTCATTTGTGGTTCAATAACTGATATTACATTGAATCCAACTCCTAGCATTCCTTGCAGAGGCACTGTGTTGACTTTTTGAACAATTGAACCAGTCAGATCAGAAAGTATAATTTCTGCTCACTAGTACGCCAGTTACTATATGGTAGCAGTAACAGTCATGGCTTGGCTTGCTGACATTTTGTTTTAAGTATGGGCAAGTGAGTAGACTCGCTAGAGAAAAGGCTAGGAGCTGTGTACGAAGCCCTCAGGTTGCCCATGAGGCCCCAGGACCACCTCCACTCCGCCACATTCTTTAGCCAGTTGTCTACTTCACTTAGTAGAACCCCTGGCTCTGTTTGCATTGCATATCTATGTGTTGCACCTCCAGAAATCACAGCACGGAACATCAGTATTTTTTGTATTTTTTCAATGCTTATTAGTTAACATTGTTACTTTTTCTTGGACTAATATTTCAAGACCATATGACTATATAGAGATAAAGGTGGAAAGTGAATCTACAAACAAAGGCATCCCCAAATACTTAACAACTTGGCTATATGTTCTGGAGACAGAATGCGCTTAAATATCTTAGAAAAGTTAACTGACATCCTTCAGCCTCTATATGCGGATTGCCACACCTAGTGCATAGTGTTTGTGCTAGTCTGTTTAAAGATTCATAAATGGGGCCCTGCAAGTGTATTATTTTTTTGTCAAAACATTTTTATTGAGAGTAAAAAATTAGGTACATGACATGTTTATAGAAGAAATACAATGTTCACAGTAGATTTAGTAATCTCGGTGTAGGCTTGATCTTCATCATGGTTTTAATAATATAACACTTTATCCTTATAAGTTAACATGAAGATTACAGCTACCTGAGGAACCTGGTTTCTTCTTGAATGTGTATATGAGTTGTCTATTACTCTCTAAGCCCCTCTTTTCCCTATTTTCTTAGTTTAGGATTTTTCCCACAAGGTAGCTCTTGCATGTTCTTATAGTGAAATTAGCCTTGAAGATGCCTTCTATCTTGTGTAGCACAAAAGCGAGGATGGCATTTAAAACATTCCCGCCCATAGCCATGTTCAAAATGTTGCTGGGCCTTTTAACAAGGTGTTATGTTCATATGATTAACAAATGTATGACTTCTCTTAATCCAAATATGGTGGTAGTTAGAAGATGTTATATGGGAAGGCTATGGGGGGGGGGGGGGGGGGGGGTAAAAGCTGATCGTGAAGTCTTTCTGATTATCTGTTGCTGTAATATTAGCTTTGAAAGAATAAATAACTGATATTTTCTTCACTAGTGTGCGATTGGTCTATATTTTGCATATATATATATATATATATATATATATATATATATATATATATATATATGTATATACACACATATACAGTTGTGCTCAAAAGTTTGCATACCATTTGCAAATTGTAATTTAAGTATCATTTTTAAAGAAAACATGAGTGAGCAGGCAGGCAAAACACATTTCTTTTGTTTCTTATGGGATTCATATTCATCTGTAGGTTAGAACAGAATGGCACAATCATAAAATAAAACATGGCAACAAAGAAAAAAATGAAATGACCCTGTTCAAAAGTTTGCATACCCTTAGTTCTTAATACTGTGTATTGTCCCTTTTAGCATCAATGACAGCGTGCAGGCTTTTGTAATAGTTGTCTGTTTGTGAGGCCCCTAATTTTTGCAGGTGGTATAGCTGCCCATTCGTCTTGGCAAAATGCCTCCAGGTCATGCAAAGTCTTTGGTCGCCTTGCATGAACCGCATGTTTGATATCGTCCCAGAGTGGCTCGATGATATTACGGTCAGGAGACTGTGATGGCCACTCCGCAACCTTCACCTTTTTCTTCTGTAATTATTGGAGGGTCAAATTGGCCTTGTGCTTAGGGTCTTTGTCATGCTGGAAAGTCCAAGAGCGTCCCATGTGCAGCCTTCATGCAGAAGAATGCAAATTGTCTGCCAGAGTTTTCTGATAAGATGCTGCATTCATCTTGCCATCAATTTTCACAAATTTTCCCACTCCTTTAGAGCTCACCCCCCCCAAAAAAAAAAAACTTCAGCGAGCCACCACCATGCTGACCCCTCTCCAGATATAGAGCTTATGGTTGTGACAATAAAACTCTATTTTGGTCTCATCACTCCAAATTACAGTGTGTCAGAAGCTGTGAGGCATGTCAAGGTGTTTTCGAGCATATTGTAACCGGGCTTTTTTGTGGCATTGGCACAGTAAAGGCTTCTATCTGGCAACTCGACCATGCAGCTCACTTTTGTTCAAGTACCGTTGTATTGTGCTCCTTGAAACAACCACGCCGTCTTTTTCCAGAGCAGCCTGTATTTCTCCTGAGGTTACCTGTGGGTTTCTCTTTGTATTCCAAACAATTTTTCTGGCAGTTGTGGCTGAAATCTTTCTTGGTCTATCTGACCTTGTCTTGGTATCAAGAGATCCTCGATTCTCCATTTCTTAATAAGAGATTGAACAGTCCCGGACAGCATTTTCAAGGCGTTGGTTATCTTTTTATATCCTTTTCCATCTTTATGAAGTTCTATTACCTTGTTAAGCGGGTCTTTTGACAGTTCTTTTCTGCTCCCCATAGCTCAGTATCTAGCCTGCTCAGTGCATCCACATGAGAGCTAACAAACTCATTGACTATTTATACACAGACACTAATTGCAAAATAAAGAGCCACAGGTGTGGGAAATTAAAATTTCATTGCCATTTTAACCTGTGTGTGTCACCTTGTGTGTCTGTAACAAGGCCAAATATTCAAGGCTATGTAAACTTTTGATCAGGGCCATTTAAATAGGAGCCAAACAACTATGTGATAATAAATGGCTTCATATGATCACTATCTTTCAATAAAATACATTTTTTTGCATGATCAGTCATATTTTCAAAATAAATGCCAACATTTGAGCATAACTGTGTATAGATATATACATACACACACAAAAAAATAATAATAATAATAATATATATATATATATATATATATATAAACCATATTTGATCCACTCTAATCAGTTTTGTATATATTTTTCAGAACAATTCTGAAAGAGGACATTTTCTTATATTGTATGGTTTCAATATTGGAGTTAATTAAATGGTAGATTCAGAAAGTATGAGGCCTGTGTATGGTTGTCATTCTTATTATATCTACATGGCTGGCTTTGCAACAGTAAAAATGTTGGCTATTTAATTTGAATAGTGCATAAAATTATGGTACGCATCTAAATATTGAATTTGTATTTTTTGGATCACGTAGTCATGACGCATATGCACTCCACATCCCACATACAATATGTGCTGTCAAAGCAAGGCTCGGAGAATAAACGTAGTTTAAGTTCCCCAAACTCCCTTAAGCTTTTTACACATTTACTCTTCTCAGTTCCATAATGACATTTGACAAAATACCACTTTGATTAAGGTTTGAGACGACTATAGTGCTGTAAGAAAGAGTTTGTAGGGCAATCAACAATAAAATGGAAATAGACTTCTATAGCTCTCCACCCACATTACACAGTCTGTTTAGATATTTCTGTTTTTTATGTATGATACATCTCTTTAAAGAACCAGAGGATTTGCTCAGCTGAACACAACAATCGTCTGAATAATAAAACAAAAGGTTAACACACTCCAAATTGTGTTCAACATAGTGGTTTTAGCGGTGGCTATAAAAAATATATCTTAATATTTAAGCATTATATTTATAATGTTATACACAAAGGAAAAGTGTAGTGTGAAAGAAAATAGATTTTTAATATGCTTTTTTACTGTTTTTTTTTATTGTGGAAGTTCTATCCATAATAAAATTCACCTTGACTGCTGCCAGTCTCATTATTATCCAGTAAATGCAGATTTTACTGTACCATTCAGTGTTCTTTTATGACATTTATTGTACTATACACTGCCGGGAACCTCAGTATAATCATATATCTTTCCTATATATTGCATCAGAAGCATAAAAACAGATGTAGACATTTTACTTTGTTCATATAGCATTGCATTGACATATTTATGAGTTGTAGGACAACAGAAGGTCCCACTTAATAGAATATTCAGAAAATAATAACTATGTATACAATAAATTATTTTGGATGATGGACCCAGCTGCATTATGAAACATTTCCTTTATACCACTGGCCATTACTACTCTTTAGCAAAATTAAGTAGGGAACGGCAGATGTTTTTTTATATATCTGCTAACATAAGCATACATACAATATTTAATTGAATTACAAGGGATAATATAAAATAATAATTGAGTGCTTCATACACTGCTAGAGAGCTTAGATAAAATACATTGAAAATAAAATGTTTAATGTAGATTGAACATATTGTTATGGCTAATAGACAATGGGGGAGATCCACTTAGGTACTGCTGTGAATAGAAGCTAACGCTTAGTGAATATACCAGAATGACACAAAAAACATAGCTATAGCGGGGCACAGTGTTACATGGGGATCGGCGCCCAAAAAACAGCACTATACCGGGGCACAGTGTTACATGGGGATTGGCGGCCAAAAAACAGCGCTTTAGTGGGGCACAGTGTTACATGGGTATCAGTGGCCAAAAAACATTGCTATAGCGGAGCACAGTGTTACATGGGGATCGGCGCCCAAAAAACAGCTCTATAGCGGGGCACAGTGTTACATGGGGATCGGCGCCCAAAAAACAGCACTATACCGGGGCACAGTGTTACATGGGGATTGGCGGCCAAAAAACAGCGCTTTAGTGGGGCACAGTGTTACATGGGTATCAGTGGCCAAAAAACATTGCTATAGCGGAGCACAGTGTTACATGGGGATCGGCGCCCAAAAAACAGCTCTATAGCGGGGCACAGTGTTACATGGGGATCGGCGGCCAAAAAGCAGTGCTATAATGGGGCACAATGCTACATGGGGATCGGCGGCCAAAACACAGCTCTATAGCGGGGCACAGTGTTACATGGGGATCGGCGGCCAAAAAACAGTGCTATAGTGGGGCACAGTGTTACATGGGGATCGGCGGCCAAAAAACAGTGCTATAATGGGGCACAATGTTACATGGGGATCGGCGGCCAAAAAACAGCTCTATAGCGGGGCACAGTGTTACATGGGGATCGGCGGCCAAAAAACAGCTCTATAGTGGGGCACAGCGTTACATGGGGATCGGCGGCCAAAAAACAGGTCTATAGCAGGGCACAGTGTTAAATGGGGATCGGCGGCCAAAAAACAGTGCTATAGTGGGGCACAGTGTTACATGGGGATCAGCTGAAAAAAAACAGTGCTATAGTGGGGCACAGTGTTACATGTGGATCAGCGGCCCAAAACAGCTCTATAGCAGGGCACAGTGTTACATGGGGATCAGCTGGAAAAAAACAGTGCTATAGTGGGGCACAGTGTTACATGGGGATCAGAGGCCAAAAAACTGCTTTATAGCAGGGTTTAGTGCTTAGTTGGGAATTACAGGAAACATAGCACTACATTGAATCAAGCGGTAGCTTTAAGCATGGTATACCTGTATCTCCAAAATGCGCCTCATCTGGAGGCAGCTGCCCATGTTTTTAGGGGCAATTACTCCCAAATAAAGGAACAGTTTCACAGGACAAAGCTATCAATTTACTCTGATCATGGGCTTCTTCCTTTCTCCGAATTCTCTTTTTTCTCCAAAATGTCAGCAGAAGAAGTGGCTACAAAGATTGTCTATATACATATATGTATAACAAGCTCTATGGACATGTAAGTTCATATTTCTCTAAAAATCAGACTGTACTTTCACCAATAGTTAATTATAGTAACACAAGCAAATAGCAAGTAAATCATTGAGAGATATGTACATGACATTGTAGAACCAAGTATATATGAGAAAAAGAACAAGCCATCATGTACTGTATCCTTACTGAGCCACTGTACAAGCAAATACTGGTCTGTTGGTCCTACACCAATGATGTCAGTGTGTCTAACAGTACAAAGTGCTACTGCTATGTCCACCTCACAACTGAAGTAAGTAGCCCTCTCAGTATATTACAGTATATTACAGTATATTACAGCTCAGATATAAGTTTCAGTGGAATAGAAGTTCAAATATATTTTAATAAATGTTTAAAGCTGATGTATACAACTTTTTTGTCCTATAAAGGATCCATGCTATAAATTCATCTAAAACAACAAAATATATTAGAAATCAAAAGACAAACTTTCACATTACAATTTTACATATTTGATAAGTTAAGCATTTTCATTTAAAAAATTTCACGCTATTCCAATAGTGGAATATAAAAACACGCTCAATATTCTGATTACGCTCAAGTAAGACTTAAATGGATATCTAAATTTGCTGGATTAATATGTATGCTGCACATCTCACAAAACATTTAATTTGTATTAATATCTTAAAATCCCTTTAATGATTGTGTTGACACACCCAGGGGGTGACTACACAACTTCCTGATCCCCACCCAATCAGCATGCAGCATCCGGGGGGCAATATTAACCCACTATTTATCGCTCTTGCTTGCTCAGCCAATAGTAGAGCAGTGTTGTCAGCCTCCCAGTCACTGCTGGGATATGACTCATCCCTACTTCCTGTATATGCTGTGTGGTGCTATGTCTCAAATCTTTCATCTAACCGGATTGGCCAAAACAAATTATGGAGGGGGTTTTAACCTTAATTTTAAACTGTCAGAAATTATAATAGATTTTGCTAACTTCAAGGTAAGTGTTTAAATGTTTATTTTGGTATTTTTTCATGCAAACATTTTACTTCATATTCATATACTATTAATTCTCCTTTATCACATGCATTCATAATCCAGGAAAATTACATATCACTTTAAGGCTAGTTTAAATAAAAGTAAAATATGGTGTAGAAAGACAAAACATGAAGCAAAATGTGTCAAAAATACAGTTAGACTAAAACGTGAAAGTAGTAACTGTTTTTACAAAAAAAATAACAGATTTTACCAGATATTCTTTCTTATACAGGGTGTGTTTAACATGATGGCTGATACACAGACAGTCTAGGTATACGGTGCATTGTATTTACTTACCTTTGTTTCAGATGTAATCTCACTGATTGCACAAAAAGAGAAAGAAAGAAAGAAAAAAAAACAATGTTACATACAATTTCAATTTATCAATGTTAAAAGAAAGCTGACAGTTGAAAATTTGCTGCTTAAGAAATAGACAAATAAATATTAATATTAAAAATATTTCAGTTGTATTTCATTTATTAAGGTTTAACCTTAATTTAAAATCTCACAAGACTTGAATTGCAAGCTAAAATAATCGTCTTGGCCCTCATTTACTATACAGAGGATAATGGCTCCATATTAAGAAAAATCAGCCAGCTTTATGACATCAGCACTTAATGCACTCTGTATTTAGGATTACTTGAATTTAAATATACTCAATGATTACTACAGTCTTCGTGGGGAAATGCGATTTATACACATGTATCTGTATTTTTATGATATGCATATTGAATATACTCTATCTCCTTGAAATATTATAACACTCATATTTTTTCACACATGAAAATAGAACTCTTCCTCTCACTCTTTTATCACAATATACTAAGCATACACCCAGAAGGCAAGAAGCTGCAAAACTCACAAAATTAAAACTAATTTGTTTGAAGTTTATCCAGAACAATTGATAAAAGTACTGTAACAATCATATGCACTAGTAACATCCATATTCAATAATCACCAATTTCTGCAAATAAGCCCAGACTGTAGTTATACCTTTCTAAAAAGAGAGTAGAGACCATACAATTCCAATTACTGGGTATCTGAGTATATCTTCTTATATATAAACAGGTTTTCAAATGTGAGCACAAATGTACTATTTATTTACTATTTATTTAATATACTACTGTACGGTGGAGGGCTTCTATTGCTTTTTTGCCCACCATATATTAAATGATTGTTGTGGTGAATTATATATCATATTATTATAGTTGTCAGACTACGAGGCATTGTCACGCTGGTGCGTACGACTTAGGGGATGAGCGCCAAAGGTGCCCAATGCTTGCGAGTCTCACCAAGCGAGGCGAGCCGCATCGCCACTAAAACTCACAGCAATTGCCTGAGAGCCTTCCAAAGCGAGGCGAGCAGTGGAGGCAATGAAACATGCAGGACTTAGCCTGCAAACATTTAGGAAACGAGGGATCGCCTTAGGTTGTAAGCAGTTGACGAACGCAGGACTTAGAAAAAAAAAATTACAAGATGCAGGATTTAGATAAGAGATAGGAAAAATACGAAGTTAACGGCCGAACCGCACAATGCAAAAAACACAAAATGAATGAAATAAATAAAAATAAAATACAACTAAAAACAACACACACCGCACGGGGGAACAGCCAGGACATCTCGGAGTGAGGTGGAACGCAAATTTAACTTGATTTCGCCGAGTTTCTGCACTCAAAAATTGGCTGAGCGAGAAATAAGATGGCAGACAAAAAAATGAAAACGAGGCTACATGACCCAGGACCGCGTAAAACACCGCCAACCGCGTACCACTTTCACCCAGGAACCTATGAGGTACAAAAGACACTATTACAATGGACGGCAAATGCTTGCAAACCGCGTAGCACATAGACAAACAACGCTATTTTACAACTTGCCACTAACAACATTACGCATCTAAAGTAGCGCTTTACACAACGGTTTGCCCTCGTGCACGCAGCCTATTTCTAATGCACAATTGGCACATTCAGGACACTATCTCCTCAGGCCAGCAACAGTCCAACTGGACATTATATGATGCAAGACAATAAAAAGAGATTGTTACCTCTTCAGGCCATTGATTGTTACATATATTGATTACAAAAAGGTAAACTATATTCATTTATTATTCAATTAATTCATTAATTAGTATTTTAAAAAATATAGAGAGGAGCCAAAGGACACGCGAGGAGAGGCTTGCAGTGAGCGCCGAAGCGTGAGGCTCACAATGAGTGCCGAAGGTCCTTACAGTATAAAAAGCTTAACATTGTGTGCCAAACAGCATTGCCTTAGGCTTCAAATTTTGTCATTTTTTGACGGGCAAGTCGCTAGTATATATATATATATATATATATATATATAGAGAGAGAGAGAGAGAGAGAGAGAGAGAGAGAGCGGGAGAGAGAGTGAGAGAGAGAGAGAGTGAAAGAGTGTGAGAGAGAGTGTTACATTTTTGGTTAAAGTACTACTGGACATCATATTTATAATACACGCTAAAACAACTTGACTTGGTAATGTGCAAAACATTTTTACACACTTTAAAATAAATTAATACAGACTTTGCGTTCAATGTTGCTTTAAAGATGACAGACATTTTGTCTTTGTATTCAAAAGGATTAGAAAACTTGGAGGCGTGAGAGGAACTGTGGATTTGATAAGATCTATATTCACTTTAGTGGTTTCATTTATTTATATTATGATTGTCAGGATTGTGGTCACAGTTTCCTATATATTTTTTTCTATAATGAAGAGCACTATTTGTTGAAGCAGTCTTTTTGGGTTTTCCTCTAATACATTTATTTATTCCATACTTACTGTTTTAATGTTAATAATGTAAAAAATTAAGTTTTGAAACATATGTCTAGCCATTTTTTAAACCATTAATGAACTTTAAAGAAACAATGTTGATATTATTATATGCCCATGTTCTCTTTGTTCTGACCTCAATTGTAATTTGAACGTATATCACTGTTTATGTAGGTGGATGTGAAATGAGTTTATAGGCATTGTTCAGCTCCCAGAGGAGATACATTCTCTCTACCATCTCCATAGAAAAAAGACATGATTTATAGCTGTAACCATTTCCTTTCTATTAAAAATCTATTTTAGATACAGCCCTGATGAAGCATTTTTCCTTTTTCATCCTACTAGTACCAGGTAAGACACATTACAGTGGATTTTGAATTTTAGTTTTTCGTTGCCATGGAATGTGCTTCCTAAAAAAATATACATTTATTCTTTTAAATTCATGTTATCATGTGGTCAATTACAGACGATTTTATTACAGATTTAATTGCATTTCTTTTTTTCCCCCCATTCACTAAGGGTATTTACTAAGAGGATTGTGAGTGCGTATGTGGGTGTAATGTCCCTCTTGATCCTGTTATCCAGCATTGCAGATCATAGAGTGTTTTACTAAAGGCTTTTTTCCCACTTTAAAAATGAGTCTAATGCAGTTCAATTTAAATTACAGTGCCTTTATTGGGCATATTATGGTGTGTTTTACGGACACCATACTGTGAAAACCCAAGTTCTCCAAATATACTAAAAACAAATCTTGCTTTTAACTACCCACGATGCTGATATTCAACCCAGCAACAGCACTATATTTTATAGTGTCATAAAATTATATTATCAATATCCAGCAATATCCAGCCATTAACATAGAACATACACATCTATATATAACTTGCAAATTTAGACAACCCAACTCACGCTTAAAGTAACGTAATAATTAGCAATCCCGCTTAGGGAAATAGGAAACCTTAACACAAATTATAAATTATTGATATTTATTTTATATATTCATATTGAATCTGCATCACTGGACTAACATGGCTACTCTAAAGTACATATATATATATATATATATATATATATATATATATATATATATATATATATATATTTATATATATATATATATATAAAATGATATATGTTTATCAAAGTTAATGTTTATTCATTTTAATAATTCCATGATATGGATACTGAATAACAATAAATGTACAGGCATGTTATCATTTTGCAGGGTCTCATTGTTATAATGAATTAATGGCAACCATTGTGTCATTGCCAAACAATATGGCACCTTCAATGGCGTATGGGCATAAGACCTTGCATTTTGAGAATATAATTAAAACACCCATGCACTACACTTTTTGTGATGTGAAAAGGAATGGATACAGGGTGAATACATAAGGTTACATTGCACATTACCATACATACTTATAATAAATGAGATTTAGTAAATACAATAATGCACAATGTGCCACAATAGATCACAGGTTAACACGTTTCATTTCAGTAAATTCCATCCACTGTTTTAAACTGTTGAATGCATTCATTATGGTAATGTGATTAAAGGTAAAATAACTAACATCACATCCCTAATAGTATAAATAAATATACGTACTAATCTGGAAATAAACAAAACTATTAAAGTAAATACACAAGTTTTTTTTTTTTTATTACGGTAGTTTTGTTCTACCTTAAATTTAGAATTACTTAGATTTTTTATATTTGACACACAAAATATATATAATGTAATTTCTAAATGAAGAGTAATTCAAGCAAATTGATAAATCGTCTTTCTATCCATTCATCCAATGTTTCATATTGTGGATTGTTTTCTAAATGAAGCATTACTTGATATACAATTCTCAAATACCAATTGCTTCATTGGCACCCTTGAAATGTATGATACAGACATAAGCAACACAGAGACATGATGTTTGCTCTGACTAGTGTTCCAGTTTTATATCTGGGAAGTTGTTCAATTTTATTTATGGCAAATGATACGAAGACCAAATGTGAAAACGTTCATCGGATTAGGAGCTTCTAGTGAAAACCTTACAAGTCGGATTGTTCTTTGTTCATTGTTTTGAGACATTGATATGGTCACATTCAGCTTTTTGAGGTTTTCCACGTGTCCATCCTGTTCACTAGGATAGGAAGGCATGCCTCTTCCAAAATAAATTAGTTTCCCTTACAAACAACTTTGCCCAACTAAACCTCCAAACCTATTTATTGCTCTATAACATCTTTGGATCAGCACCCTGTTATCCATGAGGTCACAGAGATTCGGACACGACTGAGCGATGCAAACAATAACAAATATTGTAAAACATTACTAATAATAAATAAATGCAATATATGAATATATGCAATATATGAAATACAAATTTCATATACATGATTAGATTGATATAAATGTTAAAGACTCCCTATTTACCTATATTTAAAATATACTCATTTTATGAATGCCACTTAAAAATAGACAATATTTTAGAATACAAAAAGAAAAAAAATATAATAATACAGCCTCTATCTTTTAATTGCATGCAATTATGCTGCTGCTACCATTTTGGCTTCTACTGATCACCTTCCAGAAGTGAGATAAGACTTTGAATGTGCATGAAGTTTCTATCTGCACAATGAGAATATGGCATTTTAAATGCCAGTGTTTTCAATAAGAGCAGTGGAAAGCTAATCACTAATATAGTTTGTAAAGTGTGTGTAACGCTCCAGTGGGAGTGTATGCGCACTTCACAAACTATATGTACAGATTTCTGTACATGCCGCAGTGCTCAAAGTGTGTTTGTGTGTGGTGGTGGTGGAGGAATGGGGCAAAGAGACAGATGGGGAAAGGGAGAAAGAGACACAGGGGAGGGAGGGGGGAAGAGACACAGGGGAAAGGGGGAAAGAGACAGAGAGGGAAAGGGACAGAGGGGAGGGAGGAGGGGGGGAAAGAGATACAAGAGGAAAGGGGAAAAGAGACACAGGGGATGGAGGGGATGGAGAGTGGTGGAAAGAGACACAGGGGAGGGAGATGGGGGGAAGAGACAAAGAGGAGGGAGAGGGGAGAGAGAAGGGGGAAGAGACACAGGGTAGGAAGAGGGGGAAGAGACAAATGGGAGGGAGAGGGTGGGAAAGCGACACAGGAGAGAGAGGGGGGAAGAGTCACAGGGGAGGGAGAGGGGGAAAGAGTCACAGGGGAGGGAGATGGGGAAGATACAAAGAGGAGGGAGAGTGGAGGAAGAAGGGGGAAGAGACACACGGTAGGGAGAGGGGGCAAGATACACATGGGAGGAAGAGGGGGGAAAGAGACAGAGGGGAGGGAGAGGGGGGGAAGAGTCACAGGGGAGGGAGGGGGAGAGACACAGGGTAGAGAGAGGGAGAAGAAGACACAGGGGAGGGAGCGGGGGGAAAGAGACACAGGTGAGGGAGAGGGGGCAAGAGACACATGGGAGGGAGAGGGCGGAAAAGAGACACAGGGAAGGGAGAGGGCGAAAAAGACACAGGGGAGGGAGAGGGGGGAAGAGTCACAGGAGAAGGGAGAAGAGACACGGGGGAGGGAGAGGGGGAAAGAGACACAAGGGAGGGAGAGGGTGGGAAAGAGACACTGGGGAGGGGGGAAAGAGACACAGAGGAGGGAGAGAGTGGGAAAGAGACACAGGGGAGAGGGTGGGAAGAGACACATGTAATATAATATTATAATATTATTATTATATCCAATAGGTGCAGTGGAAAGCTAATCAGGAAAGAAACACAGAAGGCAGGAAAGAAACACAGGGAGGGAGAGGGGGGGAAGAGTCACAGGGGAGGGAGAAGGGGAGAGACACAGGGGAGGGAGAGAGGGAAAGAGACACAAGGGAGGGAGAGGGGGCAATAGACACAGGGGAGGGAGAGGATGGGAAAGAGACACTGTGGAGGGGGGAAAGAGACACAGGGGAGGGAGAGGGTGGGAAAGAGACACAACGGGTGGTGATGGCACATGTAGTATTATAGAGTTATTTATACCGGGTAAATGACTAGTTAGTATATAAGAAAACACCCTCATGAGAAAGTGACAGGCAGAGAAAAGAAAATGGAGCTGTCATTTTTAGGAAAATGTAACATGTCATTTATTATAAAATTAAACATTTTTGCTCTGACTGATGTTCTAGTTTTATATATGAGAAGTTGTTCAATTTTATTTATCAAATTATATAAAAAACAACTGTACAGATAGGGGGGGAAAGAGATACAAGAGGAAAGGGGAAAAGAGACACAGGGGATGGAGGGGATGGAGAGTGGTGGAAAGAGACACAGGGGAGGGAGATGGGGGGAAGAGACAAAGAGGAGGGAGAGGGGAGAGAGAAGGGGGAAGAGACACAGGGTAGGAAGAGGGGGAAGAGACAAATGGGAGGGAGAGGGTGGGAAAGCGACACAGGAGAGAGAGGGGGAATAGTCACAGGGGAGGGAGAGGGGGAAAGAGTCACAGGGGAGGGAGATGGGGAAGATACAAAGAGGAGGGAGAGTGGAGGAAGAAGGGGGAAGAGACACACGGTAGGGAGAGGGGGCAAGATACACATGGGAGGAAGAGGGGGGAAAGAGACAGAGGGGAGGGAGAGGGGGGGAAGAGTCACAGGGGAGGGAGGGGGAGAGACACAGGGTAGGGAGAGGGAGAAGAAGACACAGGGGAGGGAGCGGGGGGAAAGAGACACAGGTGAGGGAGAGGGGGCAAGAGACACATGGGAGGGAGAGGGCGGAAAAGAGACACAGGGAAGGGAGAGGGCGAAAGAGACACAGGGGAGGGAGAGGGGGGAAGAGTCACAGGAGAAGGGAGAAGAGACACGGGGGAGGGAGAGGGGGAAAGAGACACAAGGGAGGGAGAGGGTGGGAAAGAGACACTGGGGAGGGGGGGAAAGAGACACAGAGGAGGGAGAGAGTGGGAAAGAGACACAGGGGAGAGGGTGGGAAGAGACACATGTAATATAATATTATAATATTATTATTATATATCAAATAGGTGCAGTGGAAAGCTAATCAGGAAAGAAACACAGAAGGCAGGAAAGAAACACAGGGAGGGAGAGGGGGGGAAGAGTCACAGGGGAGGGAGAAGGGGAGAGACACAGGGGAGGGAGAGAGGGAAAGAGACACAAGGGAGGGAGAGGGGGCAATAGACACAGGGGAGGGAGAGGATGGGAAAGAGACACTGTGGAGGGGGGAAAGAGACACAGGGGAGGGAGAGGGTGGGAAAGAGACACAACGGGTGGTGATGGCACATGTAGTATTATAGAGTTATTTATACCGGGTAAATGACTAGTTAGTATATAAGAAAACACCCTCATGAGAAAGTGACAGGCAGAGAAAAGAAAATGGAGCTGTCATTTTTAGGAAAATGTAACATGTCATTTATTATAAAATTAAACATTTTTGCTCTGACTGATGTTCTAGTTTTATATATAAGAAGTTGTTCAATTTTATTTATCAAATTATATAAAAAACAACTGTACAGATTGTGCCTATTTTTTTTTTTTTTTACCATTATCAAGCTTTGTTATTTAAGGGACCATATAGAAAAAAAAATGTTGACCACAGTGTTCATTTAAATAATGTTATATAAAAAAGATTCCACCATATGGAAACAAAAACGGTTCTTCACAGTAAGGCAGTCAAACTGTGGAACTCTCTACCAAAGGAGATTGTGACAACAGTTTCAATAGATAACTTTACAAAGAGGTTGGATATATTTCAAATAAATAAAAACTAGAGAAAAAGTGGTATTGGTCAGGGAGTATTTGGGGTCTAGAAGGAATTTAGTTTTTCCCATTATAAGACAATTTGCAATGTTTCAATGGGAATTGTATTGCTGTCCTCTGGATCAAGTAACAATTAATCCACATATTACATGGATCAGTGGAGATGTAAAAAGGTTGAACTTGATGGAGTAGAAGTCTTTCCTTGATGTCAATAACTAGGTAATTTGGGTCACTAATGACTACCAAATTTTAAAGCTTTGTGATATATATGGTATGTTTCCTAAAGGATCACTGGTATTTTAAATAAATAAACTTGATATACGGCAAAATGTTTTTAGAAAGGGAAAAAACACCAAATTTATATTTGTAACTTTTATATGCAATTTTTCTTTTCTACACGATTCTATTTTATCTTTTAATGAGCTTTCCAATAATCCAGTTGATCGCACTGATTAGATGTGCTGACAGAAACATGTTGTATATTCAAAGTCTCCTTCCAGCTCAAGAAGGTGGTCGGGAGAAAACAAAATGGCGGATCACACTGTAGCATAATTGTATATAAAAATAGTAAATGTCAGGTTGTATTATTTTTTTTATATTCTAAAAACATTTTGTCTGTTTTCAGGTATAGTTCATCAGATGGTATATGTAATATATCACTACAGAGGCCCTTTAATATTTGTGATATTACAAATGCTTTTGGCATTTATAAAAATTCAAAAAGTTTGGGGACTGTCAGTACTCAAAATGATAATATGCTACATGGGTATGTTTTATTACTTCATTTACACTAGTTCTGCCAACAAAATGCTGAGGAGATAATTCTGCACACTAATGTATGACACTTTCTCAGCAACATAAAGCAAGATATAAAACACACACGCCAGCATCTCTTTAAATATTCAGTATTCATTGATATCCATTCACTGGAAACTGTCAATCAAATTAAGAACATGGTTAAGACAAATGTGGAGGAAACTGGGTGCCCTAGATAAGGCACACCTTATATGCATCTATGTTAATGATACAAAAAAATCAATATGGTCATCATTAGTGAAAGAACAATTCTTACTGAATATCTAAAATGTTTATTTTTGAAACAATAACAAACTGAAACTTGTATTAATGATAAACTGTAAATTTCTTATTTTACAGTACTCCAAGGGACATAATTGATAATTGATAATGTTAAAAATGTTTTTAGAAACACATATAATAAATAAATACAGGTTTTAATTTTGTAACTTTTTAATACAGTTTTAGTTTAGTTTAAAACTCAACTGGCATCCCTTTAATATGTTCAGTCTATTCATACATAGTTGCTGCCTCTGCACGCAAATATACTGCAGAACAGATACTCTTTTGGCTTCTCACTATACATACATACTGTATACTACACAACATACACACTCCTGGCTGATCTACACACACATACTGTATACTACACAACATACACACTCCTGGCTGATCTACACACACATACTGTATACTACACAACATACACACTCCTAGCTAATCTACACACACATACTGTATACTACACAACATACACACTCCTAGCTGATCTACATACACATACTGTATACTACACAGCATACACACTCCTGGCTGATTTACACACACATACTGTATACTACACAACATACACACTCCTAGCTGATCTACACACACATACTGTATACTACACAACATACACACTCCTAGCTGATCTACATACACATACTGTATACTACACAACATACACACTGCTGGCTGATCTACACACACATACTGTATACTACACAACATACACACTCCTGGCTGATCTACATACACAACTAGAGATGTCGCGAATAGTTCGCCGGCGGACTGGTCCCGGCGAACATAGCATGTTCGCGTTCGCGGCGATCTGCGAACATATGCGATATTCGACCCGCCCCCTATACTTTATCATTGAGCAAACTTTGACCCTGCATGTCACAGTCAGCAGACACATTCCAGCCAATCAGCAGCATACACTCCCTTCCAGAGCCTTCTACCTCATGGACAGCAGCCATTTTGGAATCATAACTAACTTGCAGTCTTACTGAGAGGAGGCTGAGTGTAGGTGATACTGCATCAATAGGGAAAACCATAGCTAGGCTACTGTACACAGTGTGCAATACAGTCCTGAAGGACTCTTTTGATCTCTGCTGCAAGGACACCCCTGTGTCTCTTCCCCCCCCTTATCATCACCCTCCCCTCACCTTAGCACCCAACCCTAACACCCCTCACACTTATCCATAACACCCATCAACCTAACACCTAACCCTAACACCCCTCACACTTATCCCTAAGACCTAACACCCCTCACACTTATTCCTAACATGCCTCACCCTAACACCCCTTACACTTATCCTTAACACCCCTCACCCTAACCCTAACACATCTCACACTTATCCCTAACACCCCTTACCCTAACCCTAACACCCCTCACACTTATCCATAACACCCATCAACCTAACACCTAACCCTAACACCCCTCACACTTATCCCTAAGACCTAACACCCCTCACACTTATTCCTAACATGCCTCACCGTAACACCCCTTACACTTATCCTTAACACCCCTCACCCTAACCCTAACACATCTCACACTTATCCCTAACACCCCTTACCCTAACCCTAACACCCCTCACACTTATCCATAACACCGATCACCCTAACACCTAACCCTAACACCAATCACACTTATCCCTAACACCCCTCACCCTAACCCTAACACCCCTCACACTTATCCCTAACACCCCTTACCCTAACCCTAACACCCCTCACACTTATCCATAACACCCATCAACCTAACACCTAACCCTAACATTCTCACACTTATCCCTAAGACCTAACATTCCTCACACTTATCCCTAACACCCCTCACCCTAACCCTAACACCCCTCACACTTATCCCTAACACCCCTCATCCTAACACCTAACCCTAATACCCCTCACACTTATCCCTAACACCCCTCACCCTAACCCTAACACCCCTCAGACTTATCCCTAACACCCCTTACCCTAACCCTAACACCCCTCACACTTATCCCTAACACCCCTCACCCTAACCCTAACACCCCTCACACTTATCCCTAACACCCCTCACCCTAACACCTAACCCTAACACCCCTCACATTTATCCCTAACACCCCTCATCCTAACACCTAACCCTAACGCCCCTCACACTTATCCCTAACACCCCTCACCCTTACCCTAACACCCCTTACACTTATCCCTAACACCCCTCACCCTAACACCTAACCCTAACACCCCTCACACTTATCCCTAACACCCCTCATCCTAACACCTAACCCTAACACCCCTCACACTTATCCCTAACACTGATGATTGGAGCCTTTCAGTTATTGTAAAGACATTGCCAGCAATAACAGTGATATTAATAAAAAGAACAAGCACGTATGTATCTATTTATCTATAGATCGTTCGATCAATCTGTCTATTGATCTATCTATATTTTGAATATAGAATATAGCCAGTATTTTATTTCATGTCTATAGCAGTAATCAGATTTAATTTACTGCTACTAAATATGTTGTCATTTTATATATAAAGGATAATAATTTCAGCCTTAGCCAACAATGATATTTCATGTCAGCTATACTCATACCCAAAGCCCTCTCTAAATATTAGCATAAATAATGTGTTCAAGTAGAATTGAATCTTGGCATCAAAACACATATTCCTTCGCTATTATTTGCAGTTGACACCAAAGAGGTGTCTGCAAAATTCATTCTCTAATTAGCAAGTGTCAAGGCAGCGATCACACATGAAAATATTCATATATAATCCCTTACAAGTGGTAACAGAATTTCCAACCAAGAGATTTACTGACATCCACAAAATAAGGAGAGAAAAGTAATCATAGAGACAGCTGAAAGAGACTAGGTAATGTTTTTTTATTCTATACATAGCATCTAAACAATAGAAAAAACAGTATAAATAAATAAATATATAAAAATAGAAACACATTAAGATAATGTAAAGAAACACTGCATCTGAGCATGTGTGGGGAGAAAGGGATTCAACGACAACATATCTTCCCTCTCAGTCTTCTTTCCTACCCCTTCAATCACTGATAGATATCACCTTTAAGGACCATTTAACTCACTGTAAGTGCTCTTCATGGTGTGAAAGAGCAAAATGTGTTATGTTAAAATCATCTATTTTAATTACACTAAAAACACCTAGAAAATCTAAAGTTTGAAATGTATGTTTACATACAGTGCCTTGCAAAAGTATTCACCCCCCCACCCCCGTGGCATTTTTCATGTTTTGTTGCCTCACATCCTGGAATTAACATGGATTGTTTGAGGATTTGTCTCATTTAATGTACAGAACATGCCCACAACTTTGAAAATGTTTTTTTTTTCCAGTTTTTATTATGAAGCAAACAACAAATAGGACAAAATAACAGAAAACATCATTGTGCATAACTAATCACCCCCCTAAAGTCAATACTTTGTAGAGCCACCTTTTGCAGCAATCACAGCTCCAAGTGATTTAGGATAATTATCTATGAGCTTGCCACATCGTGCCACTGGGATTTTTGCCCATTCCTCCTTGCAAAACTGCTCCAGCTCCTTCAAGGTGGATGGTTTGTGCTTGTGAACAGCAATCTTTAAGTCTGACCACAGATTTTCTATTGGATTGAGGTCTGGGCTTTGACTAGTCCATTCCAGCTTATTTACATGTTTCCTCTTAAACTACTCAAGTGTTGCTTTAGCAGTGTGTTTGGGGTCATTGTCCTACTGGAAGGTGAACCCCCGTCCTAGCCTCAAATCACGCACAGAGTGGTACAGGTTTTGCTCAAGAATATCCGTGTATTTAGCACCATCCATCTTTCCCTCAAATCTGACCAGTTTCCCAGTCCCGGCTGCTGAAAAATGGTGTTCTTTGGGTGATGTGATGTGTTGGGTTTGTGCCAGACATAGCGTTTTCTTTGGTGGCCGAAACTTTCAATTTAAGTCTTATTAGACCAGAGCACCTTCCTCCATACATTTTGGGAGTCTCCCACATGCCTTTTCGCAAACTCAAAACGTGCCATTTTGAATTTTCTGAAAGTAATGGCTTTCTTCTGGCCACTCTGCCATAAAGCCCAACTCTAGCGTACGGCTTATTGTCGTCCTATGAACAGATACTCCAGTCTCTGCTGTGGAACTCTGCAGCTCCTCCAGGGTTACCTTAGGTCTCTGCGCTGCCTCTCTGTTTAATGCCCTCCTTGCCCAGTCCGTGAGTTTTGGTGGGCAGCTGTCCCTGGGCAGGTTTGCTGTTGTGCATGTTCTTTCCATTTGGTTATGCTAGATTTGATGGTGCTCCTGGGGATCATCAAAGATTTGGATATTTTTTATAAGCTAACCATTACCTGTTACTTCTCAACAACATTGTCCCTTACTTGTTTGGAGAGTTCCTTGGTCTTCATGGCAGTGTTTGGTTAGCGGTGCCTCTTGCTTAGGTGTTGCCTCTGGGGCCTTTCAAAAAGGTGTGTATATGTAATGACAGATCATGTGACACTTAGATTGCACACAGGTGGACATCATTTTACTAATTATGGTACTTCTGAAGGTAATTGGTTGCACCAGAGCTTTTTATGGGCTTCATAACAAAGTGGGGGAATGCATACACACATGCCAATTTTCTGTTTATATTTTTTTTAAATAGTTTTATGTATATATTTTTCTCATTTCACTTCAACAACTTAGACTATTGTGTTCTGATCCATCACATTAAATTCAGATTAACAAAACAGTGAACTTAAGGATCTAATGTAACAAAATAGGTAAAAAGTCAAGGAGAGTGAATAGTTTTGCAAGGCACTGTACAAATCTATTCTGCCCACTGGCTGTTTCATGAGAAATAACAGATTGCCAAGTGCATGTGCATACTATGTGTATGAGTAAGGCAGTGATTGATAGGACAACTATTCCCTGGACTCAGTTTACACTGCAGTGTGCAATTAAACCATAGCTGACCTGTTTTAGGTGAGTCCAGCATTCCTGCACAGATAGATTTGTTAAGGGTTATTTTTCTTTTTGCTTTGTTTTGATCACTACACTGAGATGCATGGAGCACCAGAGCGGAGCACTGGTCTGCACTGCTCTAATTCCAGTGAGGTAAGAGAACAGAAACCAGAATTTTCTGCTGTAAGAAGAAAATTAACCCATTACAAGGTCTATTCCCTTCAAACTGTAAATATAAGCAGTCTGACAAAAATCTTATTATTGACTTGAATGGGGACACACTCAAGCAAACTGATTGGTTGCAGTAACACAGCAGCATGTGGGCAGTCTGCTATACATGCAAACACAGATTATTTTTATTATATTTAATTTGTCACTGAAAAATGCACATATTTAAAAAACATGCTCTTAGGAGATCTTTACTGTGGTGCGGTCCAATTTGTGCTGAATTAAGTGGCCCTTTAAGCCTAAAACTAGCAGGGTTCTTCAAAAAAAAAAAATTCTAAACTGCAGTAGTCTTTTTATCTCACTATAAATCTGAACAGCAAGGAAGTTGTGTCCTAAAGCGCTTGCTCCAAACCATCTGGCTCTCCTGTACAATCTCTGTCAAAAGCATATCCCATGATGCTTTTTCTACCATGATTCTCTGAGAAATTACGGAGAACTTCACTCAGAACTGATAAGATGAGATTTCAAGTGTTAAATGGAGAACAGAGAATCATGGAGAACAATGACATGGGATAAGTGAGTAATTGATGTGATATGGTATTCTCATGAGATTCTTACAGTGAATGAGAACTGGCAGAGAGTAGAGCAAGCATAAGCTCCGGGTTCATGTGGGACAGCTCTAGGATGAGTTTAAAAACTTAAAAACAAGTCTTTATCTTGTTCCAATATTTTGTTAGATACTTTTGGTATTTCACATAGAAAAAAATTACATAATCTATTTAAAGGACGACTGTGCTCAAAATTTTCAAATAACTAATTTTGAAGAATTACACTTGAAAATAGACGATATGTTTTTAGAATCTGTAAAAGATCACTTTTATATTAAATTATTATTATTGTTTATTTGTAATGTGCCAGCAGATTATGTAGCGCTATACAAAAGTTAAGTTCCAGGCAACAACAAATTCAAAATTGCAAAGACACATTGCAAAGCATGGAGGGCCTTGTCTTTGAGCTTGGAATCCGGTGTCCATAGCGCTTTCCCCAAAGCTCCATGTAAGGTTGAAACTCACAGACTTACAATCGAAATTATGCTGCTGTATGCTGCTGTAAAATCTACCCTTTTATTTTCTTGTAACCTTCATATTGTGGGAGAATACTCTGAATACAAGAAATTTGTATCTGGAAAGCTCATTGGTTTAGTAAAGAAAAATTATATATATATATATATATATATATATATATATATATCAGAATTGCAAGAAATATAGTTATTACACTGCACTCTAGGAAGCTGAGCAGGAACATGCAAATGTGCCCCAAAATGCTTCAATCTATAACCATTTTAAACTTGGCTTTCTTTAAGCTTATGCCCGCTGCATTACACAGCTTTTATGCAAAGCCAAGGTTGGATTATACACAAGCTGGGAATCCTACTCACGGACAGCCGTTTCAAGCTTACTGGCTATCATCAGCATGGAGCGGGATCTCAGCCTGTGTTGTGGATCTTATGAGTAGGTAGTTCACCACAACAATCATTTATAATATGGTGGGCAAAAGAGCGATAGAAGCCCTCCACCGTACAGTAGTACAGTAAATCAATAGTACATCTGTGTTCACACTTGAATGTCTAAAACAAGTTAAAAAAAAACATGTGTCCTAGCCAGACATATAAAAGACATATAAAAGTGAAAAATATAAAATCTAAACTTTTTTTTTTATGTTCTTACAACATTGTGCAAGTTTTGGTATTCAATATAACAAATAGAAAATATCTGACTACAGTTGCTACTTAATACTAGCAAAAAGTATGTGCACTAAGAATACAAATATATTCCAGGATCTAAGAATGTGTCATTATTGCTCTATTTATTATGATGATTTATAGATACTCAAGATTTAATATATATATATATATATATATATATATATATATATATATATATATATATATATATATATATATTTGATACATTAAGAATAGGAGTTTATTTTATAGGAGTAAACAAATTGACTATTGACTAAAACATGGAATGTGGTCTAGAGTTGTAGTTAAATCCTTTGAAACTGATTTGGTGCTTTTTCAATATTTGTGGTTTAAATTTAGTATAAATTACACAAATTACTCCACCGCTGTGAACATTATTGCCCAAATTATGCAAAATTCCCTAACTGCTACCATGAAAAGTATGTAAAATGACACCTCTTAATTAGTGTTAGGTAGAAGACAGCCATGATTTTGTACCAAAACCACTGATTAAAATAAAATTTCTTTACTAATTCTTGCAGTACTTGTTTTGCATGCAGATACAAACTGCTGTAATATTTTAGACATTTCTTATTAGATTCATGGTAGCAAATTTGTGACTTCAGAGAATCTTTAAAGGACCACTGTAGTCAATATGGGGAGAATTTACTAAGCATCTCAAGTTATCTCCATATTTGATATGTATTATTTCACATAAAACAACCCTTTTCACGTTATTTCAGCTCTTCTCATCTCAAGTACTTAATATATTCCCCAATCTGTTTTGAATAACAGTATTTCATAATGGGCCTTTATATTGTTCACTTTTATTTCCAACTAAAGAATTGCCCGTCAAAAAATGACGGCAATGAAATTGTAAGTGAGCTAATGCTATTTGGTGTATAATAATAAAATAACTAATGAATTAATAAAGTAATATACTTTACCTATTTTGAAGTAATATATGCAGGAAGCATTGTGTTGAAGAGCTGGCAATCTGTTTTGATGTTGCTGCAGCATTAGTTCTGTGGAGCTGCTGTGTAAGCGTGATGAATGTGTGCAGTGTAATAGTGTGCGTGCGCGAGACAAATCCGTTAGCGTAGCTGTGTACTTCTGCATTGTATAAGTTATTGTTCTAAAATGGCGGCTAATGTGTGGTATGCGTCTGTAGCGGAATATCCGTATGTGTTTTGGGGTGTTTTGCGTGTTTCTGGTGGTGTTTTACGGGTTTAGAGTGCTGTAGCCTAGTTTTCGTTTTGTTCGTGGCCATTTTTTCTCTCGCTTAGAGAATTTTTTAGTGTCTTATTTTGAGTTAAATTAAGGTGTAACTTCATTTTTTGAGGTCCTGGATGCTCCCTCTTGCTGTAGGTAAGCTTTTTATGTATGTGTTGTGTGTATTTATTGTGTATTGTGTTGCGGACGATTTTTGCGAGGTCGTAATGGGTGGTAACGTGTCTTGTATTTTGTTTGCGTTACAACGTAAAGTTTGCGAGCGTCGCAGTTGCTGGCAAGGAGCGCCTTTGGCGTTGCGAAGGGCCGCGGGCTCGCTATGCGAGCCCGCAAGCGTGAGCAACCGCTTGTATGCTCACAACTATATATGTGATTATTCTTTAAGGCAGGCTTCCATCATTTTTAATGAACTTGCTTATTGCAACTTGTGTCAACAAGATGCATCCTTTGTAAAACCCCTTCGATCTAATGAAGTGACTGGCAGTTACATATGCCAATTTCTCAGATAAAACTTCCTGTGTATTACAAATCTCCTCCTACATCAGGAAGTAGATCACTTAGAACTAAAATGGTAAACACCACTGTACATACAATTAATAAATTAGTGAGTTTAATATTTTTTTATATTCCAAAAACATGTTGCCCGTTTACAAATGCAACAGTGGTCCTTTAATAGTATTTTGCTCCCCTTCTATTTCTCTATGTCAGACTGATGTCTCAGCTGTGAAGCATCCACTGGAACATGCAATGCTCCATTACAGACAGAATTACATATTTATTTGTAATGGGGGTGGAAGAATTAGACAAACAAGTGATCTGTCTTCACACCAAATGTATTACTTACACTAATCTTACACTGACATTTTGACTGATTGTGTATGCGAACTGTCATTTGTTCACAACAAAACAAATGTGTATCTACTAATACATATATTGTAGTGGCACTAAAAATAAGGGAAAAACAACATTAGTTATTGGTTTAATGCTTCATGCCTAAACTACACTGAAGGCTGCTTTTGTTTTTTGTTTAATAAGCCTGTCCATTTAAAGAACCACTAAAGTCTGAAACAAAATGTCAGTTTAATCAACAATCGACTTTATAACACTTTTTCTTGTATTAAGATATTATTAAAATAAAGGAGAAACACTGTTTTCTCATTATTTAGGCTTTATATTTCCCACTATGGGTGCCGCCATTTTGCTATTCACAGTCCTTTTTCATAACAAAGACTCCATCTTGCTAATGCTACAGTTGCAAATGAATATGCAACACAGACATATTTGTGTGTACTTTCATGTACGTTACTTACAGTTGTCACAGATGACAATGCAGTGACATCAAATGGACATGTGACACACACAGGACAAAGCATGGGTTGGCCTGTGTTGCATATCAAATTTTCAACTGCAGCATTAGCAAGATGGAGGCCTCATCTATCAAGAGAAGCCTGAATAACAAAATGGCTGCTCCCATAGTAGTGAGTAAGTAATGCTATCCCTTGATTGCAAAAACATATCAGTACAATAACATATGTTAGAAAATGGACTGTTGATTAAATTGACTTCAGTGGTCCATTAATACTTGTTTACTTGCTTGTATGATATGCTTATTAAGGATGCTGGTGCATACCAGATTAAATTATGATATTATGATTTGCAGTTGCTAGCAATTAATGCTATAATATTTAGTGTGCTATTGCATCATGTTTATCTAATTGACTAATAAAGTTTTCAGAAGGAAAACTGAACAAAGAAGAAAGATAACATAAAGTACATAAAATAATGCATTAAATTAACAGTAGCCTTATATGTATGAGCTACAATACACAGCAAGAATATTGTAGACATCGATAGTACAGAAAATATAAAAATAACATTTTTCTTTAACAAATTTATAGGAGCACTGTAATACCTTGATAACAGAAGCTATAGTTTTAATTGCTCAACAATATTCCTATTCAACATACTAAAAAATAAAAACTCCATTTGAACTACTCGTCTCCGCCCCTTGTGAGGTCTAAAGTGCTTTCAGAACATTGTTTTATATATAGGCTACTTGTGTCGAGAAAATTCTCTAGAAACTTGCAGACTTATTAAATTGCGATTTGGCCAATTGAATAGGGCTCTATATAAGCACACAGCATATGTTTTTTTTACAGAAGTTATTAGTTGGTGAACTTCTATCCAAAAGTAAGGTCTTCACTAACTAAAAACTTCCGTAAAAAAGTATGCTCTGTGCTTATATAGAGCCCTTTTTAATTGGACGAATCGCAATTTAATAGGGCTGTTGATTTGCTAAAATGCTTTACCTAGGCAACAGTCTGCAACCAATGAAGAACACTGCCTAGGTATAGGCTGTCCTCTATCAATATAAACTATTCTTGCCTCCTCAGACAGATGACGTCATACTCTGTGGAACCAAGCAGCTCATGCCTTGATCATCGTTAAGATGAATTTAGCAATAAGCAGGTGTAGATTAAATACAATTTAATTTGCTGCAAGATGTAATTATATCATGAAATTTATATTGTATTATATTCTCCATTCAACACATATCTTTTTTTTCTTTACTTTGCACCTTTTAATATAATAAGGCAAATAGTGAAAATAATACAGTTTTAATTATATTAATAACATATTTAAATATCTCATAGTGAATACCTTGTTAAAATATGGAAATAGGTAGATCACATACTTTCAGATTGGGATAGCTGCTTTTCTGGGGGTGGAACAAAGAGAAAATGCTTAGTGAATAACTTGGTGATCAGCATTTCTAACATGCCATGAAATGGGTACCAATGGGATGCAAATGTATTAAGTAATATGAACGCTACATAATAATACATATAATAGTGAACACTACATCAATGAAAACTAGATCCTTGGGAGTTCACACAGGAATTTAAGGCAAAAAGCACAGAACTAACCTTTAAAACATGTTATTTAGCTTTTAATAAAAAGATCCCTTGATTACTTTATCCTAATCTTATTTCTCAATTTTTGTTTAGATAAATAGCTATTAACATTTCCACATATCTTTGAAAACGTTCCCATGCCTTTACTTTTTTAAGAATCAGCCTAGCATCCATTAAACAGGCTCTGTTTTTCTTTTACTGCTTTGAGCTCATCAAAAAAAAAGCTACTTGATTTTTGTATACAGTCTAATTTTAATCAGTGAGCACATATCTGGCACGCACTCATGCATGTGAGTCATGAGAAAACATTTTGGAAAATAAAATAGTAATTTATGTCTTGTAAACATTTCTAGTGCTAATTACCAATGTCTGCTATTTGAATTCTGTGTTCAGAAACAGGTGTTCTATTAAACACCATCCGTAACATTTGACAGGGATAAATCTTTTTATATGTGGGAACTAAAAAAACAGAAAAGATTTATGCAAATGTGTTAAGAACAACCTTAAAGAAAAACATTATTAATAATCATTATTTATTATGGTAGCACTGAAGAGTTTAAATTAAAACTTGGGGAATATTTATGTTCTAGGCAATCCTAGGCCTATCCTTTCTACATCCCCCTATGTACCCATCCTTAATACCTACTATATATATATAATCTATGCCATGGTAGGCCCACTCAGAGAACCAAGGGCAAGAGGAAGTAGGTAAATGAGGGGATGGAGGGTGAGTGTTGGGAAGGCTACAAAAAAGGTGAGTGCAGGGGTTGGCGATTTAAAGGGAAGGGGGTGAAGGACCCTCCCACAATTCCAGGTAACCTACCTGGCTAGGTGTTAATATGTATATACACTATTCCAAAACGTGTCAGGTACATATACAGGCAATACTACCAAGTATAACAATTTCAACTTGAGGCAGCCTGTTGTCTCCTGAAAATGTTCTGCCCTAGACTTGCGCTGCCAGTCACATAAAAATTAGATGTAACTTTGTTAATGAGATGTAATTAGCATTAAATAATGATGAGCTCCTGATGTATTGGGTCCATGGTCTTTCATACAGTCGTCTGCACATGGAGACTAGGCATGCTCAATGTTCAAGCGACTGGAGACAATGGTATCAATGCCTCAATTGCTTATGTGTAATTAATGCCAATGATCTCTCATTAAAAAACAATTACAATCTCTTTTTTGAGCTGGAATCTTTGTCAACCAGTGATGCCACCCTGGACGTCACAGCAAACTGACCCTCTAACAAAGAAACATGTCTTTGTGGATCTTGCAGATTTTGAATAGTGACTCTAGATTGTTCAAAAACAAAGTTAGCTCTGAAAAAAACATGTTTCTCCCCGTCTTATGGAACACAACTTTTTCATGCACCAAAAAAAAGCACATTTTAGGCATCACAGAAGTTGTTTTTTTTTTTTGCATGAAAAAATATTAAGCTTCTTTAAAACTAACATGAAACAGAGATCACATAAATAAGTCTGTAGATCTCATTGGCAGGAGGCAAACTCCAAAGAGCAGTTAAAGGGGTAATTTACCTGTAAGTGCTCTTCATGGTGTGAAAACGTATAAGATTATATGTTAAAAGTATCTATTTATTTTATTACATTAATAACAGCTAAAATGTCTAAAGCTTTAAGCTTCTTTTTACTTCCAAGTAACAGATAGCCAAGGAGCATGCAGTATATTTATTGTCTTTAGGAAAGACAGTGATTGATAGCAGCTTTTCCCTGGACTAAGGAGTGCACTGACCAGTTAACCCATATCTGACCGGTTTAGGTGAATCCAGCATTCCATGTCTCTACAGATAGATTTGTTATGTTTTTTGTTTTGTTTTTATCTCCGGAGTGAAGCACCGCTCTGCATAGCTCAAATTCCAGAGAGGCAAGAGAATAGAAACCTGAACTCTCTACTATAAGAAATTACAGAAAATAGGTTTGTTCCCTTCAAAATGGAAATGTAAGCAATCTTACCATTGACTTGAATCGGACACACACCTCTGCAACCTGATTGGCTGTGGTAATGCCACAGCATGTGGGCAGTCTATTTCCACATATAAACACAGATTGTATTTTGTTTAATTTCTCAGTGAAATTTTAGCATATTTCAAACATTCAAAAAGTATTGCAACATGTTTTTAGGTGAAATTTACTGTGACATGGTCCAAATTGTGCTGAATTAAGTAGCCCTTTAAAATTCTGAATAAAGTTTTTGAGGCGTAATTTGAAAACACAAAAACATACTATGACAACATTAATAAAGACCCTCTCTCTGATACATCAAAAAGTACATTATTTCCATGTCCCTTTAATTAATCATACATTTTATAATTGTACTTTTTAGACAACTGGAAACATTTGGTGAATTAAAATGTAAAAGTTGGTATGCGTTTCTGAACTTCTAAATTCACTTCTTAGAGCACAGTAGGGCTGCTGCTTTCCCAATGTTACAATATATATATATATATATATATATATATATATATATATATATATATATATATATATATATATTTTAAATAACATGTTTAAAAAAACAGTATAAAAAGAGAAAGCAAAAGACATAAATACTGTAAAGGTGATTGGTATAAATGTAAGCAAATGGTGATCTGTTTGTGCCTAGATGGAATTTACTGTGGCCTCAAATGTCTGAAAGGAGTAGTTGACCCTTTGTATTCATGTCAAACATGACAAGAAGTCATTCTGAAAATCTAGGAATACTGTTATTTGAAGCAAATATTGACAGATCTTGAGACATTTTTATCAAGCCCTAAATCCCGGCTTTTCCTCAGTCAAGGTTTGAAAAGGTGACAATACAATTTTCAGCAATGATGACTTGACCTACGTTTCAAACCTTTCTTCTTTCAAGGGAAATTGCATTTGGATGAAAGTGGAGTAAACAGACATTTAAATAAAAACATGTGCAATTCTTTAATTCTTTTTACAGGTCGGTTTCAAACAAAGCAATAGATATTTGTTTAACAAATAACCTTGAAATAGTGGCCTTGAGGATCAGCTATTAAAGAATAAATATTTTGTGCAACTTACAGGAAGTGGAAATGAGTGGATATGAATCAGAACTTTGTTATATATTAACACAGGAATATGTTTCTTCCTAGGTCTACAAGGTCTAGGCCTAGGGCAGCACATTTCAGGGGAAGCAGGCTGCCTGAAGATACAGTTCAGTTCATTGAAATATATTTATATATGCAGAGAAATGTCTCTATGCCGTGGTATTTCTGTCTAAAAGTATACTTGACATACCATGTACATATAAATAAACACACATAAATGTATAATGTGAGATATAGAAAGAGAAAAAGAGGAGCCTTAGGAGGGTCATGAGGACCACACAAATCCGAATGGCCTAGTGCAGCATAAAACCTAAATACATCCATGTATTAATGGTATATATTCATAAAAAGCTGATTAAAAGGACAACAAACTTCCAAATTGTTTATCATGCATTTAAAAGAGGTTATTTTGAAAGGCCACTGCAATGCAGTAACAAGAGAACCTATTTGTTATCATTATACATTGATCATTAATACAATTTATATGTAATGATCTATGTCAGTAATACTCAATATTAAATCCACTTGAAAAATTAGAGAACTGGCCTCAAACTGAACTCTTTGACTCCAGCCTGTCTCATGAAGAGGGAGTGGGCCGTTGGCCAAGAGACGGTACTAAAGGGCTTTTTAGAACAAACAAATTAGATAAAAGGCAAACAATCATGCATAGGGTGCCCCAGAACCAATGTGTTAGCCAATTAAACACAGCAAGTCAACAATCATCCATAGGGTGCCCCAGAGCAAATGTTGGTAGCCAATTAAACACAGCAAGTCCCTAACCAATGGAGAGCATTGTGCCTTTTCTGTTCTAGAAACTCACAGCAAATTTACTATGAAACCCAAGCATCATTATGATGTTTAAGGGCCTGTTCCAATAATTATAACTTTTTTAGGTTTTTGAAAAAGCGCCATGTTTTATTTGTCTGCCTATGAGCCATTTATTATGCCAAACCACCAGCAAATCCATAATACTTAATTATACAGTCAGGTCCATAAATATTGGGACATCGACACAATTCTAAACTTTTTGGCTCTATACACCACCACAGTGGATTTGAAATAAAACGAACAAGATTTGCTTTAACTGCAGACCTTCAGCTTAAATTGGAGGGTATTTACATCCAAATCAGGTGAACGGTGTAGGAATTACAACAGTTTGTATATGTGCCTCCCACTTTTTAAGGGACCAAAAGTAATGGGACAGAGTAACAGTCATAAAACAAACTTTCACTTTTTAATACTTGGTTGCAAATCCTTTGCAGTCAATTACAGCCTGAAGTCTGGAACGCATAGACATCACCAGACGCTGGCTTTCATCCCTGGTGATGCTCTGCCAGACCTCTATTGCAACTGTCTTCAGTTCCTGCTTGTTCTTGGGGCATTTTCCCTTCAGTTTTGTCTTCAGCAAGGGAAATGCATGCTCAATCGGATTCAGATCAGGTGATTGACTTGGCCATTGCATAACATTCCACTTCTTTCCCTTAAAAAACTCTTTGGTTGCTTTTGCAGTAAGCTTCTGGTCATTATCCATCTGCACTGTGAAGCGCCGTCCAATGAGTTCTGAAGCATTTGGCTGAATATGAGCAGAAAATATTGCCCGAAACACTTCAGAATTCATCCTGCTGCTTTTGTCAGCAGTCACATAATCAATAAATACAAGAGAACCAGTTCCATTGGCAGCCATACATGCCCACGCCATGACACTACCACCACCATGCTTCACTGATGAGGTGGTATGCTTTGGATCATGAGCAGTTCCTTTCCGTCTCCATACTCTTCTCTTCCCATCACTCTGGTACAAGTTGATCTTAGTCTCATCTGTCCATAGGATGTTGTTCCAGAACTGTGAAGGCTTTTTTAGGTGTTGTTTGGAAAACTCTAATCTGGCCTTCCTGTTTTTGAAGCTCACCAATGGTTTACATCTTGTGGTGAACCCTCTGTATTTACTCTGGTGAAGTCTTCTCTTGATTGTTGACTTTGACACACATACACCTACCTCCTGGAGAGTGTTCTTGATATGGCCAACTGTTGTGAAGGGTGTTTTCTTCACCAGGGAAATAATTCTTCGGTCATCCACCACAGTTGTTTTCCGTGGTCTTCCGGGTCTTTTGGTGTTGCTGAGCTCACCGGTGCATTCTTTCTTTTTAAGGATGTTCCAAACAGTTGTTTTGGCCACACCTAATATTTTTGCTATTTCTCTGATGGGTTTGTTTTGTTTTTTCAGCCTAATGATGGCTTGCTTCACTGATAGTGACAGCTCTTTGGGTCTCATATTGAGAGTTAACAGCAACGAATTGCAAATAGCACACTTGAAATGAACACTGGAGCTTGTATCTGCTCTTTGTAAATAGGATAACGAGGGAATAACACACACCTGGCCATGGAACAGCTGAGCAGCCAATTGTCCCATTACTTTTGGTCCCTTAAAAAGTGGGAGGCACATATACAAACTGTTGTAATTCCTACACTGTTCACCTGATTTGGATGTAAATACCCTCAAATTAAAGCTGAAAGTCTGCAGTTAAAGCACATATTAGTTTCATTTCAAATCCATTGTGGTGGTGTATAGAGCCAAAAAGTTTAGAATTGTGTCGATGTCCCAATATTTATGGACTTGACTGTATATGCCATGTGCTCCATGATTTGTATCATGCTGAGAATTGATTTTTATTATAATAGAAAGTGACAGGTGACTTGTGCTATAATAGAAACTGTGGTAAATATAATTTAGTAATTAATTTACTTATGATTTATATTCTAATACCTAACAAATTTACAGTTCTATGCAATTAAAAGCGATATGCGTATCACAAGTACATTTAGTTGCCCTTCACTGCCTTTACCAGCAAATACTCATTAAGTACACTTCACCGCCATTTTTGGATTATTAACATGTAAAGTAAGAAACTGAGAAAACTTCACATCTCGTTGCAGATTTATTTAAAGTACGGTAAGCAAAAGCAATGTAGCAATCCTCAGCAGATTTCCCTGGCCCTTCACCGGAAAGGTTAATGAGTCCATCTTGCAGATTGATGAATAAGTTACATACACCAGTAAGGCAAGAGATCTTAAATGTAACTAACTATATTTTACTTTGTAAAGTACTTTTGTCAAATGTCCTACATAAATGCAAATTAATAATTCTCAAGGCAGAAAAATAAGAATTGTTGATATATATGTATACTTAAATGTCCTTTAAACTGCAGTTAAACCTGCATTTAAGATTTTCCCCTTGAAACAAAAGAGATAAGAATCATGTTAATAAATTTGATGAACCTGATATGATTTTGCAGCAAACAAAAGGAAAAAATGACAGCTCCATAAATAAAAATGCCTAATATTTGACTTTGAAACTTTTACCTAACTTTGTATAAATGTTACATATTTAGTGTTACATATTTGCTCTACTCTTTACTGAAACACAGTTTACATACTGACCAGAATTCTTTTGTTTTGCAGTCCTTTTAATTACACAGATACCATTGTAAAGCTACTGCACTCTTGGGGAAAATGAAGTTTGGGGGCCACAAAAGCTTGCCTTAGTTGCCACTGAAGAGGCAAGGAGTTGCACCTGCTGCCCCAAGGCTCTAAGTTTGCAATGCCTGTTATGCTCATTAACAAAGAAGGTGCATATTGTGGCCATAAGCTAATGCATAATGCAAATATTGTCTTGTGAATATGGCGAAAATGAAAAATTATGCTAAACCTTTTTAATGTGACACATTTCCTTGCAAATGCCAATGTGGGACATCTATTTCACAAAACTGGAATAACACTTTGTAGCTTTGTTATGCTAGTGGATAAGATCATAGCTTCTAAAATCTCAAATATGCCCACTATCTAATAGTTTGTTAAGGTTATTGCTGTTAAACCAAAATCATTCAGCGACATGAGAATTACATTTGAAACAAATACCTACTGACACTTTCTTGGTAAGATTATTGGAGATCATTTAAAATCATGCTTAAGTAGTTACCCAGAAGAACCTGTAGTTGTCAGGACTTCATACATTACATCTTCTTACAGTTATCCAATGGCATCTGTAATAAGGTCTCTCATCTAGATGATTAGCTTCAGTGCAGAAGTCATGTTGGGACTGTTCCTCAGAGGTGAGGACCTCAGAGTATAATGACCTCATTTAATCCAATTTCTAATGCTTTATCCTTCAGATTTGCTAGGGAGAAAATGTCCACGGCAGCCTCCGTGTAGCCACTTGCAGCCAATAGCTATCATAGTCCATCTACCCCTGTACTGTATATATAATACATTGTAGAGGTGTATTTATTGCCATAGCTTTTTCACTAACATTTTAAAAGTGATGTATAGTCAACTTTATCTATTGTTATCAGCGTAATGGCCAATTTATTTGCTCATACTATGAAATTCAAGAATTTGCATAGTTGAAGGAAAGTCTCCATGATACACTATAGTAAATATACTATCAGAAATTATCGCTAAATTTAAAATATGGAATAAAACTGCTGCTTATGTAGGAGCAAGGCTCCTCAACATTTAAAATATATATAAAATATTTTATCAGACTTTATTAGGTATTAAGTGTTGACAGTACCAGTTTAATTTCTTTGCAACAGTAATACTGAGGTATAGTAGATAAGCGGACATCTCATTATTTAAATTTAATTCCAGTCCATTGTGAGATGGAGAATATGTTTTAAATATTTGTATTGTTTAAATATAATTCTCAGGTCGCTGCAATAAAATATTCTAAGGCAGAGTCATTATATTCACGATCCACAGGTGCAATACTCAGCAAGATTTTTCAGCAGTAAAGTTTTATAATTAATAGATACCTAGACATCGCTTTCCCAATAAAAGCAGAGATATATGCTTGCTTTGTGCTTTCTTGTGTAACACAGAACATATTACACCATTCCACTTATCTTTTGTACTATACAATACAGATGCCATGTATAGAAAGATGGGTCAACCAGCCCATAGGACATTCACACAGTCTGTAGATAAAATATATATTTATACAATCCATGCTTGAAAAATTGTTTGACCACGCCAAAACCAGGACAGCATGTATTCAGGTACGTTAAAAGACATTTAAAATTGAAGTAATTCTATATAGCTATGTGCAATAATGATTCAATGTACTTCAGACAGGGTTTTGTAGTGCTATTTAAAAAGCATTCTGTGATGCATTGTATTTATTGTATGGCATTTCTGGTGTATCTTGCTTTATAAAGCCTTGCGGTCAAAGGGTAGTCTTCCCATTTAATCAGGCTTTAATCTGTTTACTCATTATCTAATTTGTAAGGCAATTAACACTTAGAGAGTACATTCTTCAATAGCTTCTTTTAAACTGATTTTTTGGACACGTTTCAAAGATACCATTTTTATAAACAGCCGCTTCTATCTTAATGGAAATTATAGCTGGGTTATTATTAAAAATAAAATATTGATAGATAAGAATAATAAATGTTTCATGAATTTAATTTCACAATGAATTTAATTTCACAAACCACCAAGTAATATACTGGTTGGGAGAAGGCTTTTTCTCACCATTTTTTATATTTCTTGATGGTAATGCAAGTAAAATAGGCTCAGCGCCAGACACTAAACTGTTACGGTTTGGGAATGTATCAAAGGTTTTGTAAGATGTTTTGTACGGACAACAAAGTTGTCATTTTTAATAAGTCGTGCCATGGAATTATCTCGGTTCTAAAGTCAAGTTTTTATCGTATACTGTATGGTAGAGCCACACAAGAATATTGAATTATTCCAGTTCGCTACAGGCCGTTTTGCACAAGAGACTGATGATGACACATGGCTTTTCCGTGACATCTGCAAGATAATCCAGACAGCTTTCTATTTACTTGAGTAAACAGATCATGTTTGCTGCTAAAAACCCCACAGGGAATGTATGATAAGTCTATGTAGAAACCCTAAGAACATAGATAATACAACATCATATGATAAGTAGAGTCTTGTAAATCACTGGAAAGAGCATGCTAGCACATGCCAAATCACAGGCTAGTCTAGACAGTAAGCTTGTATATACTAGTTATAACATGTAAAATGTCCTTTGCTATTTCATTTCACACCGTTATCAAGAATAAATATTGTTGATAAGAATATATATCATATTTATATTAAAGTTTACTCTACTGCCATGGATCAAACCATTTATAGCAGACAGAATCAGGCAAATAATAGATCATAGAAATATAAAATATAACAACACATAAAAACTATTTGGAGTAATGTTTTTTCTTATTTTATTTTCTCTTTAAAAGCCTCAAAATGTATGGTCTTTTCAATGTCACCTGTGCATATACATGGCATTATAGCATATAAAAAATATGTGTGTGCATATAGTTTATCTGCCAGTAAGTATTTACTATTAATTTGAAAAATATATCAGTGACAAGTTACTATTCTCCTCTGAGTTTGTGACCAAGTTTCTGGCACTTTAATGGAGGAACACAATACCAAAGGCTATAATATGTTTCAAGTTTTGTTGCAAAAAAAAATAAAATACAATAAAATAACAGGCCTAGCTTCAATTGAAGACAGTTCCCTCACTATCCAGCTCTCATCCTGCTAAACCTAGAGTCCAATAGTTTGTTATCAGATCTCCAGGTCTCCACTCTGCTCTAATCAACCATCAGTTGCAAGCTGCTGTCTCTCTGCTTGTGTGTTTTTTCAGCTTCAGACACTTGCACACACTTTTCTCTGTGTGTCTCCAAATTCCAGGAGCTGACATAAATAAGGTCTCCCCAGCAGCATCCAATCAACTGCTCAGGAAAGTTAACATTCAGTGGTCCAGCAGGACTGAATATAATAAAAGGAAACAAGCTCTTGCAGTTATATAGTCCTTTTTAGATAAGGATATGTGGAAATATTTGATTGCACAGAGTGCTCAAGAAAGTGAAATCATGCATTTAAAAGAGAATTAAATCAACCCACCCTATGTTATAAGATTGTCTGAAGCTGGTAACTCATCCACTGCTATTACATCCCATTCAATTTCAGGGTCATTCCCCATGACAGTTATATACATAAAGTGATTTATTCAGCATTGGGACCTTTTAGGAATGACAACTAAAACATTTTCAAATATCTTCCTTTAGAAAATTTGCTTTTATGTCCATTTAACTGTTTTGTTTTTTTATTCACAACACATAAAAAGTGTTTTTTTAAATATGACTTTTAAGTCCTAAAGACTAGTAACACACCTCGAAAGATTATTAAATTAATGAATAAATAATTACATATTTCTTCATGTTGATTGAATATTATAAGACTTTAAGGATTCCAAAGATGGCTTTGTGCCTCATTGAAACCAAATGCTTTGTAAATATAGCGAGGACTTTAGTGCAAAATATGAATTAAACTTAGAGAATGCTCACTTAACCTTATTCCGTTGAGTATAATAAAATCCAAGACACTAAAAATGAGATTGTACAGCTGAAAGGAGAACATATCTATTATCTTCATGACAGTAAACTGTGTGTATTAAAACTGGATGTTTTTATTGCTACATGATATAAAAATGTAAATTGCCAAATTTATGTAGGGAAACAATAGATTTCAAAGATGGTCAAGAATGTAATGAGATTAAACATTCAGTCACTTGAATTGATGCTAAAATTGAATTAGAGATCGGCAATTAATAGAGAAAAAAACCCACAACTGTATCAAATAATATCACAAAAAGCAAATTACAGTCATTGGGCCCTATTCTATTACCTATAACGTACCCAGGCCCATAATATTGGCTGAGGGTGTTTTTTCTCTAAATGTCTAGATGTATTCTATTGCCTCCAGCTCACAACTTAAGTATTTCAGCCTCCACACTTAAATGAGTTCATCATCATGATGTCAGTAAAACGAGAAAGTGGAAGTTAGACGTAACCTGTAATCGGAGGCTACAAATTATTGTGAACAAATAACTAATTTGCCGATTGGGCTCGCAATCAAGCACACTATAAAATGCATCCGTTCTAGTCCATGTGGGTTTCATGATATATATTAACCCCTTGAGTCCTGGGATTGATATTGTCGGGCAACTCGCAATCAGAATGCGAGTAGCTGATAGAATATGTGGCAATATTAAGAGTGACTCTATTTGTACTTCATGATCTGGGCAATAGAATAGGGTCCATAGTAATCAAACCAGTTATGGGTGAAGCAATATAGGAGGAGAAGGCACCCAAAAGGCCACATGTGCATCGCAAGCATACCTCAAAAAAGCCACATATCAATGGAAGGAAGCCATGTTTTCATACCGTTTCAAGAGTAACAGCAAGAAATTACCTTTGACGTAAAAGTAAAACTTAATGCGATGTATACACATTAAATAACTACACTATTTGAATGTTGAATTACAATTTTATGTCAGATGCATACAAACTTTATGATTATTCCAATTCTATGCTAGGTAATTCTGATATGGCTGAGAGATGCCAAGGTTTATTTAGGAGAACTATGATTACATTTCCCAAAAAGCACATGAAGACCCACCAATGAATTCTTATAATTCTCATAATTCTTAATACATTCAGTGCAGTAAAGGTAACCAACCTATCTTTGCCTCACAAAAAAAAAACTGTATCTCTAGACTGTTGCTTTGTCAAAATAATTGAGCCAATTGTCACATCAAATGGTACCTTACAGTTTTGAGAGCACAGTTTGTGTAACACTAATCTAGATCAATATGTACCCTTTAGGCTTTGGGGGAATGTCATTTGAGAATATAAGAAATCTATAATCTTACACATAAATTATTTTCAAATTTGGGGTTTACCATTTACTTCAAGAGCATAAAATATGTAAAATTTGTTGTAAACATAGTTTTTAAGTTTTTCTCTTTATTGTAAAGTTTCAACATTTCTAAGTTTCTGTAGTGGTAGATGTACATGGTAGAGTAAATACATGAAATGTAAATCAAATGCAATAACCCAAACTGCTTATATGTATCACAATAAAAATAGAAAGCTATAACCTCAGATTAATAATATAAAATGAAGCCTGGTACATACAATGGAACCAATCTTCAGTGTATACTTTTGAGTATCTCTGAATGAGGCTTTGTTACAGCTCCAATACATGTAACCTTCATGGATGGGTTACCTAGCTTTGTTCGCAGAAAAGTTGAAAATTCATTCAAAAGACTAAACTTTTTACTTTTAATAGTTTTGGGAGACATTTTAGAGAATACTTTCTTGTTACGCTTCATGTCCAGCAATTCACCGTGGGGAGGAGTTAGATGTAATGGAGCATGTGCTATCAGATATTGAAAGTAGCAGCCTGAGAATTCATTTTCAGAAACTTACTGAAGACATAGAAATTCAAGAAACTATGTATGTCTACAAAAAAATGAATTGTCAACTTCTGAGGATCACCGATTGCCCAATTTTCAAGCAACTTATACATATAGTGGCAGCTAATATGGCTTAGTTATAATAAACTATTTATGGAATACATTAGTCGTCACTGCAAACTCAATAGCACCTGGTGGTCCAGTGCACCCTTTACATATACATGAGCTGGAATTTGGGCTGCAATCATATAATTAAAGGTCAGTACAGGAATTCCTTGTTATACAAATATAATTTATTCTAAGAAAGTTGCTCAAAAAGTAAAAACTCCTATGACAAAAAATATATTTCCCATTGGTTGCAATGTTATGATCTGCCACTTTTGGCTTGTAATAGTGAACATGTGTTTGTATAATAAATAAACAGTTGTTAAATGTCCTTTCTTTTATATAGTGGTTGCTCTTATAATGATGAATTCCTATACTCTCCAAACAGGAGAAGATCATTTTTAGACCAACCAAAACATTTATTTGCTTTTTCGATTGCAAAATGAAGTTTGGGCACTGTGTCATGAAGTCAGCATATTGTGATGTCATTGTGTGCATCATATATATTTATTGCTACATTCAGAACTCAAGCAAAGAAAATGGATGCAGAAATATATTAGATAAACTACTAGGAAAAGTACTCATTCCAATTAATGGTTTTGCATTATTCTGAGCCATCCTCTTTAACTCTGTGTTCAGAAAGCATCATTCAAATGGGGCATTCCAAAAAAACAAGATATCATGGACAACACTTAAAAAAACATGTTAATACAAATTGTGTTCTCCTTTGTGAGAACTGTTCTCTATCAATTCATTTTTAAAGACATTTCAAATAATAATAATTATATATATATATAGATTTTACAAAGAACATATTTTCAAGATCTCAATTCTGGTATTCCTTTTTTTTCACTCTGCTTATTCTATGCTACACCATACATTTGGATGTATGTACACAGCCTCTTACAATAAACTGAAAAACCACAAGTATAAAATATGTGTATCATTAGCTCTGATACCTGCAAAACTTATCTACCATATGTCACAAAAATCCTTCTCTTGTTTGTCAACTAACTCTTTTGGGACTTACCTTAATGCCAGCCTATACACATCTTCTCCGGCTAATGACCTACAAGAGCAGCCGAGGCTATCTAACTACTCTTAAACGGCCATTGAAGTTATTTCTCTTTGTTGCATCTTAAAGGCGATATTTGCTAATGTTGCAGAGTGTGTTTCTTTTTTGAAAATTAAATGCCTGGAGCATAATATACTGATTTAACTGTCTTTGGGGGCTTGTCCTGTCATCCAATATGCAGCAGTATAGCTGTATGAGTCATAAGCGCCTGCCAATGAGATCTAGATTGCTCAAACACAGGTATCTCATGTGGCATTTCCTGTTAGTTTCCAATGAATTGAAGCAAGATTGAAATGAGAAGAAGCAAGTTTGACTAAGGATTTTTTTTCTCAAAAAAATTGCATTCCATGTCCTTTTCACTAAAACCGTTTTAAACCTCATTGAAACAAGTGCAGAGGGCATACATGCATCTGTAGACTTCATTTGCTGACAAGCATGAACCATATAGTTATGTTACTGCTCATTGGCTGACAGGGCAAGCCCCCAGACCAGTATAACATTTGAATATGTTTTCCTGCTTCAAGAGCATCATTTGAATAATTAAAACACACAGTGTACTTTACCAAAAACCCTCTTTCTTTGCTTTATAATAGGGGGGGGGGGCAGTTTTCCTTTAATACTGCTTCTATAATAAAATAATATCCTCACATTATTACTCCAGCACATGTTTTAAAGAAGTAATACATGCTAAATGTCTCAGATTACGTTTAAAGATCCCCGCTGAGCTTACTAACATTTATATTGCATTAAATAAATATAATCCAAATTACATTTTATTATTATTTGTACACTGTGCTCACTACCGTATGAAAATCCTCAAATATCGTATTGTGGAAAGTAGATTTCACTTTGCATATAGCTTCAGGTTGTTACTAAAACATATTGATGCATTTTATGAAATGAGCTTTGCACAATATTTACACAGCTCATACAATTTTACTTATTCATGAAGCATAAACATTACTTAATGATATCTCCAACAGTTAGAGGGTAAGGAAAAGTAATGTAACTTGCATTTGATGTAATAAAGACTCACAGCTGTGTTGCATTATTGACTAAAGAAAGCTGTGTTTAAACCAAAGGAGTAGGATTTTAAATCATGTAATAGCACTAAATTATGTTAAATAATTAAACTTGTAAGTTTAAAATGCTAATATTAGGGTTATTAGAAATTGCTTTAATTACTGAATTTGAGAGCTGACATAATTTTATAACACTTGAAAATACAGATTTGATTCGGGTTAGGATTTTCTTAATTCATTTAACATTTTATATTCCAATCATTCTGAAAACAATTTACATAATTCAAATCTATATATTTTATTTATTTTATTATTCCCGTGACTTAATGGCAACTACTTTTTCCTCACACAGAAAATAATTATATTTATATAATGTAAGAGCAAAATGGAAAATATGTAGGTAAAAATAGCATAAAGTGCAATTATTTTTTTATGGCCTAAAACCATTATAAGTGAACTACTTAAATAAGGAAAAAATGCACTAAGGGCCTTAAAAAATCAAATCATTTTTATTAAGCTTGTTTGGAGAGCATGAAAAGTTCACTATACATTGTACTAGTTACTTTTTACTAAAGTAAATTATTGTCAAGATATTCAGCATTGTTTGTTCAATGTTATTATACAAATGTGTGTCTTATGAATACTAATTAGCTGATTTGAAATGCAAATTATTGACTCTTTTTGTAATGATATAAATAACTTCCCCTATTATGCAGTTATATCAACTCCCCTGAGATTATTAAGTACAATGAGCCACAATTTATAACTATGAGCAACACAAATAGCACAATACTGCAGCACACAAAATGTTGAATATCTTAAGAATGATTCACTGTAGAGAAGAATAACTAGTACAATACATGGTCAGTTTTTAATGCTCTATTAAAAGAAACAAACTTGTTATTATGGTGACAGTGTCCCTTTAATGCACAAAATATCATACACTAAGATGTTTCTTAACTACAAGAGAGACTTCATCTCATGTTACCCCTTGCATCTGGATGTAAGACAATTCTTAGAAAAATCTCTCCAGTTTTGACAATGTAGAACAGAAGTTCTTGGAGTAACACATTCACTGTAATGTTTGTGTAGAATATAGAGATGTATATTATATGCATTTATTGTATAACATGTGGCAATGAGCCTCTATGCTGACAAGAGTGGAACCCATTGTAGTCTTCTGCTGCTGTACTCCATCCACTTCAAGATTCAACGTGTTGTGCATTAAGAAATGCTCTTGTGCATAACACTATAGTAACCCGTGGTCATTTGAGTCACCTTTTTGTCAGCTGAAGTAGTGCGGCTATTCTCTTCTAACCTCTACCATTAACAAGGCGTTTTTGGCCACAGAACTGGCGCTCACTGAATGTTTTTAATTTTTCACACCATTCTCTGTAAACTTTAACTTTGGTGTGTGTGAAAATCCCATAGCAGTTTGTGAGATACTGAAACCACCCCATTTGGCATCAACAATTATTCTACGGTCAAAGTCACTTAGATCACCTTTTTCCCCATTTTGAGGTTTGATCTGAACAACAACTGAACCTCTTGAACATGTTTACAGGCTTTATGCATGGAGTTGTTGTCACATAATTGGCTAATTACATATTTGCATTAATAAGCAGGTGTACAGGGGCACCTTATAAAATGGCCTCACATGCATATACATCATTTAAATGGAATCATGTCTGTGGTATCCACCCTTAAAACACAGGTATGGTAGCATTAAGTATCCAATGGATCCATCTTAAAAGCTCTGTAAATACATTTTAGCTAAACATAAAATTGACTACAATACATTACACAAACATCCCAACTAACTGTATATTGTTATATATTCCAACTGTCCCTCTTTTGGAAGAACCACTATTGTTTTAAGATGAAGTTTCATTGTCAATCCTAGATCCACCAATGACCTTCTTTTGAAAGGACATGTATGGACATCTTATATTTTAGTCTAATCACATCTCTTTCTTTGTCACAATCCTCTCTGATAGTTTTTAAAAATATTTTTAGTGATTCTATTATGTCTTGCAAGATGTTGTGCATGTGTATACTGCGCAGTGAATGCATACCTGTATTGTTCAAGCTCATGTTATCTTTAGTGACTTGTGATAACACCAGCAATAATGCATCTATGTCCCCTTTTACATCTTTTGTAGTTATGCCTTTTAATCAAATTTTAACAATAAACTAAAAATAGAAAATAATAAAAACAAGAATAAAAAGCCCTTTTATCTAGGAAGTGATTTCCTGATATAAAAGATATATTTATTTCATAAAATTGTTATTTATTACTGTATTCTCATAAATATAATATAAGTGCACAATATACCATTAACAATTAATCTGCATATTGCAGATCAGAGGAGATCAAAAAAGGTTGAACTTGATGGACTAAAAGTATTTTTTCAACCTCAATTACTATGTAACTGATATATACTGCAAAACAGACAAAATTATATACTAACTATATTTCTCTATATATTCTAACTAGCGAATTGCCCGTCAAAAAATTACGGCAATGAAATTGTAAGTGAGCTAAGGGTGTTTGGTGTATATAATGTGGCTGATGTAGCGTCGTTCGTTTTCTATGTCGTGCAAGTTTTTCGTAATATTAGTTTTCTATGTCGTGCAAGTTTTTCGGAATATCCTTAGCTGTTTGGTAGTGTTTTGCAAGTTTATGGTAGTGTTTTACGTGTTTAGGGACCTTTAGCCTCGTTTTCGTTTTGTTCAGCGGCCATTTTTTATCTCGCTTTGGTGATTTTCGGGTCTCTAAACTCTGAAATTTGTGCTTAAATGGAGGTGTAACTTCACTTGCAGAGGTCCTCGGTGCACCCCCTTGCTGTGAGTAACCTTTTTACGTGTTTGTTGTTTGTATTTGTTGTGTTTGTAATGTTTTTGGGGTTGCGCGGGTTGCGTCCTTGCTTTCTAATCTCGTAGGTGTTTTTCGTAAAATACGTAGGTGTTTGGTGGTGTTTTGCGTCTTTAGACTGCTGTAGCCTCGTTTTCGTTTTTTTCAGCGGCCATTTTTCTCTCGCTTAGAGAATTTTTTAGTGTCTAAACTGCTTGAATTTCAGTTAAATTGAGGTGTAACTTTAGTTTTCAAGGTCCTGGATGCTCCCTCTTGCTGTAGGTAAGATTTTTATGTATTTGTTGTGTGTATTTGTTGGATTTTTGATGATTTGATGTGCGCGTGTTGCGGCCGTTGTTTGCGAGGTCGTAATGGGTCGTAACGTGTCTTGTATTTTGTTTGCATTACGACGTAAAGGTTGCGAGGGTTGCAGTTGCTGGCAAAGAGCGCCTTTGGCGCTCCTTGCCAGCAACTGCGACCCTCGCTTCGAGCCCGCAAGCGTTAGCAACAACTCGTATCCTCACAACTATATATGTGATTTCCCAATGCAATCTTTTACTACTTCAGAAAATAGTGTTATCTTGTCAATGAAGTAGCAGTTAAAACAGTGTGCTGCTACATTGATACCAATCTTTGCCCTAAGAAGCTAATTTTGGCTACCTCCAACATCAAGATCCTTCTTATGAAGTGTTCGATGAATGAGCTGCTGATCCCAGCCAAAGGGGCCAAGCCACTATTGTTAACAACTGAGGTACAAAAGTAGAAATGTTCTCTTTATATCCTTTATCGTTTTCAGAAACTGGAATGGAAAGGTATAAGGGTTTTAAAAAATCTAATTTGTATCATTTGTATTATAATACTTTTCAGATTAAAAAAAGTTCTCATTAGCAATACGCAAGTATTTTTTCTTTTTAATATATCCAAACTCATGCAGAATTATTTATATTATTTATGGGTTATTTTTAAAGCAGTTTTTATTACATTTAATTGTATACTGTGATGTTTTATTTCCAGGGCACTAAGATTAAACAATTTATTCCAAGAAAACAAAATGAACACTATGTTTAATTTCATATTCATTTGTCCTGAAGTCGCTGCTATCCTGAGTGATATTGTTACGTGCTTACATTTTCTCTCTCTGGAGTTTAAACTGAAAACAGTAACGCCGCATGCAGGTGAGCCTCAGTTAATGAGTTATAGCACACAGAAACTGCTCTCGCAGCGTTTTTTCCCAAATAAAACCTTACTAACTGGATGTTGTTTTTGATGAATCAGGGTCTACAATAACTATAAGTACCATAAAGTAAAAAAAAATATATTTTATAGGCATTGTTAATGGAACTTCTTCTTTAAGTAGATAAACATACATGAAGATAGAAAAAAAGAGATATCACTTCTTATATAACAGAGCCATAATCACTTGGGTTCTTGTTAACATTGTTAGTGGTTTGTTAAGATGTTTATTTTTGAAGATAACATTTTCTACCACCTGCCATTTTTGTTCTAGGTAAGCAACCCAACTTTTTTTCTGCAGTTTATTATTATAAAGCTGACTTTACCATTAAAAGTCCACTAAGGATATACATTTTCAAATGAATTACTATTAAGATGAAAATATAAATTCTTAATAAATATTTTTATTAAAAACATAGATTTAATAAAACAAAATTTGATTACATTTGGGCTGCGTGTCAAGACGTAGCCCATAACTTTGATATTAGGGTTATTAAATTAGCCCCATAAAGCAGGCTGCTGACAACTTACGGGTTAAGACACAGGACGAACAAAAAATGCCTAAGGGACATGAACGTGGAACTTCACAGAGCGCAAATCCTTTGATCTGTCAAGTCCGTAAACACTACAAATCCAATCATGTTATTAAATCGCAACAAAGTCACCAGCGAGCAAACCCGTAACACCCAAATGGAGCCCAAAGCCCAACGTGTGCTGGAGAGGACTCTCAATGGGGGTTAGAAACCAATATGTAGCCCCGTAAATGCAAATAAAAACACACTACTGTACTTTATATAAAAGGGAAAGTGATGTAAAGTCTTAGAATTAATAGCACAACATTCTCAAGCCCGCAAATCAGCCCAAAAATACTTTATTTCATGTTTGATTTCTGTGTTACATTGATCCCGGCTATCAATGTGTTAATACATATACTGTAACTCGCATGTGATAGAATATTCAATATTTCAAGCACGCAGCCGTTACAGGCTTCATGTTGGGGTGACTGGCTTGAAATTTAATAGGGCTGCTAGTGTCTTGCTCCAACCTTTATGGTCAACACTGCAATAGATTGTATGGACAGAGCCCTCTTCTGTCGAAATCACTTTCTCCCTGGTTACAACAGTAGACAGAAAATTCCCACTGACTACAAAACATGAAATAGGTGACCATACATCCGATGAAAGTCTTCATGCTTAGTGAGAGCACTTTCATTGGATGACGTTAAGAATTCATCTATGTTCAATTTACTTCAAGTTCCTTATTTTGAATAACAAATTCATGAGGGTGTGGCCTTGAAAGCAACTAAAATAGCTCAATACATACAAATGTATCTACCAATAATGGGAATGGACTTGACTGACAACTCAGGCTTAGGTAAACTATATAAGACAAATGCCCCTAGAAAAAAATATGGGAAACAATATGGGAAAAAGAGAAGGTACAAAAGTGATAATATTTGATATTTGATTGACGTGATATTTCCAGTTTCAAAAATTATATTTAAACCTGGTAACACAAGTAGGTTTAAAACACATATCTGATCCCAAAGCAATATTTTTTTCAATTTTTATGCAATTATTCTTACTATTGCCTATTTTGAGTTGTCATCTGTCCTACTGGCACGTTTCAACTAAAGTGTTTGATTGCTAGTTAGTAATCCCATTGGTCAAGTGTAAGTCTTCAAATTAATATATTGCACATATGGGACAACACTGGTCCTTTAACAAACTGGGTTATGTTCATAAAACTGGGAAACTTGGAGAGATCTGTAAGAAACCTCTCAAACCAGCTCCTATGAAATCCTGCAGAATGACCTCCTCAAGAGTCTGCCAAGACCTAGCATCATTAAATATAAATCATAATCTTTTAAGTGACAATACTAATGTATAATTGTTATTTGCCACCATGTAAGAGCCATATTCTATAATGTTTACCAAATGTGTGATGACTCAAATTTAGCATCTAATTTCCACAAAACATCCACCATTATTATTGTTGTTACTGACTTGATCAATACATTAAGACAAACGTTAACATGTTACAATATTAAGCTGATTATACGACACAGGAACTTTGTATACTGTATAATGAAATATCAGATCTAATACAGAGGATAACATAAAATAAGCAACCACAATGACAAATAAAGATAAAGGGAGCTCTAAATATCTTTGGAATTATTTTCCACTGGAACCAAGGTTTACAACCTGCCACAGTAAACTCGGGGAGCTTATGGTTATATATAACATTTTTTAATAATATCGTTGCATCCGTGCTATAAAGACTGCATGCTCCTTCTTATTTCACTGCAAAGTAATTCACATTTTGCAATAACATATCCAGTGTACTTCTGGGAATACTTGATTTGGAGATATTAAACTATATCTATAACTAAATAGCGCAATAAAATATTAAGGTATGCTTACTATGCAATTTTAAGATAAGCTGCAAATATATACACACAGGAATAGCTGAAAATGATAGCTGTTTTATGAGTGAATTTTGTATACCCTTACAGCTTTTATTATGAACCCCGTTTAAAGAAAGATTTCACCAAAGATCCAGTGCTGTCATGATAGATTTTAAACCAGTAACATTTATTGCATACTGCACTGACTTTGTCTTGAGTGCAAAGAGAAGTTAGCTTGGGAGATTTAAAGCCAAAGATTGAATCTAGCAGTCGACTATAAACTCAATTTATCATCAGACATTACCTTATCAGATAGTTCTAGTAGATAGAAAAATTATGCTGCAGGTTTCATTAATTCTCTGGCATAAGCGACTGGATTCTAAGGATATATGACTCTAACAGGAACATTTCACTGTGAACTGACTTTATTATCTACAGTTCACAAGAACATATGCCTATAATTCTAAAATACAAAAAGAAGCATCTCAGGACACTTTTTTATAAGATGTCGCTAAAATAACATTTTTATTTTACTCCTGTCTATACGGGATACGTCGGCTTCCTAATGACAAAACGCCTTGATAGAAACGTTTGACGGGAAGCAGTTTGCCGATTTATTGTAGAGGCAAATCGTTCAACCATCAGTTTGTTCCACTTGGCGAGTTTTATTGGCTTGTGGAATTGAGTTATACAATGTTAAGTTTAGATTACATCACACCATAAAAATAAAATGAGAAATGGTGGATTTGTTCCAAAAGCATGTTGATTTTTTGTGTTCTTGCTTTAGTAGTTATACCACTGAATGCACACTTATAACAGTGTGACTGGACTGTTCATATCAACAGATTGGTGCTGTCAGTCTTATTATTATCTGTAGGCTTTTGGCTACATTGCTAATGTAATGTACCTTCTGTTATGGTACACTGTGTCCTATTATATATATTTTAAAAAATATGTTCAGCTTTAAATATTATCAGATACTTAATGCCTGAGTGTATGCATACTGGAATATTGGTTGTATCAAAATTCTATGCTATATAATGTGTGAATTGACCTGAAAAAGACTGTGTGCTAAGGCAAAAAGACAAGATGCAAGCAATACTGAATGCCAATACTTTAATCAGCTCAGTTGAATATAATTTATATGCAATTAGAATTTAAAGGAAGTTGACAGGCAATATGTTTATGTTTCAAATGCAAGGTTACCATCCCCTAAATTACTGCAGCTGTGTTTGTCACTGTTTATGGATATTTACATTTTTCTTATATCTATACCATTTGGATACATGGTCAGAAAGTCAATGGAGCTCAGCCAAGACTGCATCGGTTAACTATAACTTATCTGCTGCTCTGACAGAGGGCCTCATTCTAATGCGATTTGACCAATTGAATAGGGCTCTACATAAGCACAGAGCATATTTTTTTTACAACTCGGAATGGTGTATGTGGTATGACCATCAAATGAACCTATTATTATTATTAACTTTTATTTGTAACGTGCCAACATATTCCATAGTGCTATAAAGGGGATTTGAACAAGGAAGAATATAATGTTAACAAACTGCAGAAAATGGAGACCCCTGTTTTGAGCTTAGAGTATTTGTAGAACGTGCTTTTTTCCAAAGCACCTAACAAGATTGGACACCCTACAAACTGGCTACTTGCAATCTAAAGGGAATGAAAAAGGCAGAAACCTGAGCAAGAATAAACAGATAAGGAATAGCAAGGTTCAGGAAGGAAGTCTAAATTTAATTAGGTGGGAAGGTGTGCAAAGTTAGAAAAGTTTTCATTAGTAGGAGAAAATGGATCTGATTGATAGTTATTTGAGGTCAATACATTTGTAAACACATTGAAAGTTTAATATATGTATAAGTGTTTCTATTCAAATATCTAAATGTAGAGTAATTCCCATTCTGGATTCAAAATAGAGTCTTACTATATATTTTTTTTTTTACTATATAAGTCAAAGCAATTCCAGGAATCAGTAGAATCATACAGAAAACTGGAGTAATTTAATTTGTATAGGTTTTAATGTTGTTGGCAGTCACATAAATCTGCATGATTAAGGGTGTATACTTCTAATATAATGTTCAAATGCTAACATATAATTTATCCGTGTAACAAAATTTCAATTAGAAGATCAATACATAGTATTATCAATGAGGTTGTTCTTTTAATAAACTTGAGATTCAGAACACACTAGTATTTAACTGCTGTAACTATTTCTGAGAAGTGGACATAGCTTGTGTAATATATTTTGATTGGGACTGTAAAATGAGTTCTGGTAGCCAATAATACATGAACAATATATTTTTACATAGTCGCCCCTGGTCAGAGTGTGTACTTCCTCTCAACTGCAATCAACCTGGGAAGGCAAAAGTATAAGTAATGATGTGTTCAACCCCCAAATTATTCACTAATTAGTGCGGAAAAGTTAACATCAATATGGATTATGCCATTTAGGGCCACTGGTGCTAAGGATTATATAATTTTAAATATAGAAGACTAAGTTTTCACCTGTGTTGTTAGTATATTTATACATACATACATTAACTCTCACGCACTTGCATAGTGTACATTAGCTTGAACGTAATTTAACCTTTGTTATCCTGTTGATAAGTTGAAACATTTCCTGTGTGCTGCAAACCAAAATCATACACGTTTATTTATATTGCTGGTATTTTGGTCCTACAACATATGACAAACAGTTATTTACATCATGCCTTATTTTTAGTTTGGTTATTTCAGTATTTGTTTTCACTTAGAACCTGATTTATGCTAAAAAAAAGGGTTGTGGTGTCTAGGAACTAGAACTACCAATCTTTGCCATCTGATAATGATTGATTAATGGGATAAAAGCTCAACTTTGTTATGTTAGCAACAAAATAAAATTAGATTTTACATAAAGCCTTTTGAATGCCTATCACTGCCTATGTATATGTACAGTGTACTCTTCCTTTTCTCCTTATCTCCCAAATCATAGGTGTATGTGTGTTTATGTATATATGCATTATGTCAGAACCTTTCAGGTACACTTGCAGACAGAATTGTTGCTTATTTCTGTGCTTATGCACACAATATCCCATGGTCCTGCATCAGCATCTTCAGGAAGCCTGCTGCCTCCCACAGTCCCATGTGTTTGTCTATGCATATTGGAACTAGGCAGAAACTCACCCCTATGAACTCACATAAGGAGTGGGTTCAGATCTGTGGTATAATGTCTTGATAATAAATGAATGTGATACTTAAAATATGTGCTATCTAATCTATCTATCTATCTATCTATCTATCTATCTATCTATCTATCTATCTATCTATCTATCTATCTATCTATCTATCTATCTATCTATCTATCAATCTATCTATCTATCTATCTATCTATCTATCTATCTATCTACCTCTCTATATATAATATGAATGGTAAATATATATAAACAGAGCATGTCCTCCAACCCCAAACGTCTGTTTGCCACTTTCAATACTCTCCTCAGCCCACCGCCTCCCCCCTACCCTTCCTGTCTCAGGGCTGAAGACTTTGCCAACCATTTTACACATAAAATTCAATCTATCTGCAATGAACTCTTCTCTCATCGTGGCTCACACACTCCACCCTCTCAACTAACCAACAACACCCAATCTACTCCCCTCCCCATTCCCACAGCCACTTTGAACTACTTTACCCCTGCAGAGGATGAAGTCTCCATCCTATTATCATCCTCTCACCTCACTACCTGTCCTTTGGATCCTATTCCATTTCAGCTCATCCCTCCACTCTCTACTACACTAATCCCAGCTCTCACACACATCTTCAACCTTTCCCTAAACACTGGCACGTAGCCATCATCTCTAAAACATGCCATAATTACACCCACTATCAAGAAACCCTCATCTGATTCTGACGTTGCATCTAACTATCGCCCTATCTCTCTACTTTCCCTGGCTTCCAAACTGCTGGAGCAGCTCGTCTATAACCGCCTTATCAGTTTCATCTCCTCTAACTCTCTTCTGGACACCTTCCAATCCGGCTTTCGGCCCCAACACTCCACTGAGACAGCCCTCATAAAAGTCACTAATGACCTGCTCACCGCCAAGTCTAAAGGCCACTTTTCCATTTTGCTTCTTCTGGATCTCTCTGCCTCCTTTGACACAGTTGACCATCCGCTTCTACTCCACATTCTCTCCTCCCTCTGCATTCGAGACACTGCTTTCTTGTGGTTCTCATCATACCTCCAAGAACGATCATTTAGCGTCTCCTTCTCCAGCACATCTTCTTCTCCTTACCCCCTGTCTATTGGCGTACCCCGAGGATCAGTCCTAGGCTTCCTCCTCTTCTCCATCTACACATCCTCACTCAGCACCCTAATAAACTCTTTTGGGTTCCAGTACAATCTATATGCAGATGACACCCAAATCTACCTCTCAGTACCAGATCTATCCCCCTTTCTTCTAGCACACGTCTCCGACTGCCTCTCTAGTATATCCTCTTGGATGTCCGCCCACCATCTGAAACTCAACATGTCTAAGACTGAACTCTTAATCTTCCCACCCTCTACTACAGCTTCAATTCCTCACATCTCTCTCTCTGTCAACAATGCCATCATCACTCCCACCTCCCAAGCCCGTTGTCTAGGGGTTCTACTGGACCCTGCCCTCTCCTTCATCCCACACATACAGTCTCTAACCAAATCCTGTCTTTTCCATCTAAAAAACATATTCAAAATATGCCATTACCTTACACAAGACACTACTAAGATTCTAATACACTCTCTCATCATTTCTCGTCTTGACTATTGCAACTCGCTCCTTGTTGGCTTGCCCATCACTCGCCTCTCCCCACTTCAATCCATTATGAATGCCTCCACCAGACTCATCTTCCATACACATCGTTCAGTGTCGGCAGCTCCTCTTTGTCAATCACTCCACTGGCTTCCCTTAGCCTCCAGAATAAAATGTAAAATCTTGACCCTTATAAAGCCCTCAACAACAGCGCACCCCCATACATCTCTGCTCTCATCTCCAAATACTCCCCCACATGCCCTCTTCGTTCTGCTAACAACCTTCTTCTTTCTAACACTCTTGTCACCTCCTCTCACTCCCGCCTCCAGGACTTTTCTCGTGCTGACCCTATTCTGTGGAACTCCTTTCCTCGCTTCACCAGACTATTCTCCTGCCTTAAATCCTTCAAAACTTCAATAAAAACGCAACTCTTTAAAGAAGCCTATAACCTTCCTCCCTAACATGCACAGCACTACTCTCTCCCTACTGTACCACATTCACACTTCAACCTTTATATTGTATGTCTGCGAGTTTCAATCCTGCAAGGTGCTTTAGGGAAAGCGCTATGGACACCGGATTCCAAGCTCAAAGACAGGGCCCTCCATGCATTGCAATGTGTGAATCTTGAACTTGTCATTGCCTGTAAATTTACTTATGTATAGCACTGCGGAATATGTTGGCGCGTTACAAATAAACGATAATAAAAATGTGTGTGTTTCCATGAAGGGATAAAACATGAAGCGCCAGACTTTGGTCACAAATACAGAATGAATCAATGCTATACAATTACATTATCTAATATTTTGAAGATTTCTTATTCCAGATATATCTACCTTGAATGGTTTCTAGCTATGACTGAATTAACACATCCATGGAATACTATGTTTTATTTGACTGGTAAATTTTTGCACTCAATTGTAATATATTCATATGTTTATGCTTTTCTGAAAATGTCAACAGCTGGTTTTCTGCAAATATGTCAATTCTTATAATTACTTTTTACCACACTGCTGTTATTTTGATTGAAAAAGTTTAAATTAGTATCTTTTCCACAATGCTATTTGGAAAAATGCCCATAAACTTCAGAAAAACAAATTTTAAATTCTAATTAAAAACATTCACCATCTTCTTATATTTTTAATCACAAATAGGAATCTGAAAATATGTATTATCCTGTGAAAAAGGAAATAAATAAATATAATATGGTATTCTAATTGGTTATGATAGATAGCGAGATTGAAATGTTATTTTGCATGGACAACTGGTACATTTGTGGTACAAAGGGAAGAAAAATATTAAGCATCAATAATATCGAAAGAAGGAAGGGAGTAGACCATGTTACAGCAAAATCTCTGTGGGTCACCTCTCCTCCTCTTACATAGGTTTTGTGCAGCGCTGCTTCATTTTTAAAAATTATATAGCTATGTATTTCCCATGTTTAGACTATAATGGCCTTCCATTCTTAACAAAATATTTAGATATTTTAGCATGGTCTAATATTTGGATCATATTTGAGTAATATCACTGGAGAACCTGAATTTATTTTTATCCTGTAAGAAGCACTTAACAGTACATATAAATAAAATAAAAAATAGATATTTATATATATAAATAATACATATATACCATACTATTCACCTTCAGGAATGATAACTTGTTGTGGTGAAGTGGCTTGTGTACTTCAACGAAGCTGTGAGCTATACCATGTAGGGCCACCCAAGATTGGCAGGTCATAGCAGAATGGTTACACAAATCACAGTTCACTGGAGAAGGAACTGGCAACTCACTCCAGTATCTTTCCCAAGAAATCCTTATTGATGAGCACAACCAGACACAAAATGTGCCTGACATACTGATGTCCATAGGGTCACGTCGGACATAACAGAATGACTATACAACAACAACACCATACTATTAAGGGAGACATAAGTGATTGAGATGATGTGAGGAGGTCTGTGATATACATTTTCTCCATAAGAAAAAGTTCATAGTAAATTAAGTGATGAACACCTCTGGAGATTGTTAGAAAATGCCCCCCTATGTATGGTTATGAGTGATCTTTCTCTATTTTCTTGTATGTTCTTAAAACTGTACTCTGCAATATTATCCTCTATAATAGAGGTTATTTGTCACCCCACTAACAATTTGTTGTTTTTTGGTTATTCTGCTATTCTTAAAGAGAATGAAAAACTGGCTATATGTTGTGGTATCCATTTTTTTCTAAAGTGAACCAGTCCTGGGAAAATTCAATTTTGTTGTTGCTCCATTTACATGCAAATGAGTATCTCACGCGTATTCATTCGCTGTCTTGATGTGCTAATTAGGATTGCAGTCTGCTTTCTGTCTGTGTAGTGGTCAAAATAAAGCCCTGTAATGTTATCTGCCAGTAAGACCCCTCTCCCAACCTTATCAAGTACATTACCATACCTTATGCGCATTAGCATACTGAGCCACACATTATATACAGGAGCTGCAAAATCAATTCTAAACATTTCAGAAATTATTTATTATAGAGAAAAATTGCTGGTATTATTTATAGCCATTTTAATACTCTTTAAAAGGAAAAGTAAAAAATAAAATGACTAAATCAAAATAATTGTTGCTTTGCTATTGCTATCTACTTTTGGAAAAAAATCATTTTCAAACCATGTAGTGAAATAAATGAAGTCACCCCTACCTCTTTTTAGATGATTTGGTGATATAGATCCCTCAGCTTTAGAACAATTCCACCTGGAATCATTTTAAATGCATTTTAGGCTTTACTGGTTCAATAGAGCTACCCTGAGAACTACATTAAAGAATTTTGCTCAGGTAACATTTAATGATCCTAGTACTGCTGTTACAAGATCAAAGTGTGTGATTTGACAGCATTAAGAAATGTCTGAGGGAGGTTGGAGGCAGAGCTAGAAACAACAAAGATAAAAATCTAGAAAAGGATGTCAACTAGAGCGGCTTGTGCAGAAAGAAGTATGATGTAAAATAGAAAATGAGAAAGAATGATTATTAATTAAATATCAACATTGAAACAGCTTTGACCAGTACAGTAAAATAGGACATGGATTTCACAGCATTAAGAGTGCATTTGGAGTATGGCATGTTCATGCTTCTTAAAATGTGAATAAATACTTAAAGTATGTCATGCTGAAGACACCACAGTAAATTCTGACAAACAGGAATATTTATAACTCAGTTTTTTTGTAAAGGGAAGGGATGGCCCTTTGTTAAAAAGCCAGTTAATTCAGCACAACTTGGAGCACACCACTGTAAAGTTCTCATAAAAACATGTTGAAATACTTTAGAATTTTTTTAATAGATACCTTTTTCACAGAAAAAAAACAATAAAATCTCTGTTTACATGCTGAGAGCTTAAGCAGAAAAAGAGTTAACCCTTTACAAATTAATCTGTGCAGATAAAGGACTGCTGGAAGCAGCTAAAAAGTACAGTTGAGGGTTAACATGTCCTGCGGCATTCCTGAAGTCCAGGGAAAAACTATAAATCTTTGTGCTCACAGAGCCTTCACCGCTCAGTGTCAGCAGATGTTGTTATTCATGAAACAGTCAGGAGTGTGTTTGTAAACAAAAGACCTTACATTTTTTAGCTGTTATTAGTGTAACTAAAAAAAAAAACAATAGATCATTTTAACATAGAATGTTGTGCTCTTTCACACCATGAAAAGCACTTATAGTGAGGTAAATAGCCGAAGGGAAACAAATCAATTGATTACGAATTTTGGTAGATGGACAAGAAACTACAGTTAGATATTGGTAAATACCAAATGACACACTTGGGGCACAAAAAAAAAAGACTATAAAATGAATACCAGCAACAATGTTGGAAAGAGAAGATAAATCGGTAGTATAGAAAAGCAATTTAAATAGTTAAACAGATTGTTATTAGCAGCTGAGTGAGCATTATGTCAGATTATAGATTACTTGATGGACTCTGCCCAGAGCATAGGCTACAGTATTATACAGATATAACTTGAAACAGACCCAAAAATGGTGCATGGTCCTCAGCAGTGACTCTGACAATTTCTTTAAGGCTAGTATCCTTTGAACATTGAAAAATATAACTTCATTAACTTCAATAGCATCAAAAGTGTTTATACGTTATGCTAGACAAATAATTATTGGCATGTACACTGTTCTTTGTGTGGCATAGTATGTTATGTAGTTGCGGTTTAGTAATTCAGTTATGTCCAACTCTCTGTGACCCTATGAACCTCCGCACACCAGGCATATCTGTCAACCACTTCCCATAGGAGCTCCATCAAGTTCATGTTCATTGCTTCATTTATCTCATCTATCCATCTCTGCCTCTGTCGTCCACTTCTTTTTATGTCTTCAATCTTCAGTCTTCTCTAGGGAATCCTGCAGTCTCATGGTATGGCCAAAATATTTGAGCTTAAGCCTCGTGATCATACCTTCAGTGTCCTGATTCCCTGTAGTACTGATTTATTTGACCTTCTTGCAATCAAAGGGGCTCATAATTCAAAAGCAACAATTCTACGGCGCTCAGCCTTCTTTACGGTCCAGATCTGACATTTGTATGTTACTACTGGGAATACCATAGTTCTAACTATGCGGACCTTTGTTGCGCATATGTGGGGCTAATTGGAATTGGTTAAAATTAATTCATTAGAATTACGATAAATTTCTATATAGCCTGCTTATGAAATGTGGATACTCTTAAAAAAAAAAGAAATAGGCTACCCAAAAAACCTTGCTTATCCTCGCTTTGAAAAATATACCCCAATGTCTCTAATTTGTGTGCTATGTTGCCAACAAGCATATTATGCCACTCAGAGAGCAGGTTGTTTGTAAGGTTTTACTTTAATTTATAAAATATGTCTAGAAGTAACTTTATACAGGATGAAGTCGACATAGCACAGTTAAGAAAGACCAGTCCCAAAATGCATTACCTGTACACCATTTTGCCACATACTACAACAGATTTGGAATAGATATAAACATCTTTATTCATGACCTTATCAGCTTCAACAAACATTCTGGGCTCACTGGAAGAGATCAAAATAAACCTAGTGAGAATTTTAGCATAATGTTCCTGAAGATACTCCTTAATAGTTCCATTTGCTAATTAAAATGTGTTCTGTTCTTAAACTGACATGTCTTTAAGTATCAGCTGCGGCTAAAAAGAATACCAATCTTATACACAATACAATAATGTCCGTTCAGAATGAGACAATAAAATATACAAATGTCCCTTCTCAGTGTACAAGAAAAACATCATAAAGAATATTGCTTTAAATTGGACAATTATAATTTCAACAGCAATTAAACAGTATATCAATGCACGCTAATTACAGCATAATTTCAATGCATAATCCATTCCACAAACGCTAGTAGCATGACAGATTTCCTTTCACAAATCTTATACTTTATGGCAGACTGGAAAAATTCTACTCAATCTGTAACATAGACTTATATTAAGTCTTTAATTATAGTAATTGCAAGAAGTCAATTATAAATATGGAATTAAAAGAAACTAATTACTATTTTTTATTATTATGTTCTCGTTTTATGGGCTACATCATCCAGTTAATGGTTTAAATATGTCAGAGCACTTGCTTTGACATTTTCAACATGAACCTTACATTAAATGTATTATGAATAAATTTAGACCTATAAATGTATTGCCATTATCACTCTTGCCTTTTATATGAAGCATGATCTAAATGAATTAAACTTATTATTGTTAAGTGCCTCTAAGCCAAAAAAATATGATTTTGCAGTTTATTTAACTATTGTCATATTTTATTTTTCTTTATGTACAGTTACATTCTATTCTGGAAACAAAACAGCCTTATTAAATTGCGATTTGGTAAATTTAATCGGGCTCTATATAAGCACACAGCATATTTTTTTACAGAAGTTTTTAGTTAGTGAACTTCTATCCAAAAGCAAGGTCTACACTAACTAAAAACTTCTGTAAAATAAATATGCTGTGTGCTTAAATAGAGCCCTTTTAAATTTACTGAATCGCAATTTAATAAGGCTGAAAATGTAGCAATATATCTGAACATATAATTACATAAAATGTAAAAATTAAGTGGAGATGGACACTTAATTTAATTTTGTATGTAGGTTGTAGGTTTAAAGAAGCATATTTGCAATATCCTCTTCTGAAGAAATAGACGTAATAATGTTAAAATAGTACAATATTTTAACAAGGTAAAAATATATAAACGTATTAACTAATATATGCAGTTATTTTATACTGTAGACAGTCATTGCTTTGTTTCATTTATTTGATTTCTAGTTAGTCCCCATCGGAAGCATTGGCACAAAGGATTGCTGTGTTTCAGTAGAAGCAGCTCAATACTCTTCAAGACCACATCCCACTTTTAGACAACAAAAGCAAAAATGTCAACTCCAACGATATAATAACAACATACATTCGTTAAAGAATGTATTTTTTTATTTTTATTTATTTAATACATTTTTGTATTATCAAGTGTAGTTATAAACATGGGACTATTGTGATGTTAGAAGATTGTCAAGTTATTATAGTCTGTTCTTAAAGCAAATGATTGTACATTTAAAAACAGTTACCAAAAAAGTTTTTTAAAGGTATAAAAACATCCATTTCATAACATAAGAGGTTTAGGCCAAGCGAATGACAGTAAGTGCAAAAGAGTAGAAAGGAAGAAGATTGTATTACATTCATGAAAGAGAGTGTGTGAACTAAGCTTCTAGGCAGGGAATCTGAAAAGAAGGCAGCAAAGAGCTCCTAGTTAAGAAGAGTAAAGCCTGGATATTTCTGGTCATGTCATATTCTACAGTTCAGAATAGTATTACAGACACCTTGATATGTGCTTTTTAAGATCTTCTACCAATAAAGTAAAATGCTCCACTGTCCTCCCCGATTTGATGTCTGGATGGCATTGAAAGTATAGTATGATCTAGATTTACAAATTAAAATGTACTTTTCTTGCATGTTGTTATTAATTTTGCTACTACTACTATACTATTTATTTATAACACCAAATTCTCCATAACACTTATTACACAGGTACAATTAACTCAAATGACAAAGGTAAAACAAAATTATGAAGAAATACAAAGAAAGTACAATGTAATAAAAAAGACATCTGTAGTGCTTTATTACTTCCACTGGTTATTGTAGACAAACGGTTACAGTCAGAGATCTGTTGACCATTCATTTCATTTCGCCCCAGGTCTTAGTGGGGCAGAACTGTCAGATCTGTCTATATTGTGGACATAAGTACTTCTAAAATAGTTCCACTGCAATAAATGGCTTTGAAATCCCAATCAGTGTCTGAGTAATAATTAAGTAACATATGTTCAGATACTTATTTTGATGACATTTTGACTTATGTTTCCTGATCAGAGACTTTAGCTACTACTATTAAACTGAAGGTTACATATGTTCACATTACCAGCAGTGTTAGCAAGAGTGAAGGGCAGAAAATCAATATCCATTTAACATGAGACTAATCACTGGAAAATAGTTTTTAAAATGTATAGGATATGCATGCAGGAAGCCCTGTGTCCCAATAACTGATTAGATTCACCATTTTTTTTCATATGAAAGAGATGATCAGTTGGGGCAGACTCTGTATGATGAAAGACTAACCGTAATTCATGAATTTCTGCTGTACACTTGAATATATGCATTTTTTAAATAATCTTATCATGCTTTAAAAAAGCAAGACCAGGCCTGGGGTGTTAAAAAACAAAAGGGGCACAAGGCAAGAACACTCATTTATATTCTAATTAATTTTCATCTCTTCCATCTTCATTTCTCTATTTGCCCATTTTTCATTATTATTCATTTATTCCCTTTGGCATTTTTGTATTTTTCTTGTTTTGTCTACTCTTTTATCCTGCACTTTAGCAGCATCTTGGCTCTTGTTAACTTTCACTTTCCTCTTTTTACTGTGTCATTTTACCCTCATTTTTCTTTTGCTCTCCATCCCTTGCTCTCTCTTTTATTTCCATCATCTCTATGTACCTCACATTAACTCAATATCACCATTTATCCTCCGTCAATCCAAAAATGCCCTTGCTATGCTCTTTCTCGTTCTCTATTTCAACTAATTTAGTGAGCTAAAATAAGTTGCTTTCTGAGTAGGCAACCAGACCTATAGGGCAAACCTACTTCAGGTATTGTCCGTTCTCAGATTGAGCGCCTCTAATTTTGTTGTTGTGTATGCAAATTACCCTTTTCTCACCCTAACGGTGATAGGGGGAACCATACAGGGACTCCTTGCCCACTGTGCTTAGGGAGTAAAGCTGCACCTCACTGACGAGGCCCCCAGAGGCTGAAACGCGTCTGTGATTTGCTGTTTCTCCTGTTCAGGGTAGAATTGCCTGGTATTTCGGGGCTGGGTCACTCTAGTGAGTGAGACCAGACTGATATATTACAGGATAATTCTCCCTGGGAAGGGCACACGTGAGCTAAAAGAGGTTGCTCTCTGAGTAGATGACCAGACCTATAGAGCAAACCTACTTCAGGTATTGTCCATTCTCAGATTGAGCACCTCTAATTTTGTTGTTGTGTAAACTAATTTTATTTCCCCTACAAAGATAGTGCTATTTATAAACTGGTAATAGATTGGTTAATTCCAACCATTATTATTACCTCACAATAAGAATCTATAGAGCTATCAATTGATAATTTACAAATTTGCCAATCTGTATACTCCTGAATGTTTTATTGTAGCATCACTGCAAAAAAGCATAAGCCCCATATGCATGGTGTAACTGGTTTTATTAAATGATGAATCTATACAAACAACATCTATAATGAATCTAACCATGGTCAGCAAATTTGAGCAGATTAAAATTATGTCAAGAAAAAAAAAACTGTTTCCATTTTAGTGCACCGAATGATTTGCGGAAATATTTTAATATATCAATTTTGCATGCTCCACATGTTTTTTTCTCTGCACATCTGTCTGGGGTAGATTTGCATATGAGAACTCATTAGCAGGTGCTGTCGCACAGCCTGCAGGAGAAAGCTTCAGGTGAGAGGAGCAGCAATGGTTAAACTCAAAATAAGTATCAGTGTGCTATCATTTTTGATTAACAGTTTAAAGATAGCAAGTATAAACTTGCAGGGACATGAAATTAATATATCTATTTAGTGTCCTTTTTGCAAAGTAGGCATTATACATTATTAGGGAATAGTTTGCATTAATATATAGTGTTTGTGGTACAAAAAAAACTACCTTGATGGAAATGCAGCTTTGCAGCACTGTCAAATTTAGGGGTGTCAATTAAGGTCGATCAGTATAGAAAGAGTAAATGTTTTTTTCACAGTTCATGCAGTGCCATGACACACATTCATTAGAATCCGCAGAGAAATGAGCATTGTTGCAAATGCAGTCTGTAGAAGGGCTAAATGTTTTCCAGCTTAACTTTTTTAGTGTCTTCTCATGAACGCCTTGATTTTGAAATATTAAAATCTGCTCTTTTAAATGCAAGCTACGCATATGCAAGTTTGTTTTAATTTGGCCAAGACTTACTTTTCTTAAAGGAATCCCAGTGCAAATTACAATGTGTGTGCCATTTCTCAGACTATTGACCTTTTTGGTTGATTGATTGTTTTATCTTTGTCCCCTTAATGCTCTGACATATCTGCTAACGATCATGCCAATAAGGGTCATCATGGTAAGTAGAGATTTAATTCATATTGTAGTCTGTCTCCACAGCTGAATAGCATTTCTCAATAAGCATGGTTAGGCTTCAGTACTCTGATGCCATACAGTATTAAGCTTTTCTTGTCATCTTCCCTGTCCGCAGTAGTCACAGATTCTTTGAGTTGGCTTAAGGTTACACGCTCTAATCAAGAACAGCTCAGGCTGACATGGTTAAATATTGATAAATGTGCCACTTGGAGTTCCTGAGTGGAATGATCCATAAAAAAAACCCCTGTCTGGCTTTTCTGTTCCATTAAACGTGTGGTGGGGTAATGCGGTTACAGTAAAGTGTATTGTCATTCATGTATAGGTGGGTGACCTAAGACTGGGTTAAGAGAAGCATAAACAACAGGTAAAGAAAGTCAACATTCTGCTTACACATTTCCTCAAGGCCTTTTCCTTTCTTTTTATCATTTTCCTTTCTTGCCAGTGTCAGCTAAGCCTTAATACAGAGGCATTGAGTTTATTGTATACCTTGCACCAGCTGTAAATGAATTTGAAGACAATATATGGTTACCTAATGTGTGGTCTTTTGGAAACACATCACGTTTGTGAAGTATTTAATAAGGAATGGCTATTTAAGCAATAAATATAAAGGCATTTTAGACACAACATTCACTTTTGTAGATTTTGCTTGTGCCTGAAAGCTGCTGTTTATTGTTTAAAATGACAGTCTTTCAAATGAACTGAATGAAGATCTAACCTACATTAGAGGTATCTCTTAGGTGAGTATATTTAGGAACAAAACAATTGCTCCAGTAAAGTAAAACTGAATACAGTAGTTAAATATTAAAGACGGTATTGTTTTATTAGCTTTTCATGTTTTTGCATTATTAAGCAAAGAGCATTCTATACATATGAACCCAGAGAAAGAGGTCAAGCTTTTGCTTTAAAAAGAGGGATGCTAACAGGGATCAAAGGGAGGGATGTAAATGAAGACTCCTCTCAAGATAGTCCCCTGGGTAGGTGCTCTCCATCAAACTTGATTTAGAATCAATCTATCTAATCTTCTATCTATCTATCTATCTATCTATCTATCTATCTATCTATCTATCTATCTATCTATCTATCTATCTATCTATCTATCTATCTATCTATCTGTCTGTGTATCTATCTATGTATCTATGTATCTGTCTGTGTATCTATCTATCTATCTATCTATCTATCTATCTATCTATCTATCTATCTATCTATCTATCTGTCTGTCTGTCTGTCTGTCTGTCTGTCTGTCTGTCTGTCTGTCTATCTATCTACACACATATGCAAATATAGAATCAAACTATTTATCTATCTATCAATCTATCTACACACATATACAAATATTAGTAATAAGGCAGCTATTGTGATGAGAAATATAATTTATAAACTAACTGGTTAAATAATTGTTCATGGTTTATTTGGATAAAATGTATTTTAGTGTTAACCACAGTTTCTAGCACTGCTCCGATTATTATTACATTTCAATTTAAATTATGTCTCGAAGAGTCATCAACTCATAAACCAATTCAGTACATCATTAAAATAGCTATAAGCTTCTTTGTTCTTTATTTCTTCATTAGTAATAAACACTGATGGATTTTATATTAAATGGCGTACAGTAAAAGACTGGGCTAAGAGGATTTCTATATTTCGAAACTGATGAAATAAATGGAGAGTTTTAATTTACACGAACAAAGGAGTTACCCTTAAATTGGCTGTAAACACTACCTTGCCAAAAGTCAAACATTTATTGGTTTTCTCTCAATAAACCCAGATGCTAAGACTTTATGCTGTCTTGGGCAGTTTTTGTACAATGCTTTCAACATGATCTATGATTATAATCAAAATCTTTTCTAGCCTTTTGAGAATTCATAGAGATAATTCAACATAGGCCTATACTAGCCCCGTTGGAATATAAAAGAAATAATCTCCTGATAACCATTTTATAGCCCTCTAGCAAAAAATGCACAAAAGTAAGGGATGAAGGATTAATAAAGGTCTGGCATGGATAACAAATCTAGGCCTTTGTGCGCTAAAGTTTTCAATCTGTGAAGAATAAATCTGACACACATCTTAGTTTCCACAATGAAAATGGATTTATTTTTTACATCTTGATAATGTTTGCAGTCTTGATACTAGGAAATATGCTACCAGTAGCAGAACAACTTCCTAAAATTATATGAATCTGAAGAAAGAATAAAATAAAAATATATACATAATAATTCTCCAATACAGGTTATTATACTCAATACAATCAGTTTTGTTAAAGCCGTAGCAAGCGTGTGTAAAACTGATAAAAAAACTATTTAATTTTATATTTTGTTAGATTGTGCTAATATCTTCAACCCACACAAATTCTTGGAACTTTATTAAATTGAGTGCATAAGGGAGTAGTTGGCAAGTTTTTTTTCTGCAGCAATTATTTTGGATAAAATTATTTTGCTTATATATATATATATATATATATACAAACACACATAGAAAGAGAGATACATATAGATGTACTAAATCTCATCCTTTACAGTCTTCATTTGTTAAGTAAATATTTGCTTATCCCCTTTCCATTCAATTCAATGGAGATGGTTATCAGTTTGAGATAACAAGTGGTAAAAATGATGAATTAGCTTCAGCACATCTGCATATAGATACATATTTAGGCATTATGGGGGAATCATACTCTTTTTTCTAATATACCAATGAAAAAATAAACATCCATTCAGAGTACAGTATTTGATAAAATCTGTAGCTTTACCTGATACTGGTACACTTTACCAATGGCTTTTTATTTGATTCTTGGCTAGCAGCTTTATTTTCTTACTGAAACTCTTTAATGGGTGCCTGGCCCAACTATTAATCAATGATGATGATCAACATCCCTTTCCAGGCCAGTAATATCCATGTACATACGTTTTAAGCTTTTGTGACCTGTCACAAAAGTAGTGTCACTATCGAGAGCCTATCTTTTCTTATATTCTTATATATTTGCTTATCCCCTTTCCATTCAATTCAGTGTAGATGATTATCAGCTGGAGATACCATAGTGGTAAAAAAGTTAGCACATCTGTATATAGTTATATATTTAGACATTATGGGCGAATCATACTGATTTCTCTAAAATACCAATGAAAAAATAAGCATCCCTTCAGAGTATTTCATAAAATCTGTAGCTTTACCTGGTACTGGTACACGTTACCAATGGCTTTTTTTTTTTTGATTCTCAGCTAGCAGCTTCATTTTCTTACTAAAACTCTTTAATGGGTACCTGGCCCAACCATTAATCAATGATGTTAATCCCGAGCTTACAGCCCTTTCCAGCCCAACAATACATACGGACATAATTTTTAAACTTTGGCGAACTAGCTTTTTAAATATGTTGGCTATACAGGTTGCCTTTAGCTTTGAACAAAAAAAAATCCTTAAAAGTCCTTCTATAAGTTTTTTTTAACAGTGAAATATTATATATTTGATGGTGCAATAATCACACCCAAAATCTACCCATTTAACAGATATTTTAGAGATACTAATATGATTCACATGTAGAAATTATAAAAAATAGTAGCATATCCCTAAAAGTATTTTCTATATAACATATTAAAAGCTGTTTCACTGGACTACCCATGGAGAGATATCATCTTTTAACAGGTCTAATAATAACCTCAGTATTCTTTCCTGTGTAACTGTGCTGTTTGTGAAGAAGAAGGTCTATATGATATTCAGTGCTAGAGGAGCCTTCAACACATCTATCTTGTAAAATAAAAAAAATGCATTTTTTTACCACGAACTGTTAAAGTTACATCACACTCCATATAAAATGTGTGTTTTTTTTAAATATGTATGAATAATTAAGTCAGCTTGCCATTACTTTAATTAAAGATTTTGCACCTTCTTGATTAGACAGCTAGTTTAATGACGTCTTCCATACTCTAAGTTGAGAAGTCTGTAATGAGGAAGGAAGTGCTCAATGAATGCAAGAATCCTTAGAGCCGAGTCTAAAATAATTTCTTCACTTGTCTTCAAATGATTACTGCTTCATATAAAGCAAGCCCAATGTTATTTTAAATAGACAGTAATTAGGTTTTAAATGCATCTCAATAAAACGAAAAAGTAGAAAGGCATCTGAGCAGGTTTTAAAAATAAGTACATGGAGAATTAAAAATAGCTTTTAAGCATACAAAGCTTTGAAGCATTACAATGATCAATAATTAGAAGAAAAACACAATATAAAAATGTTAATGGGTATAATAAACAATGATACAAATCTTTAGAACTTGCTCTCTGTATAAGGGCTTCAGGCAGTGCTAATCAGGCTAGATTCTCTCTTCTTTCTTAAACCTTTCCTCTGTCCTCTTCTATGTATGTAATCAGCGGTTTGTATGTGTGCCCCAGTGTATGTGTGGCCTTGATATCCATACTCCAAGTAAATAGTGTGTAATCAAGAGCTTTAAAAGTGGACCTCTACGGGAATGTTTCATAATTCCAGATCTAATATGCCAATATGCCAGTGTATCTGATAGAGGAGAATCAGCAACATAAGTTTTACCTAATGTCTAATATACTACTGAGGATATATGGTTTGGTTGCAGCCATATAGCAGTATATATGTTAAAGAAGTCTATCCAAAAGCAAGGTCTTCACTAACTAAAAACTTCTTTAAAAAAATTATGTTATGTGCTTATTTAGTGCCCTATTCAATTGGCCAAATCGAAAATTGAATGAGGGCCTGAGTTGCCAGGTTTGGTACAGTCTCCAGAGAATCTTACATGGCTGACACTACCTTGCATCCATGAAAAAGTGAGCCTTAAATGACAGAAATGTTGGAACCGGCACAAGTTGTAAGTACTAAGCATACCCAGAGGAAACCACAATAAGATAACAGTTGAGACTGTATGAGTATTAATCAGAGCTGTATGTCAGAATCAATACTAGTTTAATACAAAGGAATGGTAATATGTAACCAATGAGAGCACATACAGTAAAAGCTGCAGGCATTGCATTTGCCCAGCATGTAATAATTGATGTAACGATTTGATTATTGATTTGAAAAGCTGAGTTTAGTATACGTGTTGTAAGGTTGCTAATTGAACTGCATTTTTCTCAATCTTTATCCTTTCTGTTTACTGGCTGCTTCACATTAAAAAAAAGGAAAATTACAACTGTGTAAATTCCCAGATTACTTGGGGCTTCCATTCACATTTTTGGTACAGTATTTCTGTATATAGCCTATATCCATATTACTCAAGGTACCAGGAGCTCATTATAACTGCATCCTAGAGGATAGACACGCTGCTCACTTGGAGCGCATCACTAAAGGCACACACACACACACACATGGGGTGGTATTTTCATAACACCTGACATGCTAGTCCAATTAAGGGTTATGAACAACAGGATTCTAGAGAGATATGTACACTAGCAAAAGCTATCACTATAATAGTTGTCTGTTCAAGAACGTTGGTCCCGCTTGCGGGTTTGTCACGCTTTGCGAGCCATCAACCTTGCGGCACTTAGGCTGCATTGAACGCCAAAGGCGCTCATTGCACTGCGAGCCTCGCAAAGGCGAGCAGTTGAGGCACGCGGGACTTAGCCTGCAAGGCTACATGACAACACTGCAATGCGCAGGCGCCCTGTAGCCAAGCCCCCACCACATCTCAAATGTCTAACATTATGTAACCCTGCCCCCACCATATCAGATGAGGGAGCCAAGGGAGAGGGGAAAGGAGAGAAGAAGGGGAGCAAAGACAGAAAAGGAGAGAGAGAAGGCAGAGCGAGGAATGGAGAGTGCAGAAGAGAGAGAAGGAAAGGAGAGAGAGAGGAGAGCAAAGACAGAAAGGAGAGAGAGAGAGGGAAGGGAGGGGAGGGGAGAGAGGAAAGGAGAGAGAGAAGGAGAGCAAAGACAGAAAGGATGGAGAGAAGAGAGAGGAGAGAGAAAGAGCAGAGCAAAGACAGAAATGATGGAGAGAAGAGAGAGGACAGAGAAAGAGGAGAGCAAAGACAGAAAGGAGAGAAAGAGGAGAGCAAAGACAGAAAGGAGAGAGAGAGAGGGAAGGGAGGGGAGGGGAAAGAGGAAAGGAGAGAGAGAAGTAGAGCAAAGACAGAAAGGATGGAGAGAAGAGAGAGGAGAGAGAAAGAGCAGAGCAAAGACAGAAATGATGGAGAGAAGAGAGAGGAGAGAGAAAGAGGAGAGCAAAGACAGAAAGCAGAAAGAGAAGGGAGAGGATATAGGAAAGGAGAGAGAGAATTAGAGCACAGACAAAAAGTAGAGAGAGAATGAGAGCAAATACAGAAAGGGGAGAGAGAAGGGAGAGAGTTAAGGGAGAGAAAAGGGGAGAAGAGAGAGAAATGAGAGAAATAGTGGAAAAGAAAGAGAGATAAAAGTAGAAGCTGAGGGGAAATGAGATAGAGAAAAGAAGAAGAGGGATAAGGGAGAAAAAGAGAGAATAAAGAAGAAAAAAGAAATAAAGAAGAAGAAAAGAAATACAAGAACATAAAAATTGTATTGAATTATCGTTTTACATTCCAATTAATGTTCTATCAATTAAAATGTCTATGTTGCAGATGGCTTCCCAATGAAATTGACTCATACCTTCATTCATGATGGGTAATTACCAGCAGTTTCCTAAAATTAGGTCCATACAAAAACATTCCATTCTAATACAAATCATGTGTATAATGTATATTTGCAAAATACTTGGACCCACATTTAATTATAAAGGAAGCCAAAATCTGTCTTAGAATATTTCAGTAAAGAAATGGCTGCTGGCTCCTATTATTGTAGAAATAATATGGAGTATGATTTTATTGAATATGTTTTAGACACATAATTTAGATTATAACAAAATGTTATATGGCTCCTATGTTAATCAGAGTAGGAAAAAATATCAAGGTTAATTGGTAAAGCTTGCAGTCACACAGATTCTGCCAATGAAGCTGTGCAGCAAACAGGTAGCTGAAGGAATTCTTTTGCAGACAGCTTAAAATCATAGCCCAAAGATTGTAGGAACACAAGCAATTCATTGCAAGTTTTCTCACAACATATTACCATTTTATCACAATAAACTGAATGTTGCTTATACTGACATTTACTATTTAATCTTGATCATTGCAGTTACATTTAACATTATTATTATTATTATTATTATTGTTTATTTGTATTGCAGCAACATATTCCGTAGCGCTATGCATAAGTTAATTTCCAAATTCAATATTAACACATTGCAAAGAATGAAGGGCCCTGTCTTTGAGCTTAGAATCTGGTGTCCATAGTGCTTTCCCCACAGCCCCATGCAAGATTGAAAACTTGCAGGGCTTTACTAAGTTAGGGTAATGATTTTACATTTTATTCTGGAGGCTAAGGGAAGCCAGTGGAGTGATTGACAGACAGATACTGCCGACACTGAATATTGTGTATGGTAGATGAGTCTAGTGGAGGCATTCATTATGGATTTAAGTGGGGAAATATGATTAGTGGGCAGGCCAGCAAGAAGCAGTAATCAAGACAAGAAATGATGAGAAAGTATATTAGAATCTTAGTTGGGTCTTGTGTAAGGTAGTGGCATATTTTGGAAATGATTTTTAGATGAACAAGGCAAGATTCTGTTAGTGACTGTATGTGAGGGATGAAAGAGAGGGCGGGTGCAGTAGAAGTGGAGGTAGGAGTAATGTTGGCTTGTTGACAGTGAAAGAGATGTGAGGAATTGAAGCTGTAGTAGAGGGTGGGAAGATTAGGAGTTCAGTCTTAGACATGCTGAGTTGGAGATGGTGGGCGGACATTAAACGGATAAACTAGAGAGGCAGTTGGAGACATGTGTTAGAAGAGAGGGGAGTAGATCTGGTGCTGATAGGTAGATTTGAGTGTCACCTGCATAGAGATGATACTGAAACCCAAAAGAGTTTATTATGGTACCAAGTGAGGATATATAGATGGAAAAGAGGAGGGGGCCTATGACTGAGCCTTGGGGTATGCCAACAGACAGAGGGTGAGGAGAAGAAGAGGTGCCAGAGGAGACGCTAAATGTTGAATCTTGTAGGCATGATGAGAACTGCAAGAGAGCAGTGTCTTGAATGCAGAAGGAGGAGAGGATATGGAGTAGAAGTGAATGGTTAACTGTGTCAAAGGCAGTAGCGAGATCCAGAAGAAGTAGAATAGAAAAGTGACCTTTTGACTTGGAGGTGAGCAGGTCATTAGTGACTTTTGTGATAGCTGTCTCAGTGGAATGTTGGAAGGTCACAAGAAGGGAGTTAGAGGAAATAAAGCTGCTAAGGAGGTTGTAGATGAGCCGCTCCAGTAGTTTGGAAGCCAGGGGTAGTGGAGAGGTACGGCGGTAGTTAGATGCAACATCAGAGCCAGATGAGGGTTTCTTAAGAATGGTGTAATTATGGAGTGTTTTAGATAAGATGGAAACATGCCAGTATTTAGGGACAGGTTAAAGAGGTGTGTGAGAGCTGGAATAAGTGTGGTAGAGAGGGGAGGGATGAGCTGTGATGGAAGACTTATTGAAACTGGCCTTGACCAATAATAACAGTTGATGAAATGGGATACAAAGCAGAAAACATAAAAGTGTAACTGACCCAATAGCTGTGAGAAATACAAATAAACAATACTACAAAATGATTCAGATAAATCAAGAAAATTAAATAATAAAAAGTTATGAACAATGTTGCACTATGCCTTCAGCTATATGTTTACATGTCTCCCATTATATTGAATACTAAGAATATCATATTGCTCTGCACCAAAATCATAGCTCTTGAAAGCTTTCTCATTTGATATATTAGGGTGGATAGATATTGATTTAAACAAAAAAATAGGAAATTTATAGATTGCACAAAATGTTGCAGATTGTTATTAAAATATATCCAAGCAACCCAATATTAAATAATGAAAATATATACTCTTGTTCATAATAAATTATTAAGAATTTGATAAATCTTGAGAGAAATTTTGGAGGACGAAAAAAGATCCTTCTCCTGCTAAGGAGATTTCCTGAGTCAGCAAGTTCTCAATGTTATGATCAACTCCGGCAAATATCTACAGCAATGTAACCCGGGTATGTTAATATCAATAGATTGCTTATGAACCAAATTCACATGGTACAGTAATTTAGCTTGCTCAGATTTAAATTTATATAGATAAGTACATAGTGTAACCAGCTCAGATAGATATGAAAGAATAAGAAAAAAAAATGCAGTGTGTGTAGATAAGTAAATTACAAAATGATGTCCACGAAGGGTCAGGGGAAATATCATTGCAGAGCAAGGCTGTGAAAAAGTAGGAGAGGAATTACTAAATATCATCAGGTGGCAGAATAGGTAAGTCAGAAAATGAATGTAACAGATGGCTGCAAAGAGAGGGTGAAATTCTTATAGTGTGTCATATGGTATGGGATTCGGGGCTGGATCCAAGACAGGAAGATTAAATACTGTAGAAAACTTCAAATAGGAAAATTATATAATGGCTAAGATAATTATATAATAGCCAATTATGATATAATAGGAAGTAGAATTATATAATGACAAGTTATAGCCAGCTAGCAAGTGTACATGAACAATTGCCATTAATTATGCAATTGGTATTCATTTAACACTGCAGTTTGAAGTGGCAATATCAAGTTTAGAAATTGTTAATTACTTTGCTTGTTGATCTTGTGACTGGGGAAAAATATCTTGGAAAGCTCTATTTGTGTCTCAGGCACATAGAATGAAATAAACAGAAGTTTAGATGGGTCATAATGTCTACAATTTATACAAAGTTAAGGGTAATGGTGAGTTGAAGAAAATAGTAGACGAACAACAACATTCTAGAGAGATATAGACACCAGCAAAAGTGATGGTCATAACATGTCAACACAATGCTAGAAGTGATATGTTAAGTTTATGTGGAGACTCTTGCAAGATGCAATAATAGGTATGAACTCAATGTGACTTACAAATAGAAGATCAATGTTTTCAAGTTAATAGATTGTTTTGCCAACAATATTTGAAGCAGCAAGTTTAGCAGGAGAGATGAGGGAAGCCAGTAAGTTTATTTCAGACTAGCGACTTGCCTGTCAAAAATGACGGCAATAAAATTTGAAGCCTGGCACTGCTGTTTGCCACACAATGGGAGCCTCTCCCCCTCTACTTTACTGGCCTATTGATGAGCGCTTTTGGCACTCAACAGGGGCCTCGCAATGAGCGCCTTTGGCGCTCATTGCTATCCTCTCCCCTCCTTTACCTCTCCCACCTTCTACTTGACGGGAGGCGCTCATTGCGAGCCTCTCCCCCCTCTATTTTACTGGCCTTGCGATGAGCGACTTTGGCGCTAATCAGGGCCTCACAATGAGCGCCTTTGTCGCTCATCACGGGCCTCGCAATGAGCACCTTTGGCGCTCATCACGGGCCTGGCAATGAGCGCCTTTGGTGCTCATCACGGGCCTGGCAATGAGTACCTTTGGCGGTCATCATGGGCATGGCAATGAGCACCTTTGGCACTCATTGCGAATCTCTCCCCTGTCTACTTCCTCCCTTGTGTCTCATTTCCCTCCTCCTATCCCTCCCTTGTGTGTCCTTTCCCTCCCCTGGGTTTTTACCCCCTCTCCCTCCCCTGTGTCTCTTCCCCCACCCCCTGTGTCTTTTCCCCCCCTGTCCCTCCCCCCCTCATGTCTCTCTCCCTCCCCTGTGTCTCTTTCACCCCCTGTGTAGTGGAGAAGATGAAGAAGGCAAGAATTAGATAAAAAGATTAGAGCCACAGATACTTCTTCTATAACAAAACATGCCAGATGCATGTGGATGAGAGACCGAGAGTGAGCTGGGCAAGTGGACCACTGAAAATTGCAATGGCATTTGAAGGCAAAGATAGTCCTAGAATGTCGAATACAACCCTGGATTCAGTACTACCCTACTGTACACAGGCGAATCAGACAGTGCCTTAGACTTTCGCATTGTCTCACTTGAGCACAGAAGGGAAATATTGTAATCCAGGACTATGTTTGGCGCTCTATGCCTATCCTTGCTCTACAATGTATTAACTGGGAGGCTACAAACAGGTCTAACAAAAAAAAGGAGGAAAAGATTTGCTTGCTAATAAGTGAGACACTTGGTTTAGTTTGGTTCAGCAAAGAACTGAAATAGGAAATTACTAATATATTGTTCTAATAAAGCATTTACAGACTTAATTCATACTTTTCAAAATTATTATTTTTTGCATTGTTCCTCAGTATTGTGTGGTTCTGAGGACGTGTATGCCTTATTTTACATTTGTTAAGTATTTCTTTGTGTCTGTGGGAGTTGTGTCAATTGGCTTTGATTTTACATTTTAAATAAAATTAGTATAACTATTTCTTTATACATGTTGTCATTTCAAACATCGCACAAATTATTTTAATATAAAAAAGTGTAACAATATTATTTAAAAAAATGAAATATGTAATCCTGTGGTTACAGATGATAACACACATGAATAGACTTTAACACCTATTAAAATGGCTCACATATTTCTAAGCTGTTGAAATAAATGTAATTTTTTTCAAACTTTTAGATCCTGCTCACAATATTAGCTTGAAGCCCTGATGGAGAATATTATCTGTTAAACACCAGTTAGGGAGGCTTGCTTAAGTTTCAGTTGGAAATAATTTATATTGACATCTGTTTCTATGTGTTCATATGAATTGAAGAGAGTGCCACACTGATAATTTCTCTTGGAAATGCATGCATAGTTTTTGGTTAAATTATGTTATTACCACATTTGTGGAAAGACTGGGGTGAAAAGAAAAGCGTTTAAGAATTAATTCAGTATAGCCTTAAATGACCATTGCAATGCATACACAATTAAAGCACATATATTTGTTTGCTGGGTATAGGCTACAAAAATCAGTATGCAGTTTTAAATAAATAAAAGTTAACATTTTTCCTATATTTTAAACTGTACGTTTCCCCCTCAAGCAGCACTGTGTATCTCCTCCCACTTGTGTCTATCAAGGGCATGGCCAGCTCTGTCTGTGTGCTGGACTAGCAGGCTGGGCTGATGTTACTGGCCAGGCCTTATGACATCATTAGCTCCGCCCCCACTGCCTACACAGCGGTAATATCTGTGTTATAACATGTTTGCAGATACTCTCAAGGCCCCACCAAGTGACAGTAAAAGAGCAATCAGAGACTGGGCCCATTTACTAAACATGCTCAGTCTGAAGCAGAACCTACACTGGACAGACTTTATTTTTAGTCCAGAAAACAGGGAGTGCAGGCCACGCCCCTGATGACACAGGTAGGAGGAGCTAGGCAGCTTTGTTTCAAGAGGTAATACACAGTTTAAAAGCTAAGAAAACATTATTGTTTTTATGAGTCTGTGCACAGCAAAGAAACAAATGAGCGTTACTTGTAATTAAAGTACAGAGGACCTCACATACTCAATGGCCATCACTTTTTACCTGTCTCATCTGGAGAAATGCCACACTTCATTCACTAAAATCCAAGACTTATGGTAGAAGTGAGTGAACTCAAAAATGATGAGGTTCAAATGTCACTATCTAATGTTAATGTAAAATGTAAATGGCATCATGCACTTGTGTCCGACTCTCTGTGACCTCATGGACAACAAACCATGCTGATCCACTTGGTTTTCATGGCAGAGATACTGGAGTGGGTTACCAGTCCCTTCTCCGGTTGGCCACAGCATACAGCTCCTGGTATTCCCAGGGGTCTCCCATACAAGTACTGACCAGTGTAACCTCCTGGATCCCTGGCTGGATTTGAACCGAGGATGCTGTGGTGAAAGCAACCGGAATCTTATCCACTGGGCCATCAGGGAACGCCTCATGTTAGTACTATCCGCTAAATGTACTAAAGATTGCAATGCTGTTTGCTAAAGGATGAAAATTTATATTTCATATAGGGAAATCTCCCTCATAGCCTTGGCTTAGTGAATCAACCCCTAGGAGTTTAGGAGTGAGGTATGTGCAAATAAAAGGCAGGGATCAGAAATGATTTAGAGGTTATGATTTCTGTATGAGGAAGCAACGTTCTTCTTGTATTGCCATTCAGTGAGGTGTTATTAGTGGTGAGCTACAGAAAGTACAACTGGTATGGGAGTGGGTACATAATAACTACCCTAGGGGGCATCTAACTATCAACGTATTGTATAGCTTTTTATTGAACTCTACAAGGAGTATATAGAAGGTGCAAGGGTTGCCCCAAAGTAATCTGAACTGGGGCCCTCTATTAACTAGCTCTGTCTCTGGATATTACAACAACCTCATAAAAGCTAAAATTATTTCAGTCTTCCATCTTGTATCACAGATTCAGTGAAAAGTCTGCATTTTGGGGTGGAAATATTATTTTACAAAGATACACAACCAGCACAAGTACTGATTATAATCTTTATCTCAGTTTAATTTATGTTTTCTATACGTAAGGTTTATATTTTTAATATTATTATCCAATTATATCAGTGGAAACCTTGGGGTACCAAGATGCATTAATATTAGCCAGTGGCATCGATAATGCAACACTGTTGAGTATGATGAATACAAATGAACTAATTCTTGTGTATTCAACATTTACTTCAATATGAAAAAGCTAGGAAGCACACAGGGCCTATACATTATTTTTAATGATTGTGGTCTTCCTGCAATCATATACTACTTAATGATTTATGAATGCAGCAATCTGCAGGCAAAGTCAGAAAAAGGATATTAGCCAAAGGGGCTAGCAAGCATGTAGTCTCCATAATGCTACTTAATGAAAATTCCTTCGGGATGTGAGAATGTTTGTCAGTGTTTTTCTTTATGTTTTCCTCTGTTTTGTGTGAATGTAGAGTGCTGGCTTTGGACATGTGCAAGCTTTTATTCCCATTCTGATAATATAATATCATACAGTGATCATACTGTACTCACTCTAAATAATTGGAATCATTGCTACAAGCCTGTCGAGTCATACAGATTTTCAGTCTCAATTATTGAGAGTCAGTCTCGTTTTTTTTAATTATTGTATAAACTAAGCTGGCAGGTCAAAGTGTCTTAATTTGTGTCATTAGCTGGGAAATCTGAAACAGTCCTATAAAGAGCATTTCTTAATGTAACCAATCAACTGTGAACAAAAGTACTCTAGAATCACCATATTAGAGAGGGCTTTTTGCAAGTAAATAGTGAAGAAATTGATTAGAGAAACCACAATCCACACTTCAAACTCTGGTCTTATTCTGTTTCAGTATCTCAGGTCTAAATGTTAGGTATGGCTTATAAAAGTAATAGTCTATTATTCAAACAGCTTTTAATATCTAGTATAGATTATGTGGAGAACTAATCCCCAATTTTTGCACTGTTATTCGCATTCAAGTGGTTCCATTTTTGACTAATAGGTCAGTGAATTTCTTCACATTCATGCATGCAATCATTCTTTCTACACATTACCGTCAGAAGCCTCTGTAGGGAAATCTGCTTGGCATGCCGTCTGAGTGGTCTTTTCAATATTAAATTAATATGAATACAGAATCTCTTTTTGAAGTCATTAAATGTCTTTATTACTTTACAATAGTGACTAATTAATGAAATCTTCAAATAAACGCTGACCTTTGATTTCACAAGGCATGCAAAAATGTGATATATGCTTATACTTGCTATGATAGGCAGAACGGAGTGGTAATTACATCTTTTTAGAAAGATTTATAATAAATTCCTACAATGGCTCTTTTTTGACAGTCTCCAAAATGGTGCTGATATTTATTTTTGTACGATCTATTTGCTAATCCTAATCTTTTCAAAACTGAAAGGACCCCTGTGCAATGCAATGTTGTATGGTGGCAGAGGTATTTCCATTTCTGCCGGACAAAACTTGAAAAGTGAAGGGATTGGGGTAGGTGTCAAATTCTAAAACATCAAATTATTTCACAAATCTGCCTACGTCTCCCTCTACATTCTACATATAAAGTTTTGATTTTCTGTATAATTATTTACGCAGATGCTAATGTTGCTAGTTTTTTACATACTTCACAAATGTGCATTTTTTGTTGAAATACCATGGTCCTAAACTTATAATAAAACTTTCATATTTATCACAAATAACATAAATAAGTAACTTGCTACATATTTCTCTTGTGTTTGGCATAATGCATGCTATGCCACTTTGTTCTATTTAAGACTTATTTATGATAAGCAAAGTAACCATATCCAATATTCTTCAATAGCAATGCCAATTTCCTATATTATTTAAACTTGATCATATTGCCTTTGACAATTTTAATATTTAATAGTGACCAGTCAGTAAGAATATTGTAAGCCAGTTCCATTAACGTTTGCTGAGTTGGACAGACAGTAAAATATTGATGCACTACAAATTTATGAAGAAGCAGTTCCCATATTCAAGTTGTCAGAAGACGCACAGATATATCAGCATGCTATTGTACAATTTATTCTTTATAAGGATTCACAACGCTTGCAGTTTTATGATCTATGGTTGGCCTGTTCCATGTGGCAAAGCTACTCTAGCATTAGATCTACACAACAGCTACATGGTTTTATTGTAACAAAATTGCCTGGATATTTGAAATCGTTCCGTAAGCACCTATAAAGTTTTCCAGTTGAAAAAAAAAGTTGTACCTATTAAGGAAAACATTCTGCTAAAAGCATCTGGACTTTTTATATTCAATATATATAATGCTGATGTTTGCAATGGCCTTTGATTGCTGTCAACCTTCTTGAAGGAAATAACTCCCTGTCAGTATAAATTAATTTAGAAATTGAAAGCAAATAAAAGCTACTCTGCTGTAAAACTTGGGGCCTATTTCATTGTTAGATTTCTTTCATAGTCAGGCCAGCCTTGCATTAAACTCATTACCACTGTGACAAGGCAATTACATAAAGCCGCCCTAGCAGCTAAAATCGCTGCTTGTAGATACGTGAATACATAAACCCGTTGGTCAAATCACTACTTACCGGTACACATTAAAGGGTCACTATAGTGGTCATACAGTAGACTTTCCTCAGCTTATTTAATAAATAACTAGCAATACATTCAGTAATTGAATAAAAAATAAACATAGTTATTACAGCTTTGGTTGTCAAGAGGGTGGGATAGGATCTGTCCAGGTGGCTGTCTTGATAGGAGCCTTCGCCTGCCTACTTTATGCCATTGACTCACCAGGCAAACCTACCCAGCCTAATATTAATTTGAGGGCAGACTCCTGGGCTGAGCTTCTCTTGCCATCTGGACACTTATCAAGGGATCAAGAGAAGCAGCTCTACTAGAGCCTGAAACACTAAAGTTCAAATATTTAATCTTTTAAAAGTTACATTAATAATCTAAATAAATGCATTAAATCCTATTGTATGAACGCTACATCGGTGTTGTAACAGAGATGACCCTACTATATTGTATTGATCATATTGATTTATTGGTTGTAACCACTTTTGATCTTCTGTAGATTTCAATATACAACATCCACCAGAACATTTTTTCAAAAGAAATTCCAAAAGAATGCCATTTTCAATCTTTTTACAGAATAAAATAATTTCATAACTTTTTTTTAATGTTATACATATCGGTCCTTTTTAATAATAGCCAGTACGTATTTGAAAGTTTCATATCATAATTTTCATTACCATAGTGTCACAATACACAGAACAGTATAGAGTGTGCATCATTAAAGAGATACTTAAGTTTCATGGATTATGAATGCATCTGAGAGGAGAAACAGTAGTGTATGAAACATTTTTTGCATGAAAAAATTCAATAATAAACATTATAAAACTTACCACAAAGTTTTCTAAATATCTTGAGTTTGCAAGCAGTTGATTTTCAGAGCTAACGCCCCTGCCAATCCATGCTAAAATTAGCATAACATTCAATATTTGTTTTGGCCAATTACAGGCAGTTAATTGTATCAATCTGTGCTAGCAGTTTTGTCAGGAAGGAATCATGGGACATGTAGTCACATGCACAAGGAAACAGGAGGGGTTAGACACTGCTCTGTAGATCTCTGCATTGTGCTTCTGGCTTCAAGGTTAGTAAAGGGTTAACATCCGTACCCAAATGCAGTGTTTCTATTGGGAGGTATACTGTGCCTCTGTAAGCAGCCCTGGGGGTGTGGAAAACAAGTTTTATTTTTAAATAAAATTTGTATGTGTATAGAATAAATCAATGTAATGTGCGTGTCTGATATAAGCAGCGTGTGTTAGATATAAGGCAATAGCAAACAGTTAAAAGTTTTTGTATATTTTCCTAAATTATTACATGGAAAATTTACTAAGGTACTGCATGGGGGTGTGAATGTGTATAACGAGCTACAGAGACAGCTTCACCAAAGAAAATGTACATTGTAGCCTTCGATTTTCTTTGCATTATAAATGACATTTGTTGGCTATTCCTGTAGTGTCATCCCTATTTGTTTAGCCAAATTGGATGTCATGCCATGATATACCTTGCAGTAATGGCCAAAAGAAGATGTGCATTTATTTATGAATAAAGATAGTTCCTAGAACAGTAGCATATGGTTTTAATTAATTGTTTGGACAACCAGAAAATATGAAACTAATCCATCAGATAGAACAATGGAAAAATAATCATAATATAAACACTGAAAACCAGATGGCTGTGCAAAATAAAGCAGTGCACTAGAGCAGTATACACAAAGGAAGTAATATAATAGCAGAGCGCCCCATTTTCACCCAACTGGAGATGAACTGTTACTCAAAATGACCTATATAATGTATCTCACATTTTCTTGTAATACATTTGCTTTCCCTGTAAAGTATCTGAAATAATTTTATTTCATGTATAAACTTTTTAACCCACATTTTTAACCCAAATTAGCCTACTGGATTTAAATTAATAATTCACAGACACTGTAAAATTCACTGTGGATGAGAGACACTTAAGGGAATTTACTAAATGGAAGCACGTTAATCAGCAATCTATAGCAGCACATTGTGCATTATCACGACACGTCTACACAAGATTCACTAAATCTCAGGTATTATTAATTAGGTCCATGTTGAGGTGCTGTAGTGTGTGATGTAGCATTATGTATACACTCTGTGTCCACCCCTTTCCATATGCATTTTTTAGAGTGCATGTTTAACAGCTACATTTGTATGTAATTGTATGCTCATTATTCTTATTCCTATTCTTATTCCTATTCTTATTATTATTACCCTATATTTTTAATATGCCGACTTATAGCCTTATTAAATTAATTAAACAGCCTTATTAAATTGTGATTTGGCCAATTGAATAGGGCTCTATATAAGCACACAGCCTATTTGTTTTACCAAAGTTTTTAGTTAGTGAAGACCTTGCTTTTGGATAGAAGTTCACTAACTAAAAACTTTGGTAAAACAAATAGGCTCTGTGCTTATATAGAGACCTATTCAATTGGATGAATCACAATTTAATAAGGCTGTTATTCTGTAGCGCTAAACATGGTGCATGCGCATGTGTTTAGATGCTGTTCATGCTCGATTAAAGGCGCCACATTGGTTGGCAAAAATGCATTAATTATTCACATCTGTTTATAATGTAAGTCTGGCAACCATACCATGAAATTATTATAAAGAAAACTTAATAAACATTAATTTGATACAGTCTATGTCATATTATCCATCTATCTATCTATCTATCTATCTATCTATAAATCTAAATTATAAAAAAGTTATAATTCATTATTATAATTAATTTGCATTAAGGTTTACTATGTCCATAAACCAGAGATTGAATTTTCCAGCCCTATTTAGCCACACATGATCTATGTTAATGCCGAATATCGGTAATACAACTTTAATGTAACTATAAAATATACTGCTATTGTGGTTTTGAAACATACAATGCTGAATATCAGCATCACAGGAAGTTGAAAGCAAGATGAGTCTTTAGTAAATTTGGAGAACTTTGTTTGTCACAGTATGGCATACATATTACGCCCATTAAATAAACAATTCGTGATAACTCCATATGAACTTCATTAAACTAGATTTTAAAGAGGAAAAAGCTTTTAGTAAATGGCACAATGACCTGAGAGACTGGATCATAGATCACCAAGGGCTATCACACCCATGTATTTCTGTGGGGTGTGACTCTGTTTTGTGGAAATTAAACAGTCTCATGTTGTCCACCAATGTACTAGCAGCTTACGGTATAGCAGCATCCATTTTTTACTTTTCTTTTGGATAGTCAATCTCACTATTTGTATGACTGGAGTGTTTTTTCACCCTAACTATAATGTATCACACCGTTTATTCCCAATCCTTTCCCATAGACCATTTGTAAAAAAAATGAAATAAAGATATTCCTGGGGCCGTGGTCCCAAAACAGTTTCTGAAGGTACTCTACTGATCATTGCTGCTTGTTTACCAATCTTCTATGTGTCACAATGGTAAAGGCCTTTCTTAGATCTAGATAAGCTGTAGTAAATCAACTGTTCTTTCTTGATCTATTACCCTAGTCACCTAGCAAAAAATCAATTAGGACTGTTGACATTATCTCTCTCCTCAGCAAAGCCATACTTCCTGTAATCTTGTAAACTACTGTATTTTAGATATGTTTCTTTGAAAAGTTTTTTTTTTTTTTTAAGTGGACACAATGAATACGACTTGTCTTAGGTAAACTAACTAGCCAACTTCCAACTGTGTGAACTGGGATGAAGTTTTTATTTCAGTAGCCCCCTGGAAATAAACTAGGCTAATACATGTTAGTTATGTTATTCATAGGGTCAGCATAGCACATATCACAGGTGATAGCATTTCTAATGATAAATAAAGCATTACTTAGTTCACACATTGTATATAATGGTGGTAACACTAACTAATAACGCATGATTTGGTCATACAGAATATACTATTTTGAAGCTCTTAAAATAGTTCCCCAGAAATATAACACAATTTTCACCAATCCCTCAGCACATCATTTTTATTATTATTATTTGTAACATGCCAAGACATTTGGTAGCACTACATAGGAGTAAGTTCCAGTCAAAAACGAGATTAACACAATGCAAAAGAATGGAGGCTTAAATCAAATATACATGAGATAAAACCAAATATACACAGTGCTTTCCCTAAAGCACCAACACAAGACTGAAAACTGGAAAACTTACAATCTAAAGGGTATGGGTGAGGTATAGAAGGATAATAGATGTGTTATGCATATTAAGGCTGAAGGTGAAAAGCTTCTTTAAACAGATGGGTTTTTAGTTATGTTTTTAAGGTTTTGAGGCAGGAGTCTCAAACAATAGGGGCAGCACAAGAAAAGTCCACATGGTGGGAATGAGAGGAGGTGATAAGGGAGGAAGAAAGAATAAAGGTAGTTAGCAGAGCAAGGAGGGCGGTTAAGGGAATATTTAGAGACGAAAGCAGAAATATAAGAGGGTGCATTATTGTTGAGAGCATTGTACATTAGGGTAATGGTTTAAAATTGTATTCTAGAGGCTATGGAAAGCCAGTGGAGTGACTGACAGAGAGGGGCTGTAGACACTGAGCATTGAGTATGGTAGATTAGTCTACCGGGGGCGTTCATTATGGAGATGGACTGGTGATGGGAGGCCAGCAAGTAGACAATTACAGTTGTCTAGATGGGAGATGAAGAGAGTCCTTTAGAATTTTAGCGACTGGGTGTGCTGGTTGGGTACAATCTGACCATAACCAAAGTTTAGCCTTAGCGCCAGGTAGATCTTGTCTGATCGGCAATGGTGTTTAATAGCTTTGAATTGCGCGAATCCTAGTTGTATACTTCTTGGTGTGTACAGCGGTCGGATGTGCTGCTATTTCCAAAAGCACTGTTAACGCCGGTGCCTTGTTAATAAGTGAAGGAGGTGTGGAGAGGGAATCTTTGCAAAGCACACAATCTTGAGTGTGTCTAACATGACGTACCCGGCCGGTGTCCTCAGTCTCTTGGTTCTAAGACATATGCCGTCTTTGGTGTGCTAATCCACGGTATAATTTACGTATAGTGTGATGACGCCTTGTGTTGCGTGTAACCGCTGAGTCTGATGTTGTGTACTTTCCACCTGTCAGTGAAGGGGTGTCCCAAAGCACAAGTACTTCACACCATTTACATAAATAGAATTCGGGTAAGTAAAATCCTTTGATGAGTACAATAAAACCAAGTAAAAGTGGTGTATTCTGGTTGTAAGAGGATGAAGGGTTTGAGGTATCCCTCTGGTTTAGAGTAGTTCCGAATGGAAACCAAAACTATACAGCCAGCGGTTACATGCAACACAAGGCGTCATCACACTATACGTACATTATACCGCGGATTAGCACACCATAGACGACATATGTATTAGAATTTTAGTTGTGTCTTGTGTAAGATAGTGACTTTTTTTTACAATATTTTGTAGGGAAAAAACACAACATTTTGTGATTGAGGAATGAAATAGAGGCCAGGATCCAGTAGAAACCAACAGGCCTGAGAATTGGGATTGATGATGGCATTGTCAACAGTGATAGATATATGAGAAGTGAAAGCTGTGGTAGAGGGTGGGAAGATGAGATATCACTTGATATAATCTCAGAAGACCCACAGAAGAACATGTGCCAGAGGATGCTCCTTAATGGCTCATAATTATGCAACTCACCACTCTAGTTGTACTATATAGAGGACAAGGAAGTAATTGTAGAGGATTTTTTCTCATAAGATTCTGTGCATTGAAGTTCTCTAACATATTAATCCTTTGAATGACATTATCCTTATCCCAGGCATGCACAGAAAGCCTGTTCTGTTTATCTACCACCCGTTCTGTAAAGTAGTACCTCACACATTACTCCTACGTCTTCCACCTTCCTTGAAATCATCATAGCCCATCATACCCACCACATCTCACAAAGTCCCCACATAATACATAGTGACTGAGTTTCCGCAATTGTATTCACAAAACATGGCGACAGATCCAGATGTAAAAGATATTGGCAATTCTGGGTACAAGAACTGTGTTCAAACTCCTGCACTGAACATATGATTTTTACTTAAATAGAAATGATTATGTAAATGTATTGAAAAACAAGTTGGAAGCATAAATCACAGATGTCTTCTTTATGGAAAGTTTGTTAGTAAAGGAATCTACAACTCCCAAATCCCAATGTGTTAATTACAAGAAGGCATCTGGTATACAAATTTATGCTAGGGTAAGATCTATGCTACATATATTAGGGTATGCCTAAATAGATTTGTTGTTTTAGAACCTCAGTAATAGGATACTAAGAATCTAGGTATTGTCAGCCTTGGGAACGGTGAGAAATATTGCAAGCAATTTAAATATTAAATACAAAAGTCTCTGAAGTGCTGTAACAACTATTTTAATTTATATGGTGCTAAGTTTTATGCTTGCAGTACAGAAATATACAGTTGTTTTATGCAATTAAAAAATCTGATATTTTTGCGGATTTAGCAGAAAGCTATTTCTAAATGAAACAATTGTTAGTGTGCAGTAGAAATTGCTATTAAAATAAAGTCTTACTTAAAGGACATTGAAGTCTAAACCTTAACTTTTTGGAAAAAAAATGTAACTTAATAAAGGGCAAACCTCTTTTAGAAATATAAAAATTTACAAATAAATGCATTATTTATTTTTTAAATAATATATTCTATTTTGCTTTTCTGGTGCAGATACATTTACTAACCTGATCAGTGACCAGATATATCTTGGATGTAGATAAGATCTCCATATATTTTTTTATTGAGAAACTGACTCAATGTTGTAAAACAAAATGATTAAATAGAAGTGCAACTTATAGTAGGGTAACCTTCTCAGATGTAAGGAATCAGGGTAGTTAAGGACTATCAATGCCCCTAGAAGGTTTGATATTGACTCACTTATTAGGTTTGGGTAAGTAAGCGCCAGGAGGGGGGGGGGGGGGGCAGGGGCGGACGACTGAGGTGTCAGTGCTTATCTATTATAGATTTGAGTGAGAAAGTAGGGAAGAAAGACGAGGGAGAGTGTGGTAGATTTAATATACTGAGTTCAGCTTTTAGCATGAGACCCCTGTAGAGATAAAAATCAACCCTCTTCACAGGCACAAATGTAATCCAGAGTATTTGTTAATGTGTCACAACGTAGTTTCTTTTTTCATATAAAGGACTCTTAAATAATAAAATGATTCAGTTAACTGTCTTTAGGGTTGCGACTGTGTCAGTAAGCAGTGATATGACTCGTCTTGTCAATTAGATGTCCAGTATTTCAAAAAACTCTGTATACAGAAAATAAAATATTTCCTGCTATTTGCAATGAAGTTTAAACTAAGTTTTCCTTAATATTTTTCTTTGTCAATTTTTAAAGATTTAAAGATCTTTTAAGTACAGGAAATAATTGAGTTACATGTCTTTTTAAGTAGTACTCTAGGAACTTGCCTAATTGTGCTCTTTGTTAGACTCTTATACAGTGGTAGCTTGGTTCTCAACTTTAATCAGTTCCAAAAAGGGTGAGTTCCAATGTAGCATTTCCCATAAGAATCAATGTAAATAGAAATTTCACACTTTAGTTTGAACGGATGGTCTTGTTTTTGGATACAAAACCTTATAACTAAACAGATTTTAACTTCACTTTAACTGTACAGGAATTGAGGGCCCACTGGGATGGTGGTGATATAGAGGAGGAGGAGAAGGAGGAAAAGGTTATTGCTTGGAACTTTTTTTTCTTATAGATACAAGCTACACTTTGGTTCTTATAGGCACAGGCAGCACTTTGATTCTTGTAGGCACAGACAGCTCTTGGGCTCTTGCATGCACAGACTGCTCTTGGGCTCCTGTAGGCACAGACTGCTCTTGCAGGCACTAACTACACTATGCCACCTCACTTCCTGAGAGATAAGATGCGGGGTGGAGTGAACATGCTGAGTACAGAGCAAGTGCTGAGTTCCAAGCCAACTTCGTTAGACTCATTGAGTACCGAGCCAACTTTGTCAGGCAGATGCGTTGAGTATCAAAAACGTTGAGTTCTGAGCAGGTTGAGAACCGAGATACCAATGTATTTTAACATTAATTTTTTTGCTTTTATAGTGTTAAGTCAAAAGGATATTGGCGGATTCTGGATTTCACTAGGAATATAATATACCTATGTATCAGTTTACATATATGTTCTTTATGTTATTAAGAAGTGCTTGGGTCTGTCCTCTGCAGCTCGTGAAGACACAGACTCTGTAGTACTGGATGTGCAGTGTCTCATACTACCTAGTCAGAGGCAAAGTCTCAGCAACATACTGCTGAGACTTGGTCATAGAGTCTGAATCTTCATGAGCAACCTTTCACATCCATTTAAGGGACATTAATAGAACTGATGCCCACAGTAAAAGTGCATATATTAGTTAATAAATTAAAGACTATATTTATTGTTTGTGCTTTCTAGAAACATTTTCCTTTTATCAAGTCGTTAGTTAAAATAGCATACAATAAATACTAGACCTTAATGCTTGTCAGCCACACAGATGTATAATGAAGTTGTTGTGCATCTTGTCTGCCCCACCCTTCCTATCCCACCCCAGAGCTAATATGGGTCGTATCCAACATCACTATTTTGCTTCCTACTTAAATGATCTGTGTACAATCACAGACTGCAATAAAAACCAGAAAACAGATAATTACGTCTTTTGTAGAATTTCGAGCATGTTATACCCTTCACATGCAGTCGATGACTAGCACTTGTTTTTACAGTCTCAACTTTTGTTACCCATATTTGTCAGAGAGACCCATAATGTATTGTTTTGCTTTTGAAAGGGTAAAAAATTTACTCTTTGAAAACCAATATTTATTTAAATGCCTTGTAATTCTGTTCCTTTAACTTTTTCTGAGTCTCCCTTGTTGTAGCTATTAATCAATATTTAATGTATGTACCATGAAACATGTGCTAGCAGTTGTGAGATTATAAATTGAGGATAAAAATAATTGATTTCTTAAATAATCTATTCATTTTGTAAAATTATACAGGATTTACCCTTTAATATGGAATATTTGAAGAACAATAGTGAAACAAACTATAATTTAAACAATTCTGGATATGACTTAACAGGCCACTATGGTTCAATTATATTTCTGCCATAAGAATATTATTTGAACACCTGGATGTTTATACTGATGAACGGAATCATTATACTATAAATGGAAAGAAAATGCTACCCTCTTGCCCTACATTAGCATAAGCAAGACAGTATGTAACATATTATTCCCCTAATAAATATTAAAATGCAAACGTATGCTACAGGATTTAACTGTATGGGTTATAAACAGAAATATTCATTCATTAAAAAGATCTGTAACTTCAAGGGTTACGGGTTATTTTTTATAGAGCATTACAATCTAGTTATACTACACCATGTTACATAAAAACTAAACAATTTAACCCTTTACCTTGCACATTTTAGAGGCACCATGTTCTTGACTGATGATTGGGCTGTGGGGTGGTTGTATGATAATATACATGTAGAACATTTTTGGCTGCTACTGAAACTTATTAGCATAAAGTACCAAATAATTAGCATACCAATCCATGCACAGAATAGGGAGCAAACCTCAAACATTATTTAATTAAAAAACACCTAGTCTATACTCACCCCTATATTCATTTTTTTTTACTTTTAAAAAGAACCCAAAACTGAATGAGTGACAGGTCCCTTTTAAGTGGACTGTTATACCATGTTAGAACTATGGTATTCCTAGTAGTAACATACAGATGTGAGAGCTGGACCATAAAGAAGTGCCGTAGAACTGACACCTTTGAATTGTGGTGTTGGCGAAAACTTCTTAAAGTCCATTGGACTGCAAGAAGATCCAATAAATCATTACTTCAAGAAATAAAGACAAACTGTTCACCGGTAAATATGATCATGAGGCTGAAGCTCAAATATTTTGGCCATATCATGAGAAGAAAGGATTCCCTAGAAAAGACTCTGATTCTGGGAAAGATTGAAGGCACAAGAAGAAGGGGACGACAGAGGTGGAGATGGATAGATGAGGTCACTGAAGCAATGAATATAACTTGACTAGCGACTTGCCCGTCAAAAATGACGGCAATAAAAACTGAAGCCTGGCAATGCTGTTTGCCACACAATGTAAGCCTCTCCCCCTCTACTTTACTGGCCTTGTGATGAGCGCCTTTGGCGCTCATCACAGGCCTTGCAATGAGCCCCTTTGGAGCTCATTGCGAGTCTCTCCCTCTGTCTACTTCCTCCCTCGTGTCTTATTTCCCCCCTCCTCTCCCTCCCTTGTGTCTCCTTCCACCTCGTCTACCTCCTTTGTATCTCCTGCCCCCCTGTGTTTTTACATCCCTCTCCGTCCCGTGTCTCTAAACCCCTCCCCTGTGTCTCTTTCCCCCTTCTCCCTCCTATGCATCTCCCCCCCCCTGTGTCTCCCCCAACCCTCCCCTGTGTCTGTGTCTCTTTCCCCCTCAGCCCTGTGTCTGTTACGGCCTTCCTCGTGTCTCCATTTCTCTCCCTTGTGTATCTTCCCCCCTGCACTCTCTCCCCTGTGTCTCTTCCCCCTCCTCTCACTCCCCTGTGTCTCTTCCCCCTCCTCTTTCTGTGCCTCTTCCTCCCTGTCTCTTCCCCCTCACCCTTTGTGTCTCTCCCCACTCTGTGTCTTCCACCCTCTCCCTCTGTGCCTCTTCCCCCGCCTCTCTCTGTGTGTCTCGCCACTGTGTCTCTTCACCCCTTCCTCTGTTCCCCCCCTCTGTGCCTCTTTCCCCCTCTCTCTGTACCTCTTCCCCCCCTTCCCTCTGTGTCTCTTCCTCCCTCACCCTCTGTATCTCTCCCCCCTGTGTCTCTTCCCCCCTCTCCCTCTGTGCCTCTTCCCCCCTCTCCCTCTGTGCCTGTTCCCCCTGGCCTGTGTCTCTTTCCCCCTTCCCCCTGTGTCTGTTCCCCTCTCCCCCCCCCATTTCCCTCCCATGTGTATCTTCCCCATGTTCTCCCTCCCGTGTGTCTTTTCCCCCTCCTCTACCTCCCCTGTGTCTCTTTCCCACCTATCCCTCTGTGTCTCTCCCCCCTCCCTCTGTGTCTCTTCCCCACTCTCCCTCTGTGCCTCTTCCCCACTCTCCCTCTGTGCCGTGCCTCTCCCCCCCCCTCTTCCCCACTCTCCCTCCCCTCTTCCCCACTCTCCCTCCCCTCTTCCCCACTCTCCCTCTGTGCCTCTACCCCCCCTCTTCCCCACTCTTTTACCTGCTCTCGGGCCGCGCTGCGCGCAAGCGCGGCTTGCGCCGCGCTCTGCGCATTCGCAGCTCGTGCCGCGCTCTGCGCAAGCGCGGCTTGCGCCCCGCTTTGCGCATACACTGTTCAACTACCATGGAAGTCTAAATCTCACTATGCTTAGAGAACAGCATCCCAGTTGTCTCTTAAAGTACTACTTTACTGCTGTTAAATGTAGGGTATCCTGGTGGTCCAGTGGTTAGGATTTGGTGCTTTCACCACAGCCACTGAGGTTAGATTCCAGTCAGGGAACCAAGAGGTCACACCACTCTGAGGCCATGCAGGGTTGGGCCTGGTCAGTACTTGGATGGGAGATCTCCTAGGAATACCAGAAGCTGTATACCGTGGCCCACTGGAGAAGGAACTGGCAACCCAATCCAGTATCTCTGACATGAACACCAAGCGGATCAGCATTGTGGATTATGTTCCAGGAGGTCACGGAGAGTTGGACACTTCTTAGTGAAAAAAACACAAAGAATAATTCGTTAGATGGGGCTGGATAAGAAAAAAACTTTTAAAAAATGTTTACTGTGCATCTCAGCAATGCATTCCAGTTTGTATTCATGCGTTAGGCAGTATGAGCTTCTTATCTTATTATCTCTGGAATGGGAGCCACCCAGTTGGGAATGCTCTCCAAACAGACATACTGTACTTGCAGTATGATTCTGGGAGGTGACGAGAAAGTTTATTTGTGTACATAGCTAGCAGCTATTATTACACTACTGCCTGCTACTAATGTGTGTTTTAAAGAGGTCTTTAAAGGTATTTTTTTTATTTGTTTTTAGCCCTGGCAGGGTCCCACTTTAGAATTGAAAGGGTGGAGAGATCTGGAGCTTATACAGCCTGGGGCACCATTTAAAAAATGGAATTCATTGTTTAAATGCAAAGCAAAACTTTACTAAAGTTTTTTTTCTTATCAGTCTCTACTTAAAGGGTCAGTTAATTCAGCATAATTTGGACGACACCAGTGGAACGATCTCATGAAGGCAGGTTGAAATAGTTTTTTAATTTTTGAAACACGTGCCTAGTGTTGTTCCTCCTCCTAAGTGACTTCCACCAATCAGGATGGAGGGGTGTGTGCATTAAAGTAAATGAGAATGGTTTTGAGTGAAAGGAGTGTGTGCGTACCACAGCAATGACAAACGCATGGAAGCTGGATCTCCTACCCTGGGTGTGTAGGAGATTATAATGGAGCTGCACCCCCTTTATGATCTCCTACACCCCACCAACTCGGCCTGCTCCACCTAATGATCACCATCACTGTGAGAGTTAATTCATTAATTAAGTAATACATTATTTGTAGTCAAGAAATAGACAAATCATGGTCTGTGTAAAGCAAAAAGAAAGCTTTTCAAAATGTACGTAATCAGAGGCACAGCTTCTTTGTATTGATAAAACCTGCAAACCCAGATATGGTGGTAATGATGAATGAATAGTTGAAAATAAAAGCAATTTGTAATTTACTGTTATGTGAGTGCAATGGATCAACATATAAGAGACATTGACAGACTCAGCAGATTATTCAATGGAAAATTCCCTCTGGTTTTAATGGTGGTTGACTGAAGTGTGTCAGTCTACAAAGTGAAGAGCATTCTGGAACAAATAATACTAGATATAAACCCTCTCTTATGTACAATGGAGACAGCATGTTTAGAGCATGTCAATTCTTGTCAATTATTTACAGGCTCTATTATGTCTGAGTACGGTGTTTTACAGGGAACTCTTATAAAAGCCACTTTAACAGGGCAATAAAATGCTTGACGTTGCTGATTAATTAGAAGAAATTAGATTATCCTGTGAACATATGTTTAAACAGCAGAATGATGTGAAACAGCTAATTAGTAATGACTTGTATTTATAAAGTAATTGGTATGACTTCTAACATGGATCAGTGCAGTGCATTAAAGGGAAAGTACAACTAGGGTTTATTTGTACTGAGAGCTGCAGGGTTAGTAGGCAGCGGTGTAACATCCTTGTCTTTAAATACTGCCCTTTTTAATTGCAAGATGACATCATAGAGATTGTCCTAACAATGCTTAATAAGCACTTCATGGCAGTCATGGCCAGATTTATAACTAGGCAAACAAAGCAGCTGGCTAGGGGTGCCTTCTGCGGAAGGGTGCATAATCTGCATAATAATACATGTACATTTAATTTTGGTTATACTTCACACATAGACTCTGACTCTCTAGCCAGGTACCATGAGCATGCTATTTGAGGGGACAAGATGGGTATGAAGTGCCTACAACACATGTTCTTTGTTAGCAGTGGGGGAGGATGTGGCTATGATCTAGGATTCTGCCTTCTCATATCTGTTAGTAAGAGATAACCAGTGTATCTTGCTCTTACCTGTAAGAGGAATAATGCTTTATATTGTGATTTAAATAAACAAAATATAACTATTTTATATATGATGATGTTTTGTTTGTGTCTGTATATATTTTAATATCCACATTGTTCCTTCTCCTGCCCATTGATTCTTTTTCAATCAAAGAGTGGGCACTTTTAGAGATTCCTTTACACCTGTGCTAAATGCTATTATACTACTGAAAATCAATGCAATGTTTTATAGAAAAAGATCATTTTAAGTAACTGAAATAATATAATGCATATAACAAAGTATGTTTCTGCTAACAGCATGGTAATTGTTAGCCACCACCATGAACTAGTAAATAATAAATACATTATAAATGCAATTATATTATGTTTCTTGTGTGTGGACAATGTCATTTAAAAGTGTGTGTTTGATGTATTTATGCAAATTGTATGTATATATATATATATATATATATATATATATATATATATATATACAGTATATATATATATATATATATATATATATATATATATATATAGGTTTGAGAAGTTTATGGGCTAGTGGATCCCAATTAGTAGCCCCACGCTCAGATTTTCCAGATCCTTCCAATGTCTTAGTTCCGATGGAATACAATGGTTGTATATTATTTGGTGTATATTCTATATATACTGTATCTTGGGGCTGCTCTCCTTTGTTTGATACTGTTCACAAACGTATCAAGTATGCTGATAAACTAAAAAAAGGGGGGGGGGGGTATTGGATACACAATATGTGATACTAGAATAATTGGACCTTGAATACCCTCAAAAAATATGAGGTGTATAAAAGCATTGGTGAGATTGTTCTTGCCGATCTCTGGTGGTATGGTCATCCACTATTGTTTTTAGGTGTGGACAAAAGTAATGAAGTAAATAATAATGGTGATTTGTGGAGATAGATCATACAAAGTCACATAGATTTAAAGAAGGACTTTATTATACACAAACTATTCCACATAAACAATGAAATAAAAAATGTGAAATAAAAAAATCACTATTACGAGTAATGATAAAATTGTGGCAGAAGTAGTACACACAAGCTAGTGTGGTTGTCAGGTACAAAAAAAACAAGTTATATTGTCATGATAGGATAAACGCATTTCAACGCTCTCAGCAGCTTCCTCAGTGTATATATATATATATATATATATATATATATATATATATATATATATATATTTATATATATATATATATATATATAGAGAGAGAGAGAGAAAATAAATAGTAAATTTGTGTTCATTATTGAACGTCTAAAACAAGTTAAAAAACTTGTTTCTTGCTAAAAATTCAGAGAAATACAGTTTTTGCACTGCATTCTGGGAACCTGTGCAGGGACATGCAAATGTGCCCACAAAGTCTTTGCTCTTTCAGTGAAATACCATTTCAAACATGGCTCCTTTTAAACATGTGCCTGCTGTATTACACAGCTTTAAGCAAAGCCCATGGTGGATTCCGAATAAGCCAGGAAACCTACCCACAAACAGCACTGTGTCGAGGTTACTGCCTCTCATCGGTTTTCTGTCCTGCATGTGTTTATGCATGTGAGCAACTTTACCTATTTTAAAGTGTTTTTATATTTTATATTTGGGGGCAACATGGTGGTAGGGAAGCAGAGATGCATATGAGCATGTGCAAACAGAATTGACTAAGGAGTTTAGTAATGGCAGCTATGTAGGTCCGTCCCTGATGGTGGTACTCATTTCATTGTAAGTAATGTATTCATACATGTGTAGAACAATTATTGTAGGAGCACTTCATATCATTACATTTTGGATAAGTTTGTTTGCTGCATGATTCTATTCCAAAAAATATAATGTCACTAATATAAAACAGGCACAGCTGTCTTCCTAAATTTTAGGCATTGGCAGTCTTACTGGTCTGTGGTTCCCTGCATAGGAAGTCAAATAGCAATGTTTTTCAAATCAATCCTCATTGTGTAATAGTGGATGGTTTATGGGTCTGGTACTGGTGTTTTGAATATATCTATTGATATAGCAATGACCTTGGATTGGTCTTGTATTGCCAATTGCTTATTTTTACTTAAAAGGGTTCCAGTAAGACTTTATTATTTCCAAAAACACAAATGCCAACATATAAATTGAGTGTACCTTGCAAAACAATTATTCAGTATTCTTTTCTGTCTGTATCTCCTAAAGTACAATTACATTTCTCCATTTTCTTATGTAACTAACATTTTAGATCTAATTTTTACAATTGCCATTTTTTATTGTATATAGCTTTGAGATATGAATAACCATAAAAAATATCAAAGACAGCAACAAAACAACATTAGCAAAAATCATAACAGTATACTTAAAATAATGTATGTATTCTTAAATAAAATGCTTACAGGATGCTCTGTTTATGGTGTCACCTCTCTGCAGACTTATAAAAATGCACAAGCCTCATCTATTAGGTGGTAGAGATTGTTTCTTGTTTACGTTCCTCGCACAGATAGTTTAGTCCTAAGATCTGAGAAAGAAATTATTCCAGACTTCTGTCTTCTACCTGACCTGCGTCTTATGAACAGATCAATAACCAATAAAATGTGTAATGAAAGCAAGCTCTGGAAGCTTCAGTAGATTGTAAGCCCCTTTGAGCAAGTTCTCTTTTATTATGTGCTGGATACTAACATCTCCAGTGTCTGTCTTTATGATATTATATGTGCTTGTTACTGTATTATACAATACAATATATTGTCTTGTCTTTATTTTGTAATCCTATAAAGCTCTGCTTACAGGGTTGGAACAAATAAACTTAATACATACCCATACAATTTCATCAAATAGATGTTGTATAGTGGCTGCCTGCAAGCAACAATAACCTACAGTGGTATAGAAAACGCAAGTACAGGATATGATCATCGATATAGAAGAATAGTTAGTGGACAAAAGTAGCTTTATATGCACTTGAATGCGCAGTACTGAACAGCTGCCGATCATTGTTTTCTAGATTATGACCCATTTCTTACCCATCAAAAAATCTTTCTCGCTAACTATTTTGTGATTGTTGAAATTACTGCAGTAAGATAAATTATTATATAAATTTATATGTGATTTTACTTGACCATTATTCCCCAAAGTATCAAGGAGAGCCATTAACTTGCAGCACTTAGGCAATGAGAGCCGTTAAGGCACTAAAACTTGCAGCACGTGGGCGATGAGCGCCAAAGGCGCTCATTGCCTGCAAGCCTCGCGAAGCGAGCAGTGGAGGCAATAAAACACGCAGGACTTATCCTCCAAACACTTATGAAACGCGGGATCGCCTTAGCTTGCAAGCAGTTGATGAATGCAGGACTTATAAAAAAAAAAAATGAGAAGCAGGAAAAATACGAACTTAACGGCCGAACCGCGCAAAGCAAAAAACATGAGACACAAAAAAATACACAAAGAAAAATACAACAAAAACATCACACACAGCAGGGTGGAGCAGCCAGGACGTCTGGAAGTGAGGAATGCGAATTTAAGTCGATTTTGCCGAGTTTCACTCGAAAATCGACTAAGCGAGAAAAAAACGAGGCTACACAACCCTGGACCGCGCAAAACTCTGCCAACCGCGTACCACTTTCACCCAGGAACGTACGAGGTATAGAATACACTATTACAAAGAACAGCTTGCGAACGGCATAGCACATAGACAAACAACGCTATTTTACAATCCTAACTTGCCACTAACAACGTTACTCATCTAAACTAGCACTTTACACAAATAAACCAACGGTTTGCCCTCGCGCACACAGCCCATTTCTAATGCACAACAATGTTACAACATTCATAAAACTATCTCCTCAGGCTAGCAACAGTCCCACTGGACATTATATGCTGCAGGACAAAAAAAAGAGATTGTTAGCTCTTCAGGCTACTGATTGTTACATATATTAATTAGAAAGAGGTAAACTATAGTAATTTATTATTCAATTAATTAATTAATTAGTATTTAAAAAAATATAGCAAGGACCCAAATGACACACAAGGAGAGACTCGCAATGAGCGCCAAAGGCGCTCATTGTGAGCCACGTGATGACCGCCAAAGGCACTCAGCTCGAGGCTCGCAATGAGCGCCGAAGGTCCTTAGAGTATAAAAAGCTTAACAATGTGCGCCAAACAGCATTGCTATGACTTCAAATTTTATTGACAGTCATTTTTTGACAGGAAAGTCGCTAGTGTATATATATTAAGCATACAGATCATAAATATAAACAAAGAGTAATAAATAAACATAAAAGATACCAGGACAAAATTATGTTGCGTTGCTTTAAAAAAAAAAACACTGTATTACCTTATAAATGCATGCTCAATCTTTATATCTTATTTTTAACCTTATATAAAAGGGTAAGGCTATTACCAAAATGTTGTTAAATCTAAATTATAATATTATACTCTGTCCATGGTTTGCAAATACTGTAAAATTGCTTTTTTTTAGCAGTTTTTTTTAAACAAAATCTTTAAATAATAGGTATTAAATATAAAAAAACAGCTCTATAATAATGTGTCAAAATAGCGAAGGATCAATAAATGAATACACAAAAAAGTCCTATGTGTTAAAGGTAAAAATGTAAAAGAATACCAGAATCTGGCAATAATATCAACCCCTTCCAGTATCTCTGCCATGAATAACAAGTGAATCAGCATGGTGTGTTATGGTCCATGAGATCACGGAGAGTTGGACACGACTGAGCGACACACATACACAGTAAGGTTGACATTACTTTCCTTTTTATGTGTTAGTTTTATTTAAATAGCTTTATTATAACTGTATCCAACTATTATTGCTCGTTGTGCAGTCTTTTGGTATTAATTTCAAGGCTTTCTATTTTTTTGTGTTTCCTTTCTCAAAACAGTGTCAAATTCTTCAGTATAGCATACTGTAACTATGTGGCGTGAATGGAGCTTTAAACATTATATTTCCTAAAATGTTATATTGAGGATGGAGAAGCAGGATTGTAACGCACAACATATTTCTGGTTAACAAAAGAATGCTAATTACCAGTAAATTTGCTCTTCATCTGAGTGGTGTAATGTATCATAAATTGAGAAGGCTTCTGGTTGTCATAGCAGAGAAATATGTACTCTTTTGAATAAGCATTGTGCTCATAGTAGGATTTATTAACATAAACCATGATGGCTGAGTATGTGATACTTGACAGAGATTCATGAAAAAAATGTGAACACAATACAGTGATGGAGTGATGAAAGAAATAAGCTGTCTAAAGACATAAAAGAGTAAGCTAAGAAAATAACTGGATGCTCAGTGACATAGCAAGGAGCAACATGATGTTATGCACGGTGACTGGAATAAATAATTACAGGTATCTTTTTAATTTTTTCTTTTTCAATTAGCTACATCGCCTTTTTACATAAAGTTACATTTTCCGAATGACAGAATAAGAAAGCCCTTATATGAATGTTCTCTGTCGTTTTCCTTATATAACTAACATTTCATATTGTAAGAAATCTTAATATAGCCTATACTTAAAATGCTTGACATGCTGGCAATTGATAGTAGATGTGACGTAGTGTTGGAAAATAACACACTATCTGTCACATTATCAGTGACAATAACCAAGACACATCCGTAACACTACAATAGTTAGTGGACCACTGTATTATGGGAAAACTTCTTGTTTGTGAACTATATAATACATATACAGCAATATAATCTATTTAAAGGATGACGGTACCATAAAAATAATGGCCTTTAAAATGACAGTACATAAGTATGTTGTTGTTGTTCAGTCCTTCAGTCGTGTCCGACTCTCAGTGACCATATGGGTGCAACACACCAGGCACATCTGCCTGTGTTTCTGGTTGTGCTTATCAATACAGTTCTCTTGGCAAAGATACTGGAGTGGGTTGCCAGCTTCTACTCCAGTGGACCACGATTAGTCTGACCTCTCTGCTATGACCTATCCATCTTGGGTGACCCTTCATGGTATAGATCACAGCTTTATTAAGGTACACAAGCCCCTTCACCACGACAATGTAGCGATTCAGAAGAGGTCATAATTATAGTCGATGTTTAAACGTTGCTTGTAGTTATTACAACTCTTACATTTATAGGTTTCTGCCTGACATGTAGTGACACATAGCTCTGCCCCTTGTACATAAATAGCTGGGGTGGGATAGCTGTAGCAGACTTCCAGCTATATCTTCTGTAGATCTAAGGTGTCATACCGAGATTGCTCTTCTATTTAGTTCTATTGTTAAGTGGCGATTCATAGTAACAATTTTATTAAACAGAGCAAAACAGATATCATAACTGAATTCAGCGCTCCTTCCATCCCCCTCATATGTCAAGTCCTGTTATGAATAAATGTAAATATGTGCCTACTTTAATATGATACTTCAGGGGGACTTTAATGTGGGGGAAAGACACTAATCAGTTACAATCGTGTCCATCACATGATAAGTGAGAGGGCAATAATAAAGTTATGATGAACATGTAAATATTTATTACATATCAGCCTCCGTCCTTCAGTTTCAGAGAAAAGAAAGAGGAAAACTGAACAGCACTCACAGGACTATTAACGTAGTAACAAAGCCTTGTTAGAAAGGTCATTTCTAATAAACCTTTGAAACTACCTTACCAGCGCTGTGAGTGATGTTCACCTCCTATTATATATGATCAGCCACTGACATTGCAGCAAAGTCGCTGAAAGCTGTATCTTGAGAACTTCCAACCACCATCATGCACATACATAATATTATGTGTGTTATTGTGTGTTCACGTAACGGTCCCTAAATCCTGCAACATCTTATCATAGTAAGAAGATATTTACATAGTGATAAATATGATTGCCATTAATCAGCAATAATTAATAAAATGTGTGTCATATTAATTTTATTTTGCATAGCACCTACTATAAATCAAGTAGATTTTGCTAGCAAGAAAAAAATACATTATTACACCTTAAGCAGTAATCACTGATTTCTATTATTTGTAAGGCTCAAATGTATATGGGTTAAGGCTACAGAATATTAAAGGACCACTGCATACTTAAAAAAAAATATTTGTTGAAAATGTTGCCTTACTAAGAAGATAATTAATCATGCAAGAAGTCATACAGCTAGTTTTTAATTCAAAAACATAGATTGTGATCACCCTGCACGACCCTGGAGGGGTCTATGATACATTGGTTGAAGTTGTGTAGCACCCCCATTACTTGCGGTGATGTGATAGACTACTGATTATACAGAGAAGTTTCCATCCCTAAAATAGCCGTCCGTGCCATCTTGGCATCACACCAACTCTAGAAGGGCTGGGTTTGAATTTTCTGAACCAAGAAGTCTGTTTCTGGGCCAGGGTAAAAGGGTGTGGTGTTGATTTCAATCTTATCCAGTTATCAAACAAAAAGTTTGGACTTCTGCAAGTTCCGTCCTCCCCCACTCATTCACAGAACCCATCCAGCTGTCAGGATGTGATGTAAAAAACACATAATGGATTCCTGTGCTAATATTTTTCATGTATTATATGGCTTATACAGCTGCTAATATTGTTAGTTTGGTAGATACTTGACAAGTATATATATATATATATATATATATATATATATACACACACACATTTCAGACATGTGTGTATTTGCTTACTTCATTCACCAACATTACAGGAAGCCTGCTCCACTTATCTTCTGCTATTCTTGTAAAGTACTATTTCTACAAATGGCACATGATCACTTTACATGAACTATCGCATTGAGAGAGAAAACCTGATTATTTCCCCCCAACAAAATTAAGAACTCAGAAAGATGATTCATAGCTGTACCAAAAGACAAATGGTTTCACTCTTAACTTGCTTATGCAATTTTCAAATTAGAGTGACATGAACAGAAACAGTATTTTTCAAGATAAATCAAAGAACTATTGAAATAGAGTAATTTCTATGAAAACACTAATTATGTAAAAACCACCACTTTATCCCATAGAGATGAAAATTCTATTACTGAATTTTTGAGATATAGCATTTAATTAATGCCTCTGAAAAATATATACCAACATGCAATTAAAAGTTGTATTAATTATAGTTTAAGAAACATCAGAAAAAGCAATGTAAATAAACTAAGTAGGATGGAACAAGGACATTCTTTATTCTTTTTCAATCTGCAAATATATCTGATATCCGTGTTGTACTACAGTGGGCATCTTCAAGAACAGAAAGTGTATGTGAGTCTAACAAATGTTATATATAATTAGTACAAATAACTCGCCCGCCATAAATGACAGTACTATAGAATATTATCTTGTATTGTCTGTGCGGTCTCTCTCTGTACTGTCTCTCTGTGTGTGTCATGTGGTGAGTATGCTGTCTCTCTCTCTCTCTGTTGGTGCTCTCTCTGTCTGCTTCTATGCGCTCTATCTCTCTGTGCTCTCTCAGTATTCTCTCTCTCACAGTGCTCTATCTCTCTTTGTGCTGTCTGTGAGTGTGTTATGTGGCGAATATGCTGCCTCTCTGTTGTGTATGCTGTCTCTGTATTCTCTCTCTCTGTACTCTCAGTGCTCTCTCTGCTCTCTCTTTGTGTTGTATGTGTATGCTGTCTGTCTCTGTGCTCTCTCTCTCTCTCTCTGCACTCTCTCTCTGTCCTGTATGTCTCTTTCTCTCTCCCTCTGTACTGTGTCTCTCTCTCTCTGTCCTGTGTGTGTGTGTCTGTCTCGCTCTCTGTCCTGTGTCTGTCTCTCTTTCTCTGTCCTGTGTCTCTCTCTCTATCTGTCCTGTGTGTGTGTCTCTCTCACTATCCTGTGTCTATCTGTCTCTCTCTCTCTCCCAACACTGTCTCTCTCCTGGCGCTGTCTAAGCAAGGCGAATCATCGACCAAAGCGAGGCAAGCAGTTAAGGCACGTCACTCTAAAAACCCGAAAAACATACAAAATAATTTAAGAAAAATAATAACACACTCACACACAACACAGGGGGGAGTCAGGAAGCCTGGGGGTGAGGTTGCAAGCGCATTTGAGCCATATTTGGGGTTTTCAATATAAAATCAACTAAGCGAGGTAAAAAATGGCGGAAGAAAAACTTAAAAGTGGATGAAAACGATGGCTCAACAACATCAGGCACGCAGGACTTAGAAAATACACAATGGCAAAGACAGTAACACTTACACCAACAACGCCAGGCATGCTGGACTTTGAAAATAAAAACAACGGCAGCCACCACTCGCCACGCAAACAGTCAGCAGACACACAGAGGAGAAAGACACGGGGAAGGGTCAGGGGGGAGATGGTGGAAAGAGACACATGGCATTCCCAAGCACAAAACTACCAGGTTAACGAAACCTGCAATGAGCGGCCCGTACAGTTGGCTGGAGGAAAGGGTCGAAATGAGCACCGCGAGCGGGAGAGTCTTGCAATGATCACCGAATCCGCTCATTGCAAAACAGGAAAGTTGAAGTACACGGGGGAGAGGCTCGCCATGTGTGCCAAAGGTGCTCAGAGGAGCAAAAGCCTCAAATTGTGTGGCAAACAGCATTGCCAGCCTTACAATCAAGCAATCAAGAAAATGTTTTAGATCATCTCTTTTAGTCCATGTGGGTTTCATGACATGTATTAAGACCTTGAGTCCCGGGATCGATATTACTCAGAAATAACATTTAATAAAAATATTTTTTAATTGCATATTTGTGAGTTTGAGACTGTTGTACAATTAATTCTAATGCTTTTCTATGCCTTCTCATGCTTTTAAAGTACAGTATTGTGTGTTTAATTGCTGCTACAGCTCTAATAAGTGTTTGAAAAGCCCTTGCAAGGCCTATTCATTACTGGTAATATTTTTGAAACTTGATACTTTTTTCAGTTGTGGGTTTGACTTTATTTTCGAGCCAGAACTACAAGTCTAAGAGAATATCAATTTTGTGTAACTAATTCTTTAGAGCTCGTAATATTTGAACTGTGCTAAAACCAATGGAGCTCTAAGGCCAAATTTGCATCTTTGACTGGCCTGTAGTGATTGTGGATGGAGAACTCGTAATCGGATTGCGCTTAGATAATAGAATATGTGGCAATATTAAGACCAGTTTTAAGTATGTAGAAATTTACGGGCAATAGAATAGAAATGTGACACCTGGGCATACGTTACAGCCACATTGTTAAATATTATAGTGGATTAATATGTATCAACAATATAAAAATAGGGATGCCATTTAGACAATTATATAATTTCAAATTGACAGGATAAATTATATTGGTCTTATATATTTAGGCAATTTCAATCCCGAGCATAGCATATATCTGCCCCTTTCTTTCAGTCATTTGTTTTTTAATTAAGATATACAGTTTAATTTTTTTCAGTATTTGTTTTTAAGCTCATTTAAAACTTAAAGGACCACTTGGTGTGTCAAACAACTGTTGTGAATAACATTAGCAGCTGTATAAGCCAAGAGCATAGAAATATTTTTAAAGAATATGGGCCTCATTCAATTGCAATTTGGCCAATTGAATAGTGCTCTAAATAAGCACATAACATATTTTTTTAAAGAAGTTTTTAGTTAGTGAAAACCTTGCTTTTGGATAGATGTTTACTAACTAAAAACTTCTTTGAAAAAAATATGTTATGTGCTTATTTAGACCCCTATTCAGTTGGCCAAATTGCAATTGAATGAGGGCCATGGTGTCTAAGGGCTTCCATATTTGGGGGAATTTACTAGGCATCTCAAGTTAGCTCCTGATTTACTACATATTGTATACTATGGTGGAAAAGCAGCCTTTCTCACACAGCTCTTTTCACCACAGTTCAGGTGAGAAAGTGCTTAGCAAACTATTGCAGCTAAGTATTCTGGGAAGTGACATGCAAATGAGGCTCAAAACTTGCCACCTTGTTACCTCAGGACCACTTAACATGGGAATCTGTTTAGGACTATAGGTCCTGCTATACTTTACAAACAAATGCAGTATTTGCCTAAACTACAGCAGACTTTCCCTCTGTATTAACTGATTAAGGTGAACGTTGCAATTAAACAAGTTGCACTGTTTTTTTTATATAATAAATTAGGAAGCTAGCAGTTATCTCAAAAAAGTTAGTCTTGTTATTTTACGTATTTGTGCAAAGCTGTAATCATGTATAACTTACTATTATTCACACAGTCCTATATTATGATCCATATTAACATAATCACTTCTGTTTGGAACTTGCTGGTTGAAGATGTATGCAACTGTTGACCACGATTTACATTAATTTCATTCTAGTTACAATGTTTTTGCTAGCCATTTTTATGCAACAAAACTAAAAATACATTTGACCGGAAAATATGTATAATATTTGTGGACAACAAATATAGTCAGTTTTCAAATGTATTCAGTAAACTTTGGTAAACATATTAAATGTTCTTGAATAATATCAGACATTAGGAAAGTGAATAAAATGTTGGGATTATACACAGTCAAGTCACATTATTATGACCACCAGCTAATATCCCGAATAACTGGCGTGTGCAGCACAGACAGCAGCTAGAAGGAGTGATAGTGAGTAAATAAGATGCTGGAAGGTTGGCAAGGGTATCTGGAGCCATGCAGACTGCAGTGCATCCAACAGCTACTGAAGAGTGCATGGTGGAGGATCCATATGGCGAACGTGGCAATTGATTTGGTCCCTGGTTCAAGTCTGGGGAATTTGGAGGTCAGGGAAATACTTGGAAGTCTTCTTCAGGCTCCTCCAACCACTCCCGGACAATTCTGGTCGTATGACTTGTTGCATTGTCCTACTAGAAGATCCCATCCACTCGAGGGAAGACACATTACACAAGTACCATTTTACTTTTAACATGATAATATCTAATGAACACAATTTATGTTTTTAATGTATGAAAACAGCATTAAAAAAACATATGCCCCTTTGAAGAACTTGACAGTGGGCTTTTGTGCTCCTCAAATGTTACTATAAATGTAGAGAAGATTCAATGAAAACACAAGAATCCATAAAGCCTATGCCATAAATGGGTTTAATAATGTCTACAAAGGCCTATATTGATTGCAAAAAACCCAGTCAAGCAACTCAAAGTAAGTAATGGTTGCCCACAGCGAAGATACATTTAAATTAATTAATAAATTAAAGGCTGTATTTAAAAAACAGATACAGATAAATGTTTCAAAAGAGAATACTATAAATATGGGACTTAACTGGTTGTTTAATAAATTAATCTAAATCACTGAATTATATTAAGGATTTTACAAGAATAAGGTGTGCTATATAAGGGCCTCATTCAATTGTGATTTGGCCAATTGAATAGGGCTCTATATAAGCACCTAGAATTTTTTTTTACCAAACTTTTTAATTAGTGATCTTCTATCCAAAAGCAAGATCTTCACTAACTAAAAATTTCTGTAAATAAAATATGCTCTGTGCTTATATAGAGCCCTATTCCCTTAGGCCCTCATTCAATTGCGATTTGGCCAATTGAATAGGGCTCTATATAAGCACCTAGAATATTTTTTTACCAAACTTTTTAGTTTAGTGAACTTCTACCCAAAAGCAAGATCTTCACTAACTAAAAATTTCTGTAAATAAAATATGCTGTGCTTAAATAGAGCCCTATTAAATTTACCGAATAGCAATTTAATAAGGCTGTCAGTGTTTATTTTAGTGGTTCTTTAATTGACAGAGAATATTCATGATTCCCCCCCCCCATATCGATGTAAATTCAGTGTGCATTGTAGACAAAACAACGTTTTTTTATAGGAGAAAGAATAAAAGAATCTCATGTATAAAAGAGTCCCATAAGCCTTTTGTCAATAATCAGAAAATAATCATAAAATAAAGGCAAACAGATCATCACAAAAGAGTCTTGGTAATTTGCATTATCTCTTATTTCCTTAAACAATCATTTGAAAAAATGTCATTCCGGTCTCACAAAATTAAAAGATTTATTGAACAATACTTCCAGAAGAAGCAAGTATAAAAGAGTGGAACTGATTATTCCTGCATAATCCTCCAAGGATTTCTCTTTATGCGTGTACATCTGTGAGGCTCAAGAATTCTAAATGGTGCAAAAAAATGCTACATCAGGAACTGTGTTTATTAAACATGAATCTTATAAAAGACTGATGAGACAATTATAGGCTTTAAGATGGGCTCCCAAATGAGAAGCATGCAATGTGTAATATATCTTGCTCAGTACACTACTATAGATGAGAAGTGTTTACCCAGAGAGTGCCAATGACATTGTAATGCCTCCAACTATAAATAATAACCAGATCATGCTACTAATTGGAAACAAATTCATGCTTAATGGAAGTACAACATGTTACAGTGCTCCATAAACAGTAATAACAATATTTACAGAAATTATACTACTCAATATCCATTTATGTTTTCATATAGTGGGGATACAGGAGAGTATATCTCTATTAAAGGGCCAAATAACTGGCTGTCAGCATCTTGTCCACTACTTGTTAATTTAAGAAATGTGTGTTTATAAAGTCAGCAATAAAATTATCTGTAATTAAAATACTTTTAATAGGAATCTGATCAGTCTGAAGAGATGGGGCTGTCTCCATCATCATCTCTTCTCATGACCGATGTTGTTTGATGGAAGCCAAAAGATAGGTCTTCTTATCATATGATACACTTGTTAATTAATCAATATTTGGTAAATCATGCAACAAAAAGCACTGAAATAACTGAAGACTTAATGAGGGGGTATGGTATTACATACTAATGGGGTTTGGATAAATATAGTTAAGCCACAACCCCTGAATAATTAACAGCAGCCAAATAAAAATACACATATATCATGGCTTCCAGATAAACAATGTAAATGGAGTAAGTAAAAACATTTCTTGAGCTAAAAAGTGGTGGACTAGACACTTACAGCCCTCTACTTGGCTCTGAGCTCCAAAGCAACCATATAGAGCAGTGGTGCAGGAGCCAGAATAATTCTGGGGAGGATACAGGCAGGCCATACACAGGCCATAAAATAGCTTATATTTACATACATACAAACATAGACAAAAATCTAGGGGGAATTTGCCCCCGCCCCCCCCAGTTCCTACACCCATGATATAGAGTATCATGATGAATATGTATTGATAGACATAAAAAAACATTAATTTTGAAAAATAATATTTTTTAAAATATATCTGAAGGAGGAACTTCAGTATATAAATACTTTATGTGCAGCTCTGTTATACTTGAGATTGATAACAGAAGTGACATAAACTTTCCTTATGTCTAGAAAGACAAAAAGTATACTGCACATCATAGGGCACAGGTACAGAATATAATGATAAATATGACAACTTGTCCCCCATACTATTTCATTCTCCACATCTTTTCCATTCTGTATACAGTAATATATATACTAGCAACTACCTCTTACTACCTGCACTTCTGAGGAGCTATTTCATGATTATAACCACCAAAACAAAGAATCGATCTATCTATCTATCTACCTACCTATCTATCCTTAAGTGCCAAATCTCAATGTCCAGACTCTATGGGCCTTATTCAATTGCGATTTGACCAATTGAATAGGGCTCTATATAAGCACATAGCCTATTTTTTTAAAGAAGTTTTTAGATAGTGAACTTCTATCCAAAAGCAACATCTTTACTAAAAACTTCTTTAAAAAGGTATGCTATGTGCTTATTTAGAGCCCTATTCAACTGTCCAAATCGCAATCGAATGAGGCCCTAATACACCATCTGAAATGTATTGCACTGGTTTTCTTCTGGGTAGATGATAGATCAATAGATAGATATGGACCATTTGGCCTTGTGCCTGCTTGTATACGTCATTCACATTTGCTGTAATCTATTGTATTGCCTTTATTAAGAATCCAACTGAAAATTAATTCTCTGTCGCTTCTCTTTTAAGCAGAGTAAACTTATTCTCTCTAACTTTATGTAATTTTGATTAAATATAATTTGCGTTCAATCTAAAGTTCCCTTACCCTGAATTAATAGAGTGCAGTGCTTCGCACTATTCAGAAATATTAAATAATTATTGGTGTAAAGCGTCACTGTGTTTTATTGTGAATTGTGTCAATCATCTGAAATTCCCACGGCTTGAGTGAAGATTTAGCCATGCATGTCAGCAGCTTGTGCAGCTGTCTGAGCTGAGTGTTTATCATTGCTTTGTATTGATTTACCTCCAGCAGGTGCATTCTCTCTTGGTCACCTGTTGTATATCAGAATAGATGTACAGGAACATTATTCTTGTTGTCCACTTGTTTATTGTAGCTTCTAGGAGAAATGTTTATTTCCTTTCCACTTTACACATATGTTTATTAAACAAGATCTCACACGCAGCCTTGTGGACCCTATGGGCCTCATTCAAATGTGATTTGGCCAATTGAATAGGGCTCTATATAAGCACAGAGCATATTTTTTTCACAGAAGTTTTTAGTTAGTGAACTTCTATCCAAAAGCAAGGTCTTCACTAACTAAAAACTTCTGTAAAAAAATATGCTATGTGCTTATATAGAGCCCTATTCAATAAGGCCAAATCACATTTGAATGAGGCCCTGTGTCCAATGTAAGGTTTTCACTGGTATATGTGGGTAAAATTGCACATCAGCATTGGGATGGTAGAGAAAACAAATAAGCATTTTTGAAATTATCAACATTTATTAAAGAGAATGCAAACTACTTTTTTAATTAAAATAAAGGCAAATATAACTATGCTGATAACAGAGGGCAGATGGTTGGAAATAGATGAATGTGTCTAATTATCTATTGCACTGATTTCAACTTGTACCAACACCTATAAAACGTGTCCATTTATGTCTAAAGGACTACTAAAGTGTCATATTTATAGTATTTTCTTGTGAAGAACTTGACTTAATAATTGAGAAGATGTTTCAGAAAGTTTAAAATTAATAAACACAGCAGAAATGTTTTAACCATTGTATTTCAGTTGCTTTAATGGCAACACACATTTGCTTTTCTTCCTAACAAGATTAGACATTTGGAAGGAATGGGTGGTATACTGGGTGCACATAACATCTCTATTCAATAATGTTGAGAAACTGCTACTTAGCCCTTTAGACAGGTAAGTTTGCATGTTTTTAATCTTGCGAGGTGCTTTCAGGGAAATTACTATGGATATTAGATTCTAAGCTCAAAGACAGGGCCCTACATTCTTTGCAATGGGTTCCCTGGTGGTCCAGTGGTTAGGATTCAGTGCTTTCACAGCTGCAAATCCAGTCAGGGAACCAAGAGGTCACACCACCCTGAAGCCAAGCAGGGTTGGACCTGGTCAGTACTCGGATGGGAGACCATGTAGGAATACCAGGAACTGTATTCTGTGGCACACTGGAGACGGAACTGGTAGCCCAGTCCAGTCCAGTATCTCTGCCATGAAAACCAAGTGCATCAGTGTGATCATGGACATAAAGATGTGATGATAGTGGTCAATGAGATCACGTAGAGTCAGAAATGACTGAACAACGCTAAAAATACAAATATTGTTTTTCCTTGAACTTAACCCATGTTTATTGCTATGTAATATGTTGGCGCACTACAAATAAACAACAATAATGATATGATTAGCCACTTGACAGTAGGACTAAATGGAAAAACAAGGACCATTTGCATAACTCACCCCCTCCGACTAACTAGTAGTCCAGGATGGAAATATATACTGTATAACGCAACAGAATCTGCTACATTTTCTCTAAAAATGATTTTATGTTCACCACTTATGGAGCTATTAATGTTGCTAGTTTGTTATATACTTTTTCTCAAACGTTAAAATTTAAGGGATAAACGTCGACCACCAACATCTGATGACTCACCGGAAACGGACTGAACAGAGGTTGTCTGTGTAAAACAATGTGCTGCAATGGAATAAATTCTTGTTAAATCAATGGATATAACTGAAAACTAATGATCGCTGCTTTTTAGTCATTTTATGTTTTAAACATTCAATCCTTCCTTGTAGAAAAATGTTCTCTTTCCCTTGGCCATTTCAAGGATCTATTTTTAATAAGGTCCTGAGAAAGTTGATCAATATTTGAGTCTTTTCATATTTCTCTGGTGTTGTGAATGCAGTGATAACCCATGAGATCTCCTTTAGGGACTGTGCAGTAATTGCATCCATTTGCCACTGAACAATCGTGTTGGAGCTGACTACACAAACACCTGCTCTCTCTGCTTGGGTTCTGCAGGAAAGGGTGCATATTACCGTGGCCGTGATGTATTATGAATCAATGAAAATCAGTTGTCCCAAGAAGCACTTATCCTCCTTGCTCAGCAACTCTTCCAACTGTTCCTCACTTAAGTCCCCTTCCTCTCTCATTCATGTAGTGCAGGTATAATGAAGCCATTTATCCTCCTGACAACAAGACCGACTTCAGCCAGTTACAGTCACATACACAGCTTCACAAACATGGGCTATGGGTGAACACAGACAGCAATTTTGGTATTTTAATTACAAAAGAAACCAACATCTAGCAGAGTAAAAACAGAATATTGAGTTCTGTAAAAAGGGACCATTCAATAGGGATTCACTCTAAGCAATATTATTAACTAGCGAATTGCCCGTCAAAAAATGACGGCAATGAAATTGTAAGGTAGCTAATGGTGTTTGGTGTATAATAATGAAATATGTAATACATTACTAAATGAATATACTGTACCTATTTTGAAGCATTGTGATGAAGAGCTGGCAATTAGTGGTGTGGAGCTGCTGTGTAAGCATGCTGAATGTGTGCACTGTGTGGTATGAATATCCGTAGGTCGTTTGTTGCGTTTTGCGAGTTTGTTGTGGTGTTTTGCGAGTTTAGAGTGCTGTAGTTTGTACTTTGTTCGGCGGCCATTTTTTCTCTCGCTTAGATTTTTTTTTAGTCTCTAAACTGTTTTCTGTTTTATTTCGAGTAAAATCGAGGTGTAAGTTGTATTTTTGAGGACCTGGGTGCTCCCTCTTGGTGTAGGTAAGGTTTTTATGTATGTGCTGTGTGTATGTATTGTGTTTTACATTTTGTAATGTTGGCGAGTTGCGTCCGAGTGTTGCGAGGCCGTAATGTGTGTGAACGTGTGTGGTATGTTGTTTGCGAGTGTCGTAATGTGTGTGTCGTGCTGTTTGGTTTGCGACGTGAAGTTTGCGAGGGTCGCAGTTGCTGGCATGGAGCGCCTTCGGCACTCCATGGCAGCAACTGCGGCCCTCGCTTTGCGAGGTCCTCAGGTGCTGGCATTGAGCGCCTACGGCGCTCCATGCCAGCAACTGAGACCCTCGGCCACTGCCCTCGCTTTGCGAGGGCCGCGACTCGCGTAGCGAGCCAATGCCCTCGCTTCGCGAGGGCCGCGGGCTCGCTACGCGAGCTCGCAGCGTTAGCAACAACTCGTACGCTCACAACTATATATGTGATATCTGAACAAAAAATATCCTAAAATTTTAAATCTTAAAATGTATTGGTTAGTGCTTTGGATTTCTCATTCCCTTCACCCCTATCTGGGATCCAGGGGGTGGGGGAGGGTCTGCCCAGGGAGTCTTTATCCAGGAGCGGAGCTACTGCAGGTGCAGGTGGTGCACCGGGCCTGTTCCTTTGAGGGGCCCAGTTCTCACTTATTTATTTATTTTTTGTATGTAAATTGTCTTCTGAAGTGTAGGGGACACCCAACCCTGCCATGGCTCTCCTCGGCCCCCCTTGCCTTACTCCCCCCACCCCACACCACCACCACAACCGTGGCTTCAGGAAGTGGAGTGAAGCATTACTCAGACCAAGACATGGAGGTAAGTACATGTACTGTATATACTCAACTACAGATAGATTTATCTGTTGATATATCTATCTGTAGAATAGAAAAACAATTGGCAGAGCACACCAGCTCAGGCTTCAAGTCAGTAGACAGTGCTGAAGTGAGACATTATACAACCCCTAGACATAAGCAAAGTCTGATAAAAATAAGTTTCATTAAAAAAAAAGTGTTTATAAATAGCAGCTGCTAATCTGTCACTTTGCCCCAGAACATTGCAGCTATTCAATCAAAGTAGTAGACTAGCATTATAATCCCGGGAATGGTTAATTTATTCATCTGGTCCCTTATTTAATAAATCACATACAAAGTTTTCTAGAACACAAAAAAGCAGATAAATAAAAATCTGAAGTTTTGATGTAATCCTATGGCTCCTGTAAGTAAAATAACACACATTTTTAAGTGACTTAATGGGGTTTTTGATCAAGTCCCAATTATGGTTCATTTTATAACGTGTAGAAAAGTGAGTTCCTTCCTATCCGTTCCTGTAAGTAAAGAAGATTGAGGGATAAAGAGCCGTCATTAGGAAATGTTTTTGTTGCTTGTTACACAGACTGGTGCACAGAGTATGATATTTCTGATGTAGACAGGTAGACAGGACTAGTGAAATACCATGAGATCTGTACACTAAAACGTGATAATGGCATTTCTATGAGAGAAATTGGAAGAAGCACAGCAATGGCATTCCATACAGTCATTCAAGTGGGAGGAAAGAGACATAAAGGATAGAGTGACAGGAAAAAAAAGAGAGAAGCAAATCACCTCCTCACACTCTCATCTAAAGACTTTTCTCATAAAGTCCCCCACCCCCACTCTGTCAGACTCTCCCTCACTATTCACAACTTTAAACACTCCCTGAAAACTTGTCTATTCAGAGAAGTCACCAACTTGTTCCCTAATATCAGCCATTCAAACAAGAGACATTCAAACCATCTGTGCATGAATCCCATTGCCACACTGGATCACCAACAAGCAATACCCTCCCCTTTCGACTCAGGTACCCTAACCCACATGGATAGTAAGAGAGTTGGGCACACTACACCTTCTGTACCAGTATGGTATGTTTACCTTATGTATGATGGAGACGGAGATGGCGGAGGAGACAGAAAGGAGCCAAGAACACAGAGAAATAGTTGTTTAATCTTCCAAACAAATTAATTTGTAACAATAGTCAGAGATATTTCATATCCTTTCATTGTTTCTTTCTCCTTCCTTCTTTAATTCCTTTACCTTCCTGCATTTCTTTCTTTCTTTCTTTCTTTCTTTCTTTCTGTCTGTCTTTCTTTCTCTTTCATCAATTGCTTGCTTTTCTCTCTTTCTTTTTGTCCTACCTCCTCTACTTCTTTCGTTCCTTCCTTTATGCACAAACAGATCTGGGTCCTTATGAAAGACTGATCGAAAATATAAAATAGCCTCTTTTGAAGAGGTATACTTCAAAATAGGCACATGAACAAAAAAATAATACAGCCTCTAATGGATATTTTTACATGCAGTAAATATATGCTTCCTGAGTTAGGTGGGGACTGTAAATATACAGGAAGTTTGTATCTCCCCAAAAGGAATGTGGCATATACAACTTCCAATGTATTTTTTAGTGCAAATGGAAAGCTCATTAGTTTAAAATGACTTGCCATGCTGAGGCAGAAGTCTGTAGTAAAGAATATTAGTTCTGTTCAAAATACTGTGTAGAGAAACTGACCACAGTGCTGTATTAACAAGTAACCTCAGTGTATTGTACCACACTGTTTTGGTATTCCAGCAGCATGAAAGCACACTCCCATTTCCAACACTCCTATGTATGGTCACTTATATTGAGAAAAAAAAAATGATACAATACATTGTTATCAAGTTTTAGTCATACGGTACCTGTCTATTCAGATCTCTTTGATGCTCTTGTGTAGGTGTCTTCACTGTAAAGGGAACCCAATCTAGCTGCATTGGGCTCCACTAACTGCAGTTATGTATCAGTAATAGTAGTAGTACTGCTTTAGCTATAATTCATTCCATGATTACTGTTCTTTCAAACCCATCACTTGATCAAGGATCTAATCTGGCAGCATCAAGGCTTATACTTTTTTCATATCAAAAGAATCCATTCATAGTGAAAGTACAGGCCGCTGTAGTCCAAAACATTTTATCATCAAGATCATTTCTTAAACATTACCAAATGTTTGTTTGTATTTGAAACATATCATTAGAAGTTAAATGGACATGGAAGGTTTCTGGATTGCACTTGGAATATAATATACAAGTGTAACTAATTACTTGTGTGTTCTTTATTTTATTAAAAGCTCAGTTTCTACCTAAAATCTTACAAATAGTTCCCAACTTGGTATCACCCCCCTGCAGATCATGAAAACCTATTCTGCTAAATACAGGGGATACAGTGTCTCATAGTAACCAGTCAGTGGCAACATTCTGCAACATGCTATTTGAAAGAGGTCACTGATATGCTAACTTGAAACACTGCACTTCATAGTCTGTGTATTCCTGAGCTACAGAGAGCAGCCCCCAACAGGTACACATTGTATGATGGTATGCAAAGGAAACATAGCTTCTTAATAAAATAAAGCACATAAAAGTAAACAGATACATAGGTATATTAAATTCCTTAGTAAAATTCAGAAACCTTCCATGCTCCTTTAAGAGAATTACAGCGCCTTGCAAAAGTATTCACTCCCCTTGACTTTTTACCTATTTTGTTACATTACAGCCTTAAATTCAATGTTTTGTTAATCTGAATTTTATGTGATGGATCAGAACACAATAGTCTAAGTTGGTGAAATGAAATGAGAAAAATGTATACATAAAACTATTTTTTAGAAATAGAAAACAGAAATTGGCATGTGTGTATGTATTCACCCCCTTTGTTATGAAGCTCATAAAAAGCAATGGTGCAACCAGTTACCTTCAGAAGTCACATAACTAGTGAAATGATGTCCACCTGTGTGCAACCTGTCACATGACCTGTCATTACATATACACACCTGTTTTGAAAGGCCCCAGAGGCTGCAACACCTAAGCAAGAGGCACCACTAACCAAACACTGCCATGAAGACCAAGGAACTCTCCAAACAAGTAAGGTACAATGTTGTTGAGAAGTACAAGTCAGGGTTAGGTTATAAAAAAATATCCAAATCTTTGATGATCCTCAGGAGCACCATCAAATCTATGATAGCCAAATGGAAAAAACATGGCACAACAGCAAACCTGCCAAGAGGCAGCCACCCACCATAATTCACAGACCGGGCAAGGAGGGCATTAATCAGAGAGGCAGCACAGAGACCTAAGGTAACCCTGGAGGAGCTGCAGAGTTCCACAGCAGAGACTGGAGTATCTGTACATAGGACGACAATAAGCTGTACGCTCCATAGAGTTGGGCTTTATGACACAGTGGCCAGAAGAAAGCCATTACTTTCAGCAAAAAACAAAATGGCATGTTTTGAGTTTGCAAAAAGGCATGTGGGAGATTCCCAACATGTATGGAGGAAGGTGCTCTGGTCTGATGAGACTAAAATTGAACTTTTGGGCCATCAAAAAAAACTATATGTCTGGCGTAAACCCAACACATCACATCACCCAAAGAACACTAACTGTTTTTCAGCAGCTGGGACTGGGAAACTGGTAAAGTTGAGGGAAAGATGGATGGTGCTAAATACAGGGATATTCTTGAGCAAAACCTGTACCACTCTGTGCGTGATTTGAGGCTAGGACGGAGGTTCACCTTCCAGCAGGACAATGACCCCAAACACACTGCTAAAGCAACACTTGAGTAGTTTAAGGGGAAACATGTAATTGTGTTGGAATGGCCTAGTCAAAGCCCAGACCTCAATCCAATAGAAAATCTGTGGTCAGACTTAAAGATTGCTGTTCACAAGCGCAAACCATCCAACTTGAAGGAGCTGGAGTAGTTTTGCAAGGAGGAATGGGCAAAAATCCCAGTGGTAAGATGTGGCAAGCTCATAGAGACTTATCCAAAGCGTTTTGGAGCTGTGATTACCGCAAAAGGTGGCTCTACAAAGTATTCTCTTTAGGGGGTGAATAGTTATGCACATTGACTTTTTCTGTTATTTTGTCCTATTTGTTGTTTGCTTCACAATAAAAAAGAAAAACATTTTCCAAGTTGTGGGCATGTTCTGCAAATTAAATAATGCAAATCCTCTAACAATCCATGTTAATTCCAGGTTGTGAGGCAACAAAACACAAACAATGCCAAGGGGGGGGGGGGGGTGAATACTTTTGCAAGGCACTGTAAGTCATCAGGTAAGAATTATGCATTTGATCTGCTTTTCTCTTACGATTAACTTGAAAGTGTACACAAAGTCTTATGGAGAGCCTGATAATAGTTTTTTTTTTCTTATTTGATCTACATTCAATTGAATGCTGATGCAAGCACAAGTTTGATGCAAACCAGACATCAATAATGATCATTGTCCCTTTGTTTCCTATAATAAGTTAGGACAGAGGAGGAGAAAACAATTCACTGTAATTTAAATACACTATAGACCACACAAAATAACTTTCTGTAATGTTCTTTTAAATGCATAATATAATTTTTCTGAACTACAGTGTGCCTTCAAGGTTGTTATTTGTGAGTTAATATTTTCACCCAACACATCTTGTCATGGTGAAGGGGCTTGTATACTTCAATTAAGCTTTTAGCTACACAAAATAGGATCATCCAAGATGGGCAGGTAATAGCAGAAAGTTCAGACAAATTACGGTCCACTGGAGAAGGAACTAGCAATTCATTCCAGTATCTATGCCATCAAAACCTTGTAGAAAGCACACCCAGACACAAGGTGTGACTGCGTACTGTGGTCCATAGGGTCACAGAGAGTCAGGCACAACTGAATGATTGAACAATCAAACAAAGAGTATTAGGGTGGCAGCTTAGACCCATACTAGAATACAATTATATTTAAGCTCTTTAAATATGTTTAAATATTTAAATAATAATAATAATAATTATGTTATACACATCAATTAATGCAAATATCATAATAATTGCTTAAATTATTATGCAAAATAGAGGATAACAATTAAACCATATCAAACAAGATTCTAAAAAATATGCAGGAACAAAAACAATCTGCACTGTTTCTTTCTTCATGTGGACCAGCAAATACAAAGCTTAGCAGGATGTTGTCATCCCAACTTGCAACAGAGGGGTTATTGATAGTATTGCTAGGTCATATTTGATATTTTCTGCCTAGTATGATTCATCATCTCAGTCTTACAACAGAAAAGAAGGAGTAAAAATAACATTTCTCTGTACATAGTAAGTAAACAAGGAAAATGTAATGCAGGCAGGAAGCATGGAAGCTGTCAAAGTCCATATTATGAGTAGATTTATCATTGAGGTGTGCTAGAACCTAAAGTCGGCATACGTGTGTGTGTGTGTCTAACCAGAGCGCATAATCTTTCTAATTAGGCCTAAGATTGATGGTACAAGGTATATTTAATGCTAGCTAGACACAAGGAGTGATCCTATGTGGATATTTGAAAGTGAATGAATGAATAAATAAAAACTGTAAAATGATCTGCTTAACTCTTTCTTTGCTGGTAAGCTTTCACTATACTGCTCTGTTCAAAGGGCTTTAAATTACATGTTGTACATACATTACTGCATGCATTAGCATGTAGCACTGCAGTGTGATTCTTGTTAACATAAATCAACCACTATAGTCCATTCTGTTTTAAAGAAATAGGTGTGAAAATGTCAAGATGTGTTTAGTAAGTACATTTGTTAACTATTATCTGCAATTATCTGCTTCTACATGTGGGATATGACTTTGAACGCAACAATTTAAATGTGTCAATCCTTTGTGCCAGTGCTTTCAAGAGGACCAAAGAAAATCTAACCAGTCTACAGGACATCTCCCTGCTTGGAAATTAGCTCAGTATACAATCACATATAATAGTTGTCAAACTGCGAGATGTCGTCACACTTTGCGTGGTGCGTACGTGTTAGGCGTTGAGCGCCGCAGGCGAGCTGTTAACTCGTAGCACTTAGGCGATGAGCGCCGAAGAGATCATCGCCTGAGAGCCTCTCATAGCTAAGCGAGCTGTTAAGCCACTTCAACGCACTACAACTATCAGCACAAACACAAAGAGGCAATGAAACATGCGGGACTTAGCCACAAAACATTTCCTAAATGCGGGATCGCCTTGGCGTGCAAGTGGTTGATAAAAGCGGGACTTAAAGAAAAAAAAAAAGATACGAGACGCAAAAAATTACGAGATTAACGGACGAACAACAAAAACGAAAAAAAACAATAAAAACACACTAAATACAAAAAAATTACAAAAAAATTACAAAAAAATTACAAAAACATCACAGACAGCACGGGGCAACAGCCCGGACGTCTGGGAGTGAGATGGAATGCAAATTTAACTCGATTTAGACGATTTCCGACACAAAAAAATTGCCTAAGTGAGGAAAAAAATGGCCGGCGAAAAAAACTAAAACAAGGCTACACGACCACGGACCGCGCAAAACACTGCCAAATGAATAGCACTTTACAGATCAAACTACGAACTACAAAATACACTATTACAAAAGCCGGAAAATGCTCACGAGACGTGTTCCACATTAATAACATTACGACTATACAATGCCGCTTTACACAATAAACCAACGGCTTTACCTCACGCACGCAGTCTATTTATAATGCACACTTGGAACATTCATTACACTTTATAAGCAGGGCACCAACACTCAAACTGGATATTCTATGCAGATGCAAAATACAAACAGATTGTTAGCTCTTCAGCCTATTGCTCGCTGCATATATTAATTATAAATACTTAACAAATATTAATTTATTGAATAAATAATTAATTATTACTTAACTACATATACATAAAAATATATATCTCTCTTTATCATGAATCATTAAGGTGCTCAGAGGACCAAAAGTACATGACAGGAGAGGCTTGCAATGAGCAGTGAAGGTCCTCAGAGTACATTGTGTGTCAAACAGCATTCCCATGCCTTTAAATTTTATTGCCCCGTCATTTTTGACGGGCAAGTCGCTAGTTAATTAATAATAAAAATAATAGATAGTCCGTATATGTTACAATCGCTATATTATTTAACTTTCAAAAACATTTGACAATTTTCAAGTCTAGTACAATGAAAATATATTTTAAATGAGGGACATCACTGTCTTTTAACAATACATGCGGTAGCGGGTTTACTGACGAGATACGTTCCTGTGAAGGTCTTTAAATTGGATTTGTATGTAACTAGTATATCTGATGAACAATAATAATGATAACAATACTATAATGGCTCATTTGTGGTAACAATAATACAGTGTAATACCGTAATATTAATAATAATCCCCCTGTACTGTATGTACTTAAACTATTATGTTCTTTCTTTTAATTCAAACAAACAGAACAGACAATAAACTCATACAAAAAGCCTGGGATTCTTAAGAATGGAATGTCTGTAAGTCGGGGACCACCTGTACGCTATCAAGTAGTTACATGTCAGTGGGTGCATTAACTTATGTTAATACCACGTTTCAGAATTAGGAAAAATATTTTTTTTTATATATGTTGCAAACTCATTGAAAATTCCTCAATTGAAGGGCCTGTAGGCCACCCCTGGGCTCCTGGGGTTGGAAGGAGGGACCACTTGACCTGGCAGGACTGGGGTATGGATAGGAGGTGGCTAACTGGGGGAGGTGGAGCCATGTATAGGCTCTTGTGGCACCATTCCCACCATTATGCCCCCAGCTAGCCATGTGTTAAGATACCCACCCACCCATCCCTAAAGTATTGTTGTTTAAAGTTATGTATATGTTTTTACTTTATATATATATATAAAAATAAAAAAAAGATGAATAATAGCAAGTTGGAGGGATAATTTTGTTGTCTTAAGCACTTGTTGTTGGTTACTTTATTTAAGTGTATATTTTATGTTATCAAATTGTGTTTATGTTGTTCTCACAGCGGCGGGTGATGAGGGAAGTTGCCGGGACATTGGTAAAATGGGTGAGATCCTACCCTACGGTGGTACAGATGTCCCAACACAGTAGGCCCTGGACAAGGGTTCAGGGCGTATGGTGTACTGTTTCTGGACAGGCTCCTCCCCTCATGTGGTTATGTTGATTTATTTATGGTTATTATTTCATTTTGTGTTTACCAATAAATGCTGTGGCCAGTTATCCCCCCAAAGAAGTGGTCTGTGTCTAACCATTATATTTAATAGGTGTATTTGAAGCCTGGGAATGCTGTTTGCCACATGTGAAGCTTTTGCTCCTCTGAGAACCTTTGGCGCTCATCACGAGCCCCATGCTGACCGCCTTTGACGCCCATAGCGTGGCTCGCAATGAGCGCCTTCGATGCCCATTGCGAGCCTCTCCCCTTGTGTACTTCAACTTTCCTGCTTTGAAATGATGACCTTCGGCGCTCATCACGAGCCTACGGCGCTCATCGTGGGGCTCGCATTGAGTGCCTTTGGCGCTCATTGCAAGCCTCTCGATCTTGCAATGCTCATCGCAAGCCCCGCAATGAGTGCTTTCGGAGCTCATCGCGTGGCGGTCATTGCGAACCTTTCTTGCCGCCTATTGTACGGGCCGCTCATTGCAGGGTTCATTAACCTGCAGTTTTGTGCTTGTGAATGCCATGTGTCTCTTTCCACCAACTCCCCCCCCTTCACTGTGTGTTTCTCCTTTGTGTTTTAGTCCTGCGTGCCACTGGGTTTTCCGTCGTATATTTTCTAAGTCCTGTGTGCTTGGCATTAATGAGCCTCATTTCATGCTGTTTGAGATTTTATGCATTATTTCGTCCGCCATTTTTTTCTCGCTTAGCCGATTTTCGTGTGCTGAAAAACGCCAAATATCGGTGTAATTCGCTTGCAACCTCACTCCCAGGCTTCCTGTGTCTCTCCCTGTGCTGTGTGTGAGTGTGTTCTAATTTTGTGTACATTATTTTTTGTTGTTGTTGGGTTTTTAGAGTTACGCACTCCGCTCCTGCTTCGCCTCGCCGTTTGTTTTATTTTAAAAGTCCTGAGTACCTGGTGTTGTTTGTGTAAGTGTTACTGGGTTCACTGTCGTGTATTTTCCAAGTCCCGCGTGGTTGGCATTGGTGAGCCTTGTTTTCATCCTTTTTGAGATTTTTTGCATTTTTTGTCCTCCCTTTTTTTTCTCGCTCAGGCGATTTTGGTGTGGTGAAAAACACCAAATATCGGTGTATCTCACTCCCAGGCTTCCTGTGTCTCTCCCCGTGCTGTGTGTGCGTGTGTTCTAATTTAGTGCACATTATTTTTTGTTGTTGTTGGGTTTTTAGAGTTATGCACTCCTGCTTCGCCTCGCCGTTTGTTTTATTTTAAAAGTCCCGATTGCCTGGCGTTGTTCGTATAAATGTTACTGGGTTTTCCGTCGTGTACTTGGCGCTCATTGCAGCAAGTTGCGTGCCTCGCTTCACGAGACGCGCAAGCGTGACGATAAATCGCTCATTGTGAGCCTATCCCCTTGTGTACTTCAAGTTTCCTGCTTTGCAATGATCACCTTTGGCGCCCATCGCGAAGACAGATATATAAGTACAGTGTGAAATATCAAAAGATCCACATTAGCTATGCAATAATCATACAGTTTGGCCACTTTCATTACAAAGATTATACACTATATATTTTTTTTTTTAAGTTGCAAGTTTTCATTTATAATATTTTCTGGTTATAAAAATCTAATATAACATTAAGCGATATGGTCACATACTAAACAGAGTATGCCCTTTTTCCTCTAGCACTGTTAGTCTATTTAATCCTTTATGTAAATATATGAAAGAGAAAACATATTTTTCTCCAGCATTAATGTAATAATTGGTCTCTGTATTATCTGTTAATAATGGTAATGGTTTTTATTATTATTATTATTATTACACATATATGTGTATATAAACTAGTCTAGACAGTATCCATGGCCTATTCAGATGAACTGCTATGGGAGCGGGAGATGACAATATAAAAGCTTGAAAATAATTAAAAATGCCTATGGCTTTTGCTACACTCCTTAAAGTAAACTTTCTAGTTGTATAAGTATATAGGTGATAGGAGGGTAGAGCAGTACTGCTTCTAACAATGGCATCACATTAGATGAAGATTATTTCATGCTGTTTAAAACAAAGCAAGAGCAGAAACATCATGTTCTTGCAGTTTTCATCTTCATTATTTGCTGAGGAATACAGCAAAACCCTGATTAACACTGTAGATATGTTCCAGGCAATAGGAGTGGAAACGGCTATAAATGGGGTCATTTTAACATAAAATAGATAAGGTAAGGGGAACTCAAGAAAAATAAAATAGACAAAAGCAAATTACATTTCAACATTTTTGGCTTTATACAAACTTTTAAAAAAACAGCAAACAGAACAACACAAACTGAACGTTTTTTTAAACTGGGAATTACAGGAAAAGCAAGGCTACAGCGAATCAGGGGTAGTGTTAAGCGGAGTATACCTGTTTTAAAAAAGAGAATCTACAATTAAAAGGACAAGTAATACAACTGATTTTTTTTTAAAACATTTAAAAGAAAATATTTTAAACAGTAGAAAACATGTTTTGTTTTTTTTTCAAGAAAAAAATAATAAGTGAAACCTGTTTAAACTTCACTGAAACTAACAGGAGATGCAGAGGATACTTTAGTCTGTAGACTTCAGTGGCTGATAGAGGGTAAACCCCAAGAGCAATTAAACTTCTCAATTAGTTTTTGTGCTCTGAGACTTGTAGAATATTATCTTTGTGTTACAACAAAGAAAAAAATCCCCATGTTGTTCTAATTTCTAAAATGGGTCTGACTCGAGACCCCAGATATTATCTCTGCATAGTGGCTATAGCAGTTACTTTGAGCATATTTCGCTGGTTTTATTAATGACTGGACATTGCTACTACATACCGCCCAACATTTCAAGTGGTAATATTTGTTAAAACAAAAACACTTTTTAGTAGTGACATTTCTATTCTCTAATAATGACAGCTGCTTGAGCAAACTGTCCAAATGCTAGAGATAGATATGATTGATATGTGCACATTGCTCTAAAACACACACACACACACATATATATATATATATATATATATATATATATATATATATATATATATATATATATATATATATATTTATCCACTCCTGGAGCTCTCTCTTTCCTGGAATCTTGGAAAAAACAACAACTGAAGAGAAACAAGTACATAATCAGGGTGGAATAGAGGGATTGGTACTTAAATGTGGACTAATCCCTTCACAGGAAGAACATTTGTAGGACTAGGAAGTAAGTTTAGATTAAGCAACCTATCTTCTTTAGTCAACTATAGTCAATTTGTAGGTTTTTAGATCTGTAACCTTCTCATTACCACCTAGACAAGTCATTTGCTAGTTATTTAAAATATTACATAGTTGTATAAGATAAATATATTATCCTTTGTTATTTTTCTAATTGCAGGCTGGGAAAGGGAATAGTCTATCAAGATTAGGGTTATTGTTTTACTTCTTAACATAGATGACTTTCAGCCATAATTTTCGCAATATATTGTACCTCACCTTTCTATGCCTCACCCACACCATTTAGACTGTAAGTTTTAAGTCTTGTTGGGTGCTTTAGAGAAAGCTCTTTGTTTGCTTGACTTTAAACTCAATAACAGGGCTCTCCAATCTTTCGTAATTTGTTAGTTTATTTTTGATTGTATCTACACTGTTTAGCACAATGGAATATGTCAGCGCATTACAAATAAAGGTTATTATTATTATTTTAAATAATAATAATGTTAAGTGTATATTATGTAAAGCAATGATATTTCTGCACTAGAAAGAGGCCACATAGTTTTCATTATAGTGACCAAAAAAATAATTTCATATCTAATGAAATACATCTGTATTATTATATCAGTCTTTATTTATAAAGCACCAATAGTTTCTGTAGCACTATATGAAGATACATGTCTGGATGCAAGTATCTGTTATGCGGTCTAGTATACTGTGTACATGCACATGAATACAAGATTAATGGAGGGATAATAATGTGTGTGTGTGTATGTATACAAAAAACGAGAATTGAGCAGCTTATTAAAAAAATTATAATAATTACTATTTTTTTAAACATTTTATTTCTTATTCCATGTTACACCGTTTGTAGCCCTGATCAAGCACTACATGTCCTCCTCTGTGACTGTGTCACATTAGGAGCCTTCTATGTAAATGATGAGGGTGTGTGCATGGCTGTGCTCAAGCTGCTTCTAGGCTAACCCACAGTGCCTGGGGAGACAGTGTGCACTAACACACCCCTATAATTTACATAGAAGCCTCCTAGAGCCACTCAGAAGCAAAGGAGGAATGTAGTGCTTGATCAGAGCTATACATGGAATTATATCTAATAAGGATAAAAAGACTTAAAAATATGTAAGTTTTAGGTTTTCATTTTAGTAATATTCTGAATTCTCATTTTTTTGGCATACTGCCTACACTGGTAGTATGCCTTCAAAAAAATATATTTTATACAGTGGTCCTTTAAGTCCTTGTATTATCTTGCTGTAGGGTCAGAATACCCATTTAGTTATCTAAATGTATGCTTAAATCCATATATTTTTTTAATCCACTGCTAATTTATGTTATAGCAATTATCTCAAACTACCATTTTCTTAATGAATACCGCCTATCATTTTCTTAAACCATAGCCTACAACATCTGTTCCTGCTTTATGTAATGTCTCATTATTTCTTCTGCTATAAAACAGCCAACCCATTCAGTCATTTTAACAACATGAGAATTGGGTTAGCAAAGAGCATGTTCTTGTCAACTCTGAGAAAACGTTGGTTCACAAGATACTCACCAGTGTATTTGTTTGTAATAATTTTTAAAGGTTGTTCAATAGAAAATAAATTACATTGGGTTTTGGACTTCCTCAAAGGATCTGTAAGATTGTTTTGGTTATTTTGAGATTTACTGCTTGTTTAATTCATTTATAATACATTTCTAAAACAAACAATAAAACCAAATTGAGAATTCTGTAGGAAGTATCCATGCATAATCTGTTACCATTTCTGCCATTTTGATTGCCAATAAATTGTTTAGTTAGTAAAGTGCTATATGTTACATTTAGGGGAGCTACATCTATGTTACCATTCTCCATTAATGTAATGGACACTGGAAAGCCTATGTTTTGATGTTACATCTATAACAGAGTATTTAAACATGTATACAATTGCTTTGTTTTTTTTAACGAATGTCCCCATGCAGAATAACATTTTTTGTCAGAGATATTTTGAGGGTATGCCTCTGTCAACCAGTTCGATTTACGACTTATATATACAAGCCAACGAGCACAGTTATAAACAGATATACATTTCCTATAACTTTCAAGTAAGTTTAAACAGACTTTACATACTTTTATTCACACTAAATCATTTTACTGCCATAGTCTTGATTTACGAAAAAATAAAAAAAAATGATTAATGAAAAGTTAATGACTTAAACATTAGAAAAAACATCATATGACAGTATATTACAAACACAGCTACAGAGGAAAGCATTTGCTCCTCCTCCTGCCATGAAAGAAAAACATTTGTGAGGAAACCATGTTGATAAATCCATTATCTGTATTTGCTTAGAGAGTTGTGCATCCAAAAGGGTATTGGTCATTCAAATAAGGGTCCAGCTTCTCAAGGCTTCATCCAACCATGTATACTTAAATCAATCTGGACAAGAGGAGGAACAAGCAATTCACACTCTGTGTAATATCATATAATATAAATGTGTAATATAATGGCATTTTTCTAAACAATATATCACTAATTTTTTATATAAAATACTATTGCTTTGCTCTTTTAAGTTTACAATAGAAAATATTAGGCTTTGTATCCCTTTAACAAAATGATTCCTATAAAATTGTATTTTGCAATGCAAAGTAGAGAAATTGCGCCTGCTGCAAATCTCTATACTAATCACATCATGTATTTTCCATACATTTGCTTGTCTTTTCTTTTTCTTTATTTTATAGATATGATTACAGACAGATAGACAGCCACACAGGGAATAATTGAAACTTAGCATAGTAATTACAAGTGCTAGCTTCCTGAAAACATTTTGCCTTTGGCAGCCCATAAGCTTAAAATTCCCATCATACATGCTGATCCACGCTATAGGATCTCAAACTTAACAAGGCTAATTGCGACTTTTTGTGTGTCTATGACCTATTTATAATATTAGCAGCAAAGAGTGTATTTTAATATATTTATAACCTTTATTCATGAGTAGGCATTGTTGGAACTGGCTGAAGTCCAAAAACTTCAGCAAACATTTTACATATCGCTTGTAACATAGGTATAGGAAATAGGTAACTTCCATCATTAAAATTGTATGGCGCAGCTACTGAAAATGTCCTCAATCCCGCGTACAAGGGAAGTGAAGCAATTAAAACCACTGCAATCTATCGTGCAACAGCACCCCCAAAGCAAGTGAAATAAGGCAAACCCGTTTTAATTTCCCATCAGTGTGCCTTGTATTCTGTTCAATAATGTAGAACAACGATTTATTTAATTAGCACTCTCATTATACGTATTTGTCACAGGGGCAACGTTGACACCGGTTGTCTAACATTGACTGTACAGATGGCAGAGCACCAGTGCTCGGTCTCAGAGGAACTATTTGACCACTGCAGTAAAGGAGCAATAAACAAAAACAACAACATTGCAGCCCACTCTAGTTTATGTAGGCAGTCAGCCTTTTATCGCTGTAAAACCTTGAAATGGATGTATGAGCTTTGCCGCTATAAACACTGGGTTGTTTACAGCTTTGGGATGGCAGGTACCAATACCGGCCTAGAAGATTCAGCAGCCTGAATGTCAAACCTGACTAATGTAGGGAAACGTATTGTGGCTTGTTTTATGGGGAATATGTTTTATAAACCCTGAGGGACAATTTATCAGAAATTCATCCACTCTACTGCAGATTGCTGCCTTAATGTTGACTGTGGAATTTCATTGAGCGCATAACTGCTTTCAAAATATATAAACAAAAAAAAAATAAGCAAAGTATTATTTTCATTTTTGTTGTTTTACTAGCTTTGGCTAAAAAAAAAAAAGGATACGCCAACACTTCAAAAGTAAGATGGGTTCAGAACTATTATTAATCAAAAATAACATATACATGACCTTGGAGAATCAAATATTCGTTTCATCTCCGGTACGTGATTTACTGAATAACATTCTGGGTGAAAAGGTAATAGCGAAAATATTGAAGGAATCTATAATTTATTGTTTTGATTTAGATATGTGCTTAAATATGAGGAAGAAAAATATACGTAGTAAAAGTTTCATTTTTTATTAAACTATATTCAAAGCGATATTCTGCATTGTTCAGACAGTGAATCTAGTATGACATGATGTAGCAGTTGTTATGGCAACAACTCACTGTTAAATAAAATGTACAGAAATCCTTGACAAGCAGTGCTAGTATTTATTTGAAAAGTTCCGAATCTAGGTCTTTGGGTGAAAAAAACTAGATTTCCTACAGATAAGCTGAAATAGATTTTGCAAACTGATAGCACAGTCACATCTTGCCTCTGCAAACTTCAGGAAATAATAGTTTCAAATTATGAATCCTCAGGGTTATTAATTCCAATTTTCATCATATGGAGACAAATTATACAGCATTGCCTAGTCTAAGTAAATTTGGACAATGTTCTCTGGAGATTAGGCTGAGTAGTATTTTAGGTATTCTCAAAAATTGCTATGCTCACAGCACACACGCGTGTCAAACAGAAAGAATAATTGAATATTTAATTGAAATAACAATTAACAATATATTTTGAATATAAAATACTGTGTAACAGATGGCTGTAAAATTAATAGACTATGGTAAATCATTATCCAGTATTGTAATTTAGCCCAATATACCTGATTCCTATAAAAAGAAAGCCAACATTTGTTTGAAAAACTATTTTAAATTGAGATTCAGATTTTTGTAGCTCACAGCCAAGATAGAAATCATTTATTGGCATCTTAAATTAATCTTACATTAATACTGAAATTCTTTCAGTACCATCCTCATTACACTTAGTGTTGTAATGAATTATCAATAGTGTAATTACTATATAATTAGTAGATAGTTGGATTAAAAGGTTTATTTTAAAAATAACCACATATGCCGTGTTGTGTTATGTCTCTGGTACATTCATGTTTTATTATTGGCTTTGCTCACTGGTTTAACTTGGCATTATGGGCATTTGGGAATTTTATATATGGTCATTTAAAAGTTGAATTTGGTTGAAGCTAATTATTGTTGCTAAAAAACTGTTAACATTTTATATTCTACTTTTACTTTATATATTTACAATAGTCAGTGTATACCTTCAGGACTTTTTGAGTATTTGAAGACTGAGGGAGGATATTGGTTCTTGTCAACATATCTTCTCTATACAAGTGTCTACTACATCAAACTTATTAAGATCTCAGGAATAACAGGAAACATCTCATAAATAACCCGCAAAGAAGTTAGACATGCTCAAGATATTAATCAGATTCTAAAGTAATGTTATCTGCGAATGACGGCTGTGATAGTGCCCTAAATAGTAGAGGAATCACCAGCCATGCAATTGTCAGTGAAGTACACAAAGAATGATAAAAATACTGGAGAACTGTCTTATTTTAAAGAATAACCACAACAAAGAAAGATCAGTTTTTGGTTTAGCTCAGAGAAAAATCTAGAATAATTTTTTTCAAGATCCAATACATTAAGATGTTTGATTTGTTAACTGTGAGTTGTTTGGATTGGTATTTTACAAATATCCCTATGTCTGATATGTATCTGAGCCAGAGCAGTCACATTTAGTTTGGGTGAAATGGTTTTGAACTAGTTTTAGAATGCAACCCATAGTGTGTAGAACCTGGGCCTTGGCTATGGTTAATAAAACAGCCCCTTTATGTGACATTGAGGCTGCTGTTCAATGTCATTTCTGAATTTCTCCCACCATGCAAATCATGCAACAATGGAAAGAAACTCTGCATATTCACAAAGTCAATTAAATATCTGCATCTTTTTCCAATTAAAAACATTGTTTTGTGAGACTCAGACTAAATCGTTCTTTGTTAAATGATTTTGATGTAAAATCTAGCCCCAATGGAAAGATATTGATTTTGTATTAAGAACAGATAGCCTTTTTTTCGTCTTAGAGGCTTATGAGGAACATCCTGTGTTTCCTCCTCTTCTTTATATTTATATGATTTATTTTTTGAGTTTATGCAATTGTCTAACATCATAATGCTGAAATATTGCCAGCTTGCTAAGAATAATGGGGATTGAAGTCTAAGGCTTGAGGCTCAAGCAAAAGCTTTGTAGTATTATGGAATATGAAATATAGAGTGAATGAAGGTGGAGTAGGCCAACAAGAAAGTCTATGTATCCACCTTGTTCCTGTTGCATCTTTGTAAATGCTCACAATTCCAGAAACGCTTGTGTTGAAAACAAAGGATCAATCTCACCGAACACTGACATGTTCATAGCAGATACTAGAACCCTATTAGACGATCAACGAGACACCAACTAATTAAATTAGAAAACCTTAATGAATCATATACAAAGTCAACATTATACATCATGTATGCAAACACATTGTTGGTTGTGTTATCAATAGTAACAATCTGTTAGCATTTATAATGTATGGAGTAGCATAGACGTATAGATTGCTCTATTGACCCAAGGAAATTCAAGGTGGTACATTTTAGAAAATTATCTTCATAGATGAGTTGCAAAGCTTTGAAAACCCTGAATGTTTATTCTTCATTGGGTCTTTAACTCATCTATGAATAATTTTGATTTTGATCCTTTAAAAAAAATTGCAACAAAGGACCAATTACAACAAAATTTAGAGCAAGAAAAAGATAGTCAGAATTAAAGAAAAACATTAGAAAAAACAATAAAAACTGCTCCAAAACAATGTAGTTCAAAGAGAAATATGATCAATGTTGCACAGATGAAATTAAGAAAACTGAAAGCAATGTGAATTTGCAGCAGTTTCCTTTTCTTAGTAGTTGGAAAGCTGCTCCTTGTCAAATTCCTGTTTTTTTCTATTTTACTAGAAAGGCAAAAGAGCCATGAATTTCTCTATTCTGGGCCGCATTTATCTTTATGTACTACTACCATATTCTGTGGACAAATTTTAAATGTATTTAAGGTAATTAGAGGACCACTACAGTCAAAAATGTTCTGAATTTAAAAATGCATATTATGCTCATTTTATTAAATGACTAAAATGAACATGAAAACAACATATATTCAGATAAAAAACAATGTGTTTAATCCATCTATGTCTTACCAGCTATAGGAAGTGCAAACAAGGACTCATGTATATTAATGTTACTTGAATTCTCCTATCAGATTTACATTAAGATCAGTGGGAACAAAAACATAATATCTTGCAGTTCGGGCATCAATAAAGCTCACTGCACCTCTGCTGTCTGTAACATCAGGACAGAGGAAGAGAAAACAATCCCCACACTGTCTATTTTTAATGTCATTTTTCTACTCAATAAATTAAATATTTCTTATACAAAAAATACACAATTTGTAATAATTAAAAAGGGATCTTTTAAATGCGGTATACAAATTTAGACTATAGTAGTCCTTTAATTTTATAGTGTAACTCAAAATATAACACAACATAATGCAAAGTCAATAGAGCACTAAAATAGAAACTTCCTTAAGTGGTCTATTCAATAAGCCAAGCGCCAGAGCATGTCAAATATGCAACAAAAAACAGACTTCAAGTTGATATAATTTAGTGAAATATGCATGAGAATGAAATTAATGAAATGTAAAGTAATGAAACATCAAGTACTCTCAGGTTTAATTAGTGTCACTTTAACCAAAGCATTTGACCAAATACATGTGTTGTTTGAAGAAGCGGCTTTCCAAGATGGTTGAGTAAAGAGTGAAATGAGTTGGCCTGCAGATGCCCTATCATCAGCAAATGAATAATGTGTAATAAACAGCAGCTCAATACTATCTGGATCCAGCCTTCCTCTTTATAGAATGTATCATATGATGAGGTTCAGTGACGGTCAATGATTCAGTTTTTGGTTAATTATCTTTGTCCTTAAAAGCATATCTAAGATTGTTGTTTTTACCTTTATCAAATCTAACACATGCTGCTTATATCAGAAACACACATTACATTGATTAATTCTATATTCAAACAGACTTATTTTATTTAAAAATAAAACGTGTTTTCCACACCCCAGAACTGCTTACATATGCACAGTGAACCTCCCAATAGAAATACTGCATATAGGTATGGATTTTAACTCTTCACTAACCTTCAAGCCAGCAGAAGCTCAATGCAGAAATCTACACTGGCTCCTCCTGCTTCCTTTTATAGGGGTCTACACATCCCATGATTCCTCCTGCATATACTGTCATCACTGATATAATGTATTAAAATGTATTAGCTGCCTGTGATTGGCCATAACAAATTGTGAAGTTTATGATAATTTTAGCAGACATATGAAGGGGTGTTAACTCACAAAAGCAATTGCTTGCACATTCAAGAGATTTAGAAAACATCAGTAAGAGTTTGTTAATATTTATTTGGGGATTTTTTAATGCAAAAAATGTTTGTATACACTACTGATTCTCCTCTATCAGATACACTCATAAGCCATTAAATTTAGATATGCCTTTAAGAATTATAGCACATACTTATGATGATGTACTGTATATGAATTATATTTATATGCTGCTTGTCAGTCAACAACTTAGTAACATTTGTGATGCACTATGATATAAATCATAAAAAAAAAAAATATTAAAAAAAATATATTATTTTTTACCAACAAGTATAAAATACAAGTTTTAACATCGTCCAAAAAATAGACATACTAACAGTTCATTTAAACAACTCATACATATTGCACATCATACAAGGGTAATATACATTCTATAAGAATGAATCACATGTTATTTAACATTGCGTTAATAATGTGAAAACTTTGAAATTGATATTACTTTCACAAGATAACAAAAACAATATAATTTGAATTTGCATAACAAAAGTTTTAATCCAGTCCACTTGTTAAAAAACAACTTAATACTTATGTCAGGAGAATGCCTTTTTTTAACACTTGACTAGATAATATGAAAATGTTTTCTGAAAGTAAATAAAAACATATTTTAATAACTGTTAAATGCATTAATTATTTACTTTGAGCAACCATTACTTTATTTGATTTTTATATTTCTTGGGAATCTTATCATAATGTAAATTGCACTTCTGCTTAATCCTGTAGTTGGTTTCACAACTTTGTGGCAGCTGTTCCATATCACTGAAAAGAGCTCATGTGCATCCCAGGTATCTAAAAGGTGACTAATCTGCTTAGGGAAGATGCAAAAGAAAACCAAAACTGAATAAAATAACTAAAAAATAAATAGTGTATTTTTTATTTGTTTTAAAACATATTGCACTTTATCAAGTCAAATTCTTCGAAAAAGCAAACCACAAACATGACACTTTAATGTAGTCTTAATTTGGTGCTTTAATGTATTATAAAATAGCACAACCATGTTTTAGCACGTAAACTTATTTAAAAATGTTTTTAATGCATTTCAGAACTTTGATTGCTTTAAAACTCTGTTCCACTCATATAGAATGTTTATTTTTACTTCCTGAAACAACAGTCCATTATCAAGTTAGGGTTTCCAAAGAACATATTATAAATATAAGACTTCATTGGCCCTTTAAGACTAAGATAGAGATTTCCACCAAGAGCTTACATCTTTTCTAGCCATTCAATTCATGCATTCACTGAGCATCAATACGTCATTGGTTAATATTTTTCAGATCCTTTTAGTGGTCCACCTTACACTTTTCAACCACCCTTATTGATTTATGGAACCAATATAGGAGCAATATAGTAACATATCTCTATATGGTTATTTGAGTAACTAAACTAGAACATTGGGAAAAAAATGATTTTAGTAAGGAAAACAAAAGAAAGAAAGCAAATTTACTTAGGTTCTGTCTAAATGTTTGATTTAAAGAAACATGGGACACAATTCTTTTTTCATCCATGTAACAGAGCATGCTTTAAACATTACCATAGTTGTGTTTAGTATGAAAAAAATATTAAGTAAAAACAAAACTTCACTGAAATTAACAGGAAGTGCATAGAGTATATGAAGCTCTGTAGACCTGATTGGCAGAATCATATGACTCATATGACTATTACTGCTCATTGGCAAGCCTGCATGTCAGTTAAGCATTTTAATCAGTTTTTCCTGCTTAAAGAACATCATTTGAAAAAAGAAAACACAGTGGTGATTTATCAAATAACCTCTTTCTGGTGCAACAAAGAAAATACAGCTTTTAATTTCCCTTTTAATGAATTTTCCAATTGTCAGTTTTAGCTGCCACATTCGTGTTGTACTGATAGAAACCTCCTGTGCAAGTCTCATCCCACCTTTTGGAGTAACTCAGTGGAATTGACAGTTTCCATTATAACATAATAGCAAATAAAGACTATATTTTTTTATTTCACAATCCTAAAACATTTAGCCATGTTTCAAATGTAGTTCTTCAAAAGAATAGTATATCCTAAATGAATGACTACAGTGATCCTTTAATGCTTTGCTCCCTTCCTCTGATCTCTCATCAGTTCCACCAGATTATTGCCATTATTCATGTCTGTATAACATGACTTGTTTAAAAGGACAATGCAGGCAAATGTGCACTGTCTTGGTATGTTCTTGTCTTCTCTTACATAACATTAATATTTAGAAGGTGATAAGATGGAGACATTAGCATACCACACACTGTTATCAGGTTCCTGCTTTTGTCAGGGAAGCAGCTGATGCCACCAATGTTTCTTAGGATGGATGTTCCTCCCCAAACAATTACCACCTCCTCATCAATATTCCCTGGCTCCCTCCCTCGGAAAAAGGAACCTGACGACAGCACTATATTCTAATTTATCCAGTCTGCTGCCTCCTAACCTTTAATGCCCTTATAAAGAACTAATGGATATGTTAGCACTTCTATATCCTTTCATTAACCAGACAATTGAACAAAATTTAGATGAGATAAAAAACATACTACTAAAATAATGTATGGAAACACAGTAAAGCATCCGACTAGATAATATGGTATTTGCAAAGCCTCATAATATTTTATTCTTTCATAAATGAAGCCTGTTTTTCATATCTTTGTTGGTCCTATGTTTATCTTCTGGATGTACTGTTGTTTATCAAGGCCGAGGTCTATGGTAGCACACTTCTTGGTGGCCGCAGGCTGTCTGAATTCGCTGGTTCAGTTCCATGAAAAAGTGTGTGTATTTGCACAGAAACATATGTCTATATTCAATTGCATTTCTGTAAGAGTTACTGACACATCCTGACATGCTGAATATGAACATAAACACACATACACTTATGATTTGTGTACAGGCGGAACGCGAGTTTCGGGTGAGATACGCTCCTGAGAACGTCTTTAAACCTGATTTGTATGTAACTCGGAATAATCACATATTATAATTGTCAAACTGTGATTCGTTGTCACGCTTTGCAACAAAACACATTTTGACAGCAGTCCGTTTGCAAAGCCGATCCGATCGTGCGCATGCGCAATGCGCAGCGTTAGCCAGTGCAGAGCCACATCAGTACAGCCATAAGGCGGTGTCAGCAGGGCCTCCACACCAGAGACTTGGAAGACCATTGTGAGAAAGACATCATGTGTAGCGCGGGAAAGTGGTCAGAGCAGCGAGAAATAATACTGCCAAGTTATTATACATTGAAGGAATACGAGTCTATGTTTTACTACACTATTCATTATTCGGATAGTAAATATTTAAAATTTTAGTAAGATCACATAACTTATTATCACACAGGTAACTGCTAAAGCAGCTACAGAACAACATCAGTTACTACAACGGATAACTAATACTCACTGCCCCATTACAGCACTGTATACTGCTCCCGCCATGATACAGCCTTGATTTAAAGCAAAACTCTGGAGCCCAGGTACTTATAAAGACAACATGGAGGAGGAGTTGGCGCCAGGTGCAGGCAGTGCTGACATAATCACCTCACAGGAACTAGCATGCTGCGAGATTACTACAGGGAATGTACAGCTTCCTTATGTATAGTGTTTAATGGTCATCTTGATACATAATAAAATATCAGCATTATCCATACAGTAGTGTGGGGTCTTTATTTAGTTTTGTGTTAGAAAGGTCTGTAGAAGAAGTGGCTGGCAAAATACAGAGTGGGGTTAGGAGTATGGGGGAAGGAAGATGTGTTTAGTATAGCCTATAAATCAGTCTATTGTAAATAACACACCGCGCATGTGCAATGCAGGGCGTGAGCGCATTGCACATGTGCGGCGCGTAAGCGAGGGGAAAGAGACACAGAGGGAGAGGTGGGGAAAGAGACACAGGGGAGGGGGAAAGACACACAGGGGAGGGGGAAAGAGACACATGGGAGGGAGAGGGGGGAAAGAGACACATGGGAGGGAGAGGGGGGAAAGAAACACGGGGGGAGATGGGGTAATGAGACACAAGGGAGGAAGTACACAGAGGGAGAGACTCGCAATGAGAGCTCTCATTGCCAGCCCCGTGCTGTGTGCCAAAGGCGCTCGTCGCAAAGCCAGTAAAGTACACGTAGGAGAGGTGTGTGTGTGTGTGTGGGGGAGGTGGCGCTCATTGCCAAGCCCGTGATGAGAACCAAAGGCGCTCATCGCGAGGCCAGTAAAATAGAGGGGGGAGAGGCTCGCAATGAGCGCCTCCCATCAAGTAGAGGGTGGGAGAGGTAGAGGAAGGGAGAGGCTCCCATTGCCAAAAGCTCTCATCATAAGGCCAGTAAAGAAGAGGGGGAAAGGCTCCCATTGTGTGGCAAACAGCATTTCCAGGCTTCACTTTTTATTGCCAAAATTTTTGATGGGCAAGTTGCTAGTAATAATAATAATAATAATAAAAATAATAATATAATGGCTTATATGTGGTAATAATAATACAGTATAACTGTAATAATTCTAATAATACCCCCTGTACTTTAATAATAAGATACATAAACTATTGTGCTCTTTCTTTTAATTCAAACAAACAGAACATAAAAACAGACTCCTACAACAAGCCTTGGGAGGCTGTTCTTAGGTACGGAATGTCTGTAAGTCGGGACGTCTATAACCTGGGGACCTCCTGTATATAGGAATTGGGTAAACTTATGATCTGGATATAAATGCAGAGGGAGGAATAGTAACTGGGTGGTGGTAGTGCAGAAATGAGCCTAAAACAGCATAAAACTTAAAAATGCCCCTGACTTTTATGATACAGAAAAAAACAACTGCTTGAATGCACCTCTAAATCATAAAGATAGAATATTTTTACATAAAAAAAACACTGCAGCGGGACCAATTTACTATCTATTCGTATTCATTACATCAGCCATGATGCTCAGTGAATTAGACATGGGCTGAAAACACAGTGCTCCTCCTTACTGTACATTTATTAAACCCAATATTTGTCAGAGCAGTAGTCATTACATTGCAATGTAAGGAACTATTTGATATGTCAAAATATAGAAACCATAATACAGTGTCAAAGCACACATATTTTTCCACAGAATACTTCATCTCAATATCTATTAATCTATAGTCCCATAATTTTCCTCTGCCTCTACTATCATTAATTTTAACATTTTGTTACTTATCCAATAAAATAGTTGAATGTATTATGCAACTCTTTTGATTACTACATGTACACACGTCTCCCTTTTTTTTTTTAGGAATTTTTGGAGCTTTTTACATAAAGGTTAATAATATTAATAATACAATTGCATATTTTATACTTATTGGATCACCTGGTCCGATCCACTAATAAACAAATGTTAAAATAAAATAAAAACGTTATTTCATTTAAATCCATCTAATATTTCTAATTATATTACATTGTATGAAAGTAAAATGATCAGTTGTAGATTATACTTTTATATCCCTGTGTTTTACAAGCTTACAAATACAAATGTGAATTGGTCACACTGTAGACATTTGCTAAACACACTCACACATATACAGAAATTAGCATAATTTGTAAACAAAATATTGGAAAAATAAAACTGCGCATAATTTCTATTGGTGATAACTGTTAAATATGTAATTGAACCAAGAGCGCTAATGACATTCAGCCTCATTCAATTGCTGCGAGATCCGGGCTCGCAAATGGAGGTCGCAAGCTACTTTGCTATTCAATTGCCTTTCGTTTGTGGGCTCTGATCGCGTTACTTGCTGCGAGCTGCGATCCATTGTGATTTGTAAAATCGCAAGTTACTTCCCTCCAAGCCTTTGATCTTTCAAGGCTACAAGAGTTTCGGCCGCTAAGATCACATAACGCTATTCAATTGCTCTGATTTCCCCTCCGTCAATCCTGCAAATGGCAAAAATCGAACCACAGGTTACTGCGACCAAGGAGGTCTCGCAAAGGGCTTACTTACAAATCAGAGCACATATAGCACAAAGCAAATATAAAATCAATCCAGCACTGTAAATGATGGTCGAACAAAATGGGTGACATTAGAATTAAAAGCACAACGAATAACGAGTTACAGGCTTGGACTTTGGACGGAAATTAAACATGAAATAAAGCATTTGATTTTGGAGATGTCCTAGCTTGTGAATGTTGTGCTCTTAATTTCTAATGTCACCCATTGTGTTCCCCATCATTTACAGTGCTGGATTGATTTTATATTTGCTTTTAAAGTGCTCAGATTTTTCAGGCTTGAACCACAATAAACGAGCATGGTTTCCGATTCTTGTTCTCGCAACCGGCGCCTAACTTGCAGGCCCGGCGAATTGAATAGCAGAGTAAAAGAACTCGCAACTCGATCGCAGGAAATCCGCCACTTGCGATCGAGTTATGGCCCCAAATTTAATGAGGCTGTATGACATTTGTATTTACCTTTTTAATCAACAACTACAATAATAGAAAAAAGCCACTGTATGGACGTAGAATGTGCAATTGCACCCACTGGCACATTATAGGCATGTGAAATAAAGTGCATATTAATCATTTCCCTTTTTTGCTATAGTTAAATTAATTGTTAATGCAAGCTGTTCATTCTGACATCTGCATATATCAAGTTAGCATACACCTGTGGGTGTAATGACATTTGTTACAGCTCTACATTTGTTACTCATGATGTACCATCAGATTTCACTAGGTTAGTATCTGCTTTTTCCTCAGCTTTCCATCACTTGTATTTGAGATAAGAAGAGCATACACAATTATCCCAGTGTTTTATAAAGTTATTTGGTGTAAAGAGCAAAGGTCTAGATCTAGAATTGTGATTGGGTTGTATGTAAAAACAATATTAAATTACAATAAATTAATTTTAGTATCCATTCATGCAAAAGGTATGGTATGAATGATACAGTGGCCATTATGTGCATGGTAGAAAAATGTAGGAGTTTAAAAAGGCCCATACATATATATATACATATATATATATACACTAGTGAATTGCCCGTCAATCAAATTTGGCAATTAAATTTGCCTGGGAATGCTGTTTGCCGCACAATGTGAGGCTTTTGCTCCTCTGAGCACCTTTAGCGCGCATCGCGAGCCTCTCCCCTCGTGTACTTCAACTTTCCTGCTTTGCAATGATCACCTTCGGCCTTATCACAAGCCCCATGATGAGCGCCTATGGCTCATCGTGGGGCTCACAATGAGCGCCTTTGGTGCTCATTGCAATCCTCTCCCTCTCGCAATGCTCATCGTAAGCGTAAACCTTTTCACCATCTCCCCCCATCCCTTCCCTGTGTGTTTCTCCTCTGTGTTTTATTTTCTAAGTCCTGCATGCTTGGCATTGGTGAGCCTGTTTCCAATTTTCGTGTTTTTGGTCATTTTTTTCTTGCTTAGCCGATTTTCGTGTGGTGAAAAACGCCAAATATCAGTGTAATTCTCTTACAACCTCACTCCCAGGCTTCCTGTGTCTCCCCCAGTGGTGTGTGTAAGTGTGTTCTAATTCTGTGTACATTATTTATTTATTTATTTTAATGGGTTTTTAGAGATATTTGGTCCGCAGCTGCTTCGCCTAGCCGTTTGTTTTATTTTCAAAATCCCGAGTGCCTGGCGTTGTTTGTGTAACTGTTACTAAGTTCTCTGTTGTGTATTTTCTAAGTCCTGCGTGGTTGACATTGGTGAGCCTCGTTTTCATCCTGTTTGCGTTTTTTTGCGTTTTTCGTCTGTCATTTTTTTTCTCTCGACTTAGCCGATTTTCGTGTGGTAGAAAATGCCAAATATCGGTGTAATTCACTTGCAACCTCACTCCCAGGCTTCCTGTGTCTCCCCCTGTGCTGTGCGTGAGTGTGTTGTAATTTTGTGAACAGTGGGGTTTTTTGGGGGTTGGGAGTTAAAAGCTCAGCGGTTGCTATGCGGAGTTATGCCGCTGCTTCGCTCGCTTTGCGATGCTCGCATGTGTGATGGCGCCGCTGGCTGCAATGAGCCCCTTTGGCGATCATTGCAACCTATGTGCTGAGCGACTGCTTAAGTGCTGGGCGGCTGCTTCGCCTGTCTTCGCAAGGCTCGCATGTGTGAGCATGCATGTGTGACGGCGCCGCTGGCTGCAATGAACGCTTTCAGTGCAAGCGTGACGACAAATCGCAGTTTGCCAACTATTATATGTGATATATATTCACAAAATAAAGGGAAAGCATACAAATTATTCAGTTCTGAAAAATACCCTGAATTTGTAAGTGCCATGTGTCTTACAAGCCTATTTTCATAATATGTTCATACCGTATGTCCAAATGGTGGTCAAAATCACATATAAATATTCTGTTATACAAATATGTAAATCTAACATAAGATTTTTTTTTATTTGTTGAGGGTTTCTTCTATTTTTTTTGTTCACACACAAAAGTAACAGCACCTCTCATTAAGACTAAGAACACAAGTCTAAGATTATAAATATTTTAGCAAAACTTCAGTTTGTTTGTCCCAGATTTGGAGTAGCTGGATATTGTTAGTACGTCTAACTACCCAAAGCCTGCTTACTTGTTCTCTACCTTTTGTACTGCCCATCTTTCTCTAACATATCAGCTTGTTGCCGGTCTCCTCTCTCATCATATCCTTCCTTTTCTTACCTTGTTTCCCCCATTTTGCCCAGATTCTCTCCTTTCTTTATATTTCTTGTGCTGCCATATTCACTCTATATTGTCATATATCTCCCTCTCACTATTTTTCCCTTCTTATTCTCTTGCCTGTCCATCTCCTTTTCGTTCTATCTCTCTCATGTGTTTTTTTCTACCTTCACTTGCATTTCTCTCGACCCACCTGTTTTATCTGTTTTTATATATATATATATATATATATATATATATATATATATATATATATATATACAATTGCTCAGCCAATTTTTGCCTCGGAACAAACAACATTTTCTATAGTAAAAAACAACACAATTTCACCCCGAAATTCAACAAAATTTAAACTCAAATTTGTCTTAACAACCTTTTTTGAGGAAACTATCAAAAAAAGGAATTCAGACTTTTAAAGTACAAAATTTTAAACAAATACATAAATCCAACACAAAATTATACACACCATGAAAAATGAGCTAACCTTATCTATTAGAGAGTGAGAACTTTGATAACATTAGTCGAGGCTTCTAATAATAAAATTAATGTTGAATTTATTACTGGATTCAACTAATTTTCCATTTAAAATAAGACCAATAAATACATTTATTGTTTAATCCTGGTATCATAATTAAAATAACTGTTATAGTATTTCATGACTCCTTTGCAAAGTAAGAAAATGAATAGTCAGATCTATTATGTATGTAGTTTGTCTCTGTATAATATGGCTTGTAAAGTATTAGATTTGTATCTTAAGTGTAAATGACGCCTTGATATCCTGTATTTTAATATTTAATGTGTGGATACTTAAATAGCTTTCCACACTAATAAGTCAGTATGTTCTCAGTTTATTCTGTGACCTTAGTCTGTAACCTATTGCATTAGATAAGTGAAAGCAACACAATATGGCAAAATAGAAAAGAACAGTTTAACCAGCCAATCTATTTCAATAGAAATCCTTTATTGAGTGGTTCATACCTTCGGCTAGGATGCTGAGCCTGGGAAGGCCACTGTAGATGCTAGTCAGGATGCAGCAGTACATGAAAACTGATGTAAGAGTCAAAAGGTGAATTCCACAAGGTTACAAAATTATACATCTGCAAAACAGTGTTGCACCTGATACTGTTGTACCATGATACTCTTCTTAGACTCCATGTATATTTAATAGTAAGAATCATGGGATGGTCAGCTGCACAAAAGGCCTATGTAATTGCTTTTTGAAAGCAGACTTCAGGAAAAAAAAATATAGACACCTACATACTGAATAACATCAGTGCTGCCTGCCTCGAGTTCAAGGCATCTCTAGCACCTAATCATGAAGGCACATGCTTATTTAGTTGTTTGAAAGGCACATCGTTGTGTAAATATGAATGCATTTTTTTTTTACATTACAGTATTTTTATTTTTTTTGTCTCTCATTGCAAACCTCTCCATCTCGCAATGCTCATCGCAAGCCCCACGATGAGCGCCTTTGGTGCTCATTGCGAGCCTCTCCCCTCGTGTACTTTAACTTTCCTGCTTTGCAATGATTACCTTTGGCACTCATCGCAAGACCCACGATGAGCGCCTTTGGTGCTCATTGCAAGCCACTCCCTCTTGCAATGCTCTGAAATATGGGATATGAAACCATTGCTAAAATATGCTTTAATAATGTAATAATGTAATATTTAGTTTTAAATGCAATATATATATATATATATATATATATATATATATATATATATATATACTCATATTGCCAAATGTTACATTTGATACCTATCAATGTGCAAAGAGAGCACTGTGTCTGATTTGTTATATGTGTATCTACAGAAGGAGGTCAGGCATGAGATCCTTCTGCATGATGTGTGTATATGGAAAGGATAAGAATGCACCGCTTCTTCTGTATATGTCCTGTGGAGTGCCTGTTCTGCAATGTCGGCATGCACAGAAAAAGCAAAAATGTGCGCCTGTTCTGCAATATACTTTATTGGTTATATAGTAGCAGGCCATTACTTGGAGAACAATTAATATATGCTCCAGATTTAGTTGTAGAGAGTATGGGCTACTTGCAGCTGCCTATTTCACTTTTAGGTAACACCGTCTGTGGTCTTTATAGGTAGCAAGTCATTGTACAAAATCAAGAAACCAGTGATTATCATTGTAATTTCTGATAATGGAGCATTAAGCAACATATATCAGAGTGGAGACTGAAATTGTGGTTTCAATTAATATTGCACCTTTATAAGCAATACCCTTTATTCTTACAAGAATAAAGAAGCTAAAAAAGCAAATTGGATAAAAAAGGTTGCTTTGAAATAATCTTTGAAATCCTACAGCACATTTTATGATTGTACCAGGGCAATTTGATATGATCTAAAGCAGTCAAGTTCACTATGATCAGTAAGAAATTTCCTATCAAGTCAATGGGTACTATTGAATATTTTCATTCAACTTAAAACTTAACCTAAGTATGAAATATAAATTACTTCTTAAAAATCCCTATTAAATTGTGCATATTATTTTTATTATGCAACTTTAAAATATGTAACAAAACATATATTATATTACACAGAACATGTTACTTCTACATACATTTGTATGGTTGGATATCCAGGCCAGAGAATCATCAGAGAGGCATTAGTTTAAACTGTGTGCTGTAGTCAAAATTAGAAGTATCTATTTGTTTTAGCCACGGGTATGCAAAGATATTGTCAGAAAATCAGTTTTACAACCTATGCACCACCATCCTTAAGAAACACACATATTCTTATGAGTGCAAACATAATACTCCTCACTTGCATAGGTTATGCACTGGGGGTAATTTACTAAGAGGATACGCATTAATATCTACTCTACTGCAATACATTGTGCATTATCTCAATTAACTAAATTTAGTTTATTATATATATACACACACACACACATATATATATAGACTCAATTTTAAAGTGGAAAAAGCCTTTTGTAAATGACATGTTGTGGGGTCATAGGTTACCTTGAGCCATCACACCCCTATACGCACCAGTGATCCTTTAGTAAATTACGCCCACTGTGTTTTAATACCAATATATTAGAGTGAAGCTTGTCTATAATTAATGCCTGGTGAGAACGTCAAATATTTCCCTACACAATGGGTTTTGCTAAGCTTTTAAACATGCATTTTTCTATACTGAAGTAACATTGTTCTTTTTAGTTTAATTCACTCTCAAATACATTATCATTATCTTTTGTAAAATCCTTTGTAGACTGTATCACTTACATTCACATTTTTGTTCACCTAGAGAAGAACAAGTGTATAATAATCCCAGGCACTCCGTGATGGTGTACATTCTGAATATCAAGTGAGTACACTGTAATTAGCATTTCGGAAAAAGAAGAATAAAAAAAAAGAAGAGGATGAATCCATTTTATTTTGTGCCTTTTATCCTTATGAATAAAATAAACCATAACTTTTTGAAAAGATGTTGAATTTCTAACAGCAGGTGTGTCAATCTGTGTCTGCCATGTCTGTCAACCGGCAAATGATACTGGCCACTTACCGTGATTACACAATTTCTCCAAACATTCATTGTGTGTCATACCCTAACAAGAGCTTAGACGCTTTCATCGCCTTCTTTTTGATTATATCACAATCACCACATTCCATTTTAGCTCCTTTCTTTAGCTCTCTCTAGGGGTTCAGATGTCATTCCTGTATACCTTTGCAGATGAATCAGTTTTCCCTCTGCTAAATTGTCTTCCGGGAAAGATGAAGAATTTGTGCATTGATTTTGACCACAGACTTGCTTCAAAAGGGGTATAAGAGACTACTGACCTTTCTTGTGATCAGATTAAGATGGTTATTTTCACATTATTAAGTAATTAAGGAAGAAACACATTAGGAAAGAGTTTAGTTCAGGCCTGTCTGCCTTGACTTAAAATGTGTTGTGCATTGACAGCTAACCCAGATTCCATTCTTCCCTATTCGTCTGAACCACAAGGGAAGATGAAATGTATTTTTTACATCACATTTTGCCTAAAGGCTTTCAGTAAAATTTAATTTTCTTACTGCATTGATTTTTCCATTATAGGTTGTAACAGTCTAATGATATCTCATAAGAATTTTTAGTGTTAAGAAAAAGGGATGTAAATGATTTAGCAATGATAGCTGTAGATGATTTAGGATTTCCTCTTGTATTCACATGTCTCTACCTTGCTTGGTGACCATTTAGATATCATTTACAGCCAGGGGTGTTTCATCTCCTTTCTGCATGGAAAATCATATGAATTAAATCTGTACCAGTAATTTATGAATACGTTAATAATGATCTATTCCACTTCCTTAAATTAATCTAAAAAAATATATTTAAAGGAAATGGCTGATCATCAAAACCACATTCTATTATATGCAACATCACTATCCAGTAAATTGTTGATAATTAGTAAATTCTTAATTGAATAATAATGTTAATTGTCCATTAAGGGATCACTGAGATGTCGTATTTATAGTATGTGTTTTTGGAGAACTTAACTGGATAAAATTACATTTTAAAAGATCATAATAAAGAATGAATGAATAAATACAGCCTTAATTTTTTTTAACTTTCACATTTTGCCTGAATAGTATGCCCATCTGCTTTTCTTCCTATCAGCATTAATCACATGGAAAGGACATTGAATGTATATAATATCTAAATTAAGTTCTATTAAAAGGTGTTTGTAGAACTTAAAGGAAAATTGTATTTTTGAAATAACAATAACTCATACATATATTAATTATGTAGCAGCAGTGTCAGCCATAAACATAAAACCAATGTAAGAGAAAATCTGAACTGTTGATCACTCGGTGTATGAAAAGTTTTTGTCTTGTCCAAGTCAACTGAACAGTGCAGGGGTGGGGAAGTGGGAGAGGGGATATATTATATAATTTGACCTGCTGGTATTTAACACCTTCCCTTTTCCCAGAACAAGCTCACAAGCACACCATTTGCAAGTATAAATGGAAGCCGGCTCCTGCCGAGATGTAAATGCCCCTCTCACACACAACCTTCATCAAAATATTAAGAGGGCTTCCAGTGTTCCACAGAATAATGTAAATGTATTGTATGTATTAAAAACTAGACATATACATTATTGTTTAATCTCACAGTGGTCTTTTAATGAGATAGTAAAACAAATTAGGATAATCCTCCCTCTTAGGTTCCAAGACAACAGATTCAGCATTATGGGTCCAACATGGAAGCTCCAGCTTAAATTGTTTCTATTATTAGTTTGTTGCATACATCACATATGTAATTATTTTTATCTCAAATTACAGTGATCCTTAAATTAATGGAAAATACTAAATTACTGAACATGGTATCCAAAACGACTAAATTTGTGTTTTTATATGTAGAAGCCAATAACCACTTGTTATGAGACAGCTAAAAACAGTAACCGAGTAGTATGTCACATGGACAAGGACATACGTAAATTCAATTCCAAATATGAAACAAGAAATACTTTGAAAAAGCATCCGTTTTGCATCCCATTTTTTCATGTAGCGGATGGTGACATTGAATCCTAATTATTCCAGTTATATCACATTGCTTTGTCCTGCATTGCTTAAAAAAGAATGTTTTACACAATGCGGTGTGACACTGAAGAAAATTAGCAGGCTTCCCACAATTTAATTTAGTACTTAAATCACAGCAGTCATATGAATTCACATAAATGTATTTTGATGATCATACAAAATTTACAAGTGCTGTCAAACCTGCCAAAGTGCTAGCATTTGAACTTTCACACGTACATATATTTTATAGATACAGAGAATTGCATTACTTCATGTATAATTTGAGACATTTTAAATCCTGACAATTTCTCTGTACACACCTTTTTTCTATGAAAAGAATAGTGAAATAGTTCCTGATCTCATGCATGTCAATATATGCTAGCTGTATAATTTTATGATATCTGCAGTGATATAAAAATATTGTATGAGAAACTATGGCTCTTTGTGCTTTATAGAAAAGATTCACTAAGGGCCTCATTCAATTGCGATTCGGCCAATTGTATAGGGCTCTACATAAGCACTGAGCATATTTTTTTTTATAGAAGTTTTTAGTTAGTGAAGACTTTGCTTTTGGATAGAAGTTCACTAACTAAAAACTTCTGTGCTTATATAGAGCCTTATGCAATTGGCCAAATCGCAATTGAATGAGGCCCTAAGCTTAGTAGCAGCAGTGAAGTGCATCACCTGAGTATAAAAAGGCAATTTTCCCAGTTTTCAGCCCAGCAGCCCCTGCATAGTTTAGTGAAACTGTGAAAATTCTAATTCCATATTTATCATCTAATATTAATTGATAACTTCTCCAAGAAGGTAAAATAAAATTGTTTATTTAAAGTTGTCTTTTTGAAGTTATTCTTAAAGAGCCTTAAAACAGACTTTACCTTGTACTAGCCATTTCCTGATGTTCTGCATCATAATTATTCTAATGAGCAGCTCCTGAATAGCTGCTTTGATGTGCTAAATAATGACACCATATGCTTAATTATTTCTGTGGCGGTAACAACAACCTTCCCCAGTGGTATCATACTGTTAGACTCTTCCCCCACACTTAAAAGTACTGAAAATATGGATCCATAGAATCAATACTGTATATCTCAGGAATTATATACTGTAGATGCCTTTTAATGTTCTTAAAGAATAAACCAACATATTGATAGATGACAGGGCTCCCATATCACAATATTTAATGTAATGTGAGATATGAACATTAACACCATGTATAAATAAAGTTTGGCTACTAAAACTTATCTAAACTTTTATTGCTTGGAAATATTTTTACTAACACCTTTCTAACAAACTATTGGCAGTGATTGTTTTAACGTTACAAAAAAGTTTATTTTTTTCATGAAAATGAGTAAAGCTTGTTTAAAATGATTGGAAACTAACAAGAAAGGTAACAGGAAATCCCTCAGTGTGAGCAGAAATTTTGCACAACTATAGATCACGACTAGCAGATAATTGTGACCCATGCAACTATATTGCTGCACATTGGCTGACAGGGACAACACCCCCAAAGACAGTTATACATTCAAAGCAGTTTATTCTGCTACAGGAGCTTCATTTTAACATTATCACATACCCATTTTCCAATGCAACAAATAACAAGAAATTCCTTCAATGACCCTTTAATACATTGAAAAACTCCACTGGATGAGATTAACTAAGCACCACAAGTGGCTGAGATGTGCATCCCTGTATTTACTATGCACAACTGAGATTATAGACCATCTCACCTTGTCTCACCTGATGTTTAGTTAATCTCCCCCACAGTCTGAGACAGGAGATTAGAACCAAATAGCTCAGATTGATTTGCTCTGTATTTACAATATGTTTTCTTAATGAGTTGCTCCAATGTCTTATCCACCAGGATGTTGAAAATTCACAAAGGAAGTGACAGATACAGATGTATTAAAGATGATTCTTTTTTTACCAGCATGGTATCCCAAACTGATAACTATCTTGTTTGAAACCTTGAAACAGCTGTAAGTGGTTAGGATTCCTGGCTTGTGTATAATCCATCCTTAGCTTGGCCCAAAGGTGTGCAATACAGCAGGCATATGCTTAAAGGAAGCCATGTTTGAAATGGCTATGGATTGCAAGAGCGAGGCATTTGTGGGCACATTTGCATGTCCCTGCCTAGGTTCCCAGAATACAGTGTAATAACTGTATTTCTTACAATTCTGTTTTTTTTAACTTGTTTTAGACATTCAAAAGTGAACACAAATGTATTATTTATTTATTTATTGATTTAAATGGAAAGGAAGATGGTTATCAGTTGGTAATCTAGTAACATGTATGTGTTAGTATTATGGGAAACAATCACATGTTCTAATTGTCAAACTTCGAGGTGTCGTCACGCTTTGCGCAGTTGCGTACGACTTAGGCGATGATCGCAAAAGGTGCTCATTGCCTGCGAGCCTCGTGTAGCGATGCGAGCAGTTGAAGCATTGAAAGATGCAGGACTTGCAACTAATAACATTACGAATCTAAAATGGCGCTTTACACAACTAAACCAACGGTTTGCCCTCGGGCATGCTGCCTATTTCTACTGCACAATTGGTACATTGCTGACACTTTCTCCTCAGGGCAGCAACAGTCCAATTGTACATTGTATGCTGCAGGAAAATAGCAAGAGATTGTTAGCTTTTCAGGATATTGATTGCTGGATATATTAATTAGAAATAGGTAAAGTATTTTAATTTATTAAGTAACTAATTAATTAAATATTATTTCAAAAAATATGGAGATATCTATCTGTCTTTCTGATGAGCCACGGACATGAGTGTTGCAAAGCACAAAACTGGAAGGACACGAGGGGAGAAGCTTGCAATAAGCGCCGAAGGTGCTCATTGGAGCAAAAATACACAAGAGGAAAGCCTCACAATGAGCGCCGAAGGCCCTCAGAGTAGAAAAAGCTTTACATTTTGTGGCAAACAGCATTACCATGGCTTCACATTTTATTGCCCGTCATTTTTGATGCGCAAGTCGCTAGTTAATTTATAAAGGGTATTACATATTCAGTTTATTAAAACGATGCTATGCTTTAGTAATCACACTTTATATTGTCTGTTCCTTTAAAACATTTTCTTGGCATTACATACAAGTGCTCAGTGCCTCGAATCTGCCAAGTTTAAAAGCAACTGAAACGCAGCACAAATCCAGTTTTAAATTTGCTATTTTATCCCCGTGTAAAAATAAATCCAATGCTGTATTGTTACTTGGTATCTAAGGAGCAGAGACTATTGTTATTCAGAAAGACAACGTAGCTTATCTGTCTATCTGAATTTAGTAAAATATTGCAAAGGCAGAAAATATCGCTAATAGCTATTACTAATTCAGTGCAATTTTCCTTTTCTTTTGGTTAATTCCTTTTGTAATGGTGGAATTGCAAATCATTCTAAGCATAATTACAGCTGCTCCTATCTGCCTGAACATTTTCTGATCCATTTTTAAAATAGAAATTTATAATAACATATGAGATTGAAGGATTTTAAATTCCGACCTCATACAATTGCCCCTTAACAAAATGCTGAAAATAATCTTAAAAAGCCTAATAATATGGTTTGCTGCAATAACTAAAATATTGATTCACATGTTTACTCTCATTAGTGTATTGGCCGAGCATGACGGAAATCGCAAGAGAGACGTTCAATTTATGCAATTTATGTTTAATAATTGTTTCTGGGTCACTGTTTTCTAAACTGAAGATGCTTCAAGTCACTGGAAGTGCATTGTTACACTAAGCAGCAGTTTATCATGCAGAAAAATGTATGCAGGCTTTCTATGGTAAGGATGGATGTCATTAGCAACATTAAACCACTAGTGTAGTTCAAAACTTTTTGATATGCATTTAAAAGAACGTGTAATATACATTATACATTTTTTCTATACATGGAAACTAAATTACATGATAATTTAGTCTTATATCTTACAGGTGAGTTAAGAGAAAGTGTAAACAAGGGTTTATCAAGATCCTTTTAATGGCAGTTTCTTAACTGATTTATATTAAAGTCAATTGGAACAAAAGGACAATATGTTGCAGTTTAGACATCCATAAGGATCCCTGCCCTTCTGATCCTGTAACATATCAGAACAGAGGAGGAGAAAACAATCCCACACTGCCTCTATCTAATGGGCATTTTCTACACTATACACAGTGGCAGAGATACTACTGGGCTAATAACAGGGTAGGGGGCCATTGCTACTTTAAGGGCCAATGTTGGCAATCCTGACTGAATGGCAACTCAACTGGTACAATCTAGAATTGATTCCTTAAGAAGTGGTTATATGGCCACATCATTTTAACTCCACCATACATTGCAAGCTTTGAAGTGGGTAATCACATCATTAGTAATAGGTCTAGCTTTCCCAAGCCTGGACTAAAGGGAGAGTCTTAATTCATTTCAGGAAAGGGCAGATCATTCTAGAAAGGGGATCTGATTACCCTAGAGGTAATCTTACCTTTAACCTTATTTTTCTTAACCTATACAGGGTGTATGGAGAAGTTGCAAAATAAGCCTCAAATTATTTTGCCCTGGGGGCCTCCATTCACTAGCTCTGCCACTGACTATTGATCAGTTATTTCTTATAAAAAAACAACTTTTGTATTGTTTAAAACACAATCTTTTAAATGTATCCTAGAAATGTTTGGCCTTTTAAAGGACAACTGCACTTCCATATTTACAATATTCAATATTAATATACTAAAACTGGTAATGGGCATATTGTATTTAGAAATAAAAAGACATCCTTTGATTTACTAAGTGTGATATGCCTTTATATTCTATATTTTATTCTTTATAATTGTTTCTATTCTTTATTCTGTAAACATATTAACTATTAGCCACCACTGTATTGTTTGAGCTGCTTTTTCTTCAGTTTGTATCCTTGCAAAAGAATATTATTTCCATTAGCCCTATTTAAAAAAATAAAACACTGACACATTTGCATTGTAATAGTGCTAAAGTTATTTGCACGCAATGTCTTCTCCCACTTGTTCAATGTGATCATTAAAAACTAAAAGGGTGGTTCCCACTGCAGTATAACATCATATTATAAAGGACTTGACAAATCTTGTAATGTTTTATTTATTATACTTAAACTTTTTAAAAAATGTTAGGAACTTTTTTGACAAAACTCTTATTTGGGTGTCAGCAGACTGTACCCGTTGAGTTAAGGATTTCTTTTGGAAAAATATATAATAATCATAAACTATACCTCCCAACTGTCCTTGTTTTGAAAGAAAACCATTCTTTTCAGAAGAAATCCCCCTGCTCCTTTTAATCGCATAAAAGTCACTCTTTTGAAAGTAAGTCCCATATTTAGGGGTACAATCCTGTTTTCTAGTCCTGATTATGACCCACTGAGTTCCTGCTGCTGTTTTCTTTCAAAGTCTAGAAGAAAGAATAATTATATGTATGGAGCTTTGTGCACATAATATGTGGTGCTACAGTGCTACCATTACCTAAAAGTGCATCGTTTTTCAAGAGTAGAATTTATGAAAGATTTGATATACACTAGACTCCTAAATACGAATCTAACAGAAGCATGCTGTAACATTGCTGCAAAGCTACATTACCACAGGCGTGTTTAGGCAGGGCTGGATTAACCATTAAGCAAAATAAGCACATATTTATACAAAAATAAAAATAATAGTAAAATAGTAATAAAAGAGGTTAATAATATACATTGTAACAGTTTATTATTTCTATTTTGAATCATATATATATATGAAGGTACCAATATCTTGTAAGTGCTTAGGGCCTCTAAAGGTCTATGGCGGTGTTACTGAGGGAACTGCAAGACTTGCTAGTGTACTATTATGCTCTTCTTCTCTGCTCTCTACACCTCTCTTTTGCTTCGCCTACTATTCACTATTTTCTCATTTCCTCCTTTGCCCTTCCTCTCCATTGTTTCACTCTCTTAGTCACCCATACAATAAAATGCTTTATAGGGCAAGAGGGGCTTACAAGGTGCCAAATGAGGCTTCTTTCTGCTTCCATAAAACTACAGAGTTGCTCTGCAGTGATGTCACAAACCTCATGCGTCTATGAAGTCACCGCAGCGCCTCTTTGTATTTCCATATAGGCAAGAAGAAGCACCTCGTAAGCCCATCTTACCCCAGTAAGCAACTTTAAAAAATTTTATTGTAGGGAAAAGTGTGAGGGTGAGAGTTGGAAGGGGGTAGTTGAAAGGGGGGGGAGTGAGAGAAAAAGAAAGAGAGAGAGGTAGGGGGATAGAACAGGGATGGAAAAGAGAAAACAAGGAGAGGGTAAGGATTGTAATGTACATGTTAAATAATATTGATATACTTATTAATTCTGCACTAATAGTCCTTGAGTGTGGAAGGAGGAGGCACATTCACTTATTCATCCCTAGGGCAGTAGAAACATAAATACGCTACTGATTATAATTACCGGTATGTGTTAACCTCTGCAGTACTCATTAAAACATACAAAGTAGGTGAATATTTCAGTTCCATGTGCCTTTAAATATTCCCATATATCAGAATCACCAACATTTAACATAAATTTGTTACATAAAAACTAAAATATAATGTTTAAACATTTATATTCATTGCTTACCTAAAAGCAGTTGCAGTGTGCAGACCCTCCAATAGCCCATGCTGTGGATATCACTAATTTGTATCATGCAAATAAATCCAGCCTCTCATCTATTGTAACATATGTGCTAATGTCTTACTTTGTGTACAACCAGCTGTTCATGTGCACAGAATTAAGAAGAGCACCAGGTGTTTTGGATTTCCATATACAGGGCTTTTTTGGTGTTTGCTGATGTGTGAAAAAACATCAAATATTTTAATATTTTTTTTTCTTTTGTAATGATAATGATAACAAAAATTAAATTTCATCAAATCAGTGCTATATGTTATATGAGAATATGTAATATAAAATATGTATAAACACTATTGGCTGGATTCACAGTTTCTAGCATCACATTATACCATATTTCTTCCCTAATATGAAACATACAAAGCATAAATCTAAACACAAGTCATATAGAAAAATAAAGTGTGTTTTACATTACAGATTCATTGCAGCTGTACTGGCCCATGAACAGTTATATGACTCCATATGTCTGACATTTTCCAAATGTATCATCATTCCAGTCCCACAAGGTGCTTGGTTCATGGAGATTGACCATATGTGCATCACACCCCTTTTTGTTCAGCTCAGAATGAGGTGTTAAAAGAACTAGCAAGCTGTCTTTTAGTTATTGCCCTTGTATAATTTATTCATAAGGGATAATGAAGATAATATGGGTGTGTTATAAGCATACTCACATGATATGAGCTAAGTGTATAAAAATCCATGGTCAAGTTCCCGTTTTTGTTGGAGGCATTGGAGTATTATATGCTAGTTGTATGGGGAGAAGATATATATATATATATATATATATATATATATATATATTAATATATGTATATAAGTATATATATATATATATATATATATATATCCTTCTGGATTGCTGCTTTGTTGTGGTGAAGGGGCTTGTGTACTTCAATGAAGCTGTGAGCTATGCCATGTAGGGTCACCCAAGCTGAGCAGGTCATCAGCCAATCATGGAGAAAGGGCTGACAACCCACTCCAGTATCTCTGCAAGATAACCTTATGGATTAGCACAACCAGAGACATAATGTTAGATGTAGTTTACATATCTTTGGTAGGGTACAGTGACTATCCTCTTTAATAAGGCATTGAATATCCAATTTTGTGAAATATTACTAAATCTGCTATTTACTCCTGGCATATGGTTTAGAGAGTATTGTAAATAAAATGGACTAAGGGTTCTCAAAATAAAATTCAAGAAACAAGAAAAAAAAAAAAATATATATATATATACACTTATGAGCATCACAAATCATATACACATACATATTCATATAGACATAAAGGTGAATTGTAATGAGCACCAAATAATCACTGTTAAATAATATAAATAAACTAGCGAATTGCCCGTCAAAAAATGACGGCAATGAAATTGTAAGGTAGCTAAATTAGTAAATGAATATATTGTACCTATTTTGAAGCATTGTGATGAAGAGCTGGCAATCTGTGTTGATGCTGCTGCAGCATTAGTGGTGTGGAGCTGCTGTATAAGCATGCTGAATGTGTGCAGTGTAACACTGTGCGTGCGCGAGACCAAACCGTTAGCGTAGTCGTGTACTTCCGCATTGGTGTAAAATGGCGAGTAATGTGTGGTATAGGTCTGTATCGGAATATCCGTAGGTGTTTTGTGGTGTTTTGCGAGTTTCTTGTGGTGTTTTGCGAGTTTAGAGTGCTGTAGCCTCGTTTTCGTTTTGTTCGGCGGCCATTTTTTCTCTCGCTTCGTTTTTTTTTTAGTCTCTAAACTGTTTTATTTCGAGTAAAATCGAGGTGTAAGTTGCATTTTTGAGGTCCTGGGTGCTCCCTCTTGGTGTAGGTAAGTTTTTTATGTATGTGCTGTGTGTATGTATTGTGTTTTAAATGTTTGTATGTCGGCGTGTTGCGTCCGATGTTTGCGAGGTCGTAATGTGTGGTAACGTGTTTCGTACGTTGTTTGCGTGCCTCGTAAAATTTAGCGAGTGTCGTAATTTGTGTGTCGTGTTTTTTGAGTAGCGACGTGAATTTTGCGAGGGTTTGAGGCCCTTGCCCAGTGACCTCGCCAGCAACTGAGTCCCTCGCTTCGCGAGGGGCCTCAGTTGCTGGCATGGAGCGCCTTCGGCGCTCCATGCCAGCAACTGAGGCCCTTGCCCAGTGACCTCGCCAGCAACTAAGGCCCTCGCTTCGCGAGGGGCCTCAGTTGCTGACATGGAGCGCCTTCGGCGCTCCATGCCAGCAACTGAGACCCGTGCCCAGTGACCTCGCCAGCAACTGAGGCCCTCGCTTCGCGAGGGGCCTCAGTTGCTGGCATGGAGCGCCTTCGGCGCTCCATGCCAGCAACTGAGGCCCTTGCCCAGTGACCTCGCTACGCGAGCCCGCAAGCGTGAGCAACGACTCGTACGCTCACAACTATATATGTGATGTGGCCATTACCCAACCTTGCCTAATTCTACAGTTTCTGTAAATTCAGGAAGATAGTGGTACATTATTATGTAGTGAAAATCTGTCTTTTGGGGAGATCAAAGAAAACTTGTATTCAGAGCTGCTGGAATAAAGTATTTTATCATGACATGTAATGGTTTTACACAAAAGTTTGGTTCTTTTAGATCTTTTGTAAGATTGATTTAAATCTGCACAATGTTTTTAGGACTGTGATGTCTGTAAAATATACTGTAGTCCTCTTCTTGTGAAGAACCTTTGTGAAAAATATGTCTGATATACCCTCTTCAAAGCTCGCAATTTATGGTGGAATGAAAATTAAGAGACCTTATAACCACTGCTTAAGTAATCAATACTAGATTGTACCAATTGAGTTACCATTCATACATGGATTGCCAACATTCAGCCTTAGAATGACAGAGCAGAGGTTCCAAATAGTTGAATTATTTACAGCTATAGGCAATGACAAGTAATTACATGTTAGATGTTCACTTACATATTACCTTAAAAAAGGCTTTTTCCTCAGTAAACAAGCATTGAAGTTTGCCAGTTTTTCTGATAAACCCTCCAAAAGAGATTCAATTTTTTTGTTAATAAGAGGTCATTGGCATTAATTAGAGATAAGTCCCTTAGGCATTGGGTCCATTGTCGTCCATGCAGTTGCCGGTATATTGAGAATGCCAGGTCTCCCTTTTGTGCAGGCAACTGTACAGAAGATAACAAACCCAAATGCCTCAGGTGCTTACAACTATTTAAATGCTTTACTGCAGGAAAGTTTTTGTAATAAAATTAATCTGATAAAATACTTGTTATTTCCTATAGTTTCAAATGCTACCACTGGGCCAATTAAGTACTTCCAACAGTGCATATTATAAAGACTCTTTTCAAATGATTATGTTACTTTTTTAAAGAACTGATTATGTCCATGTATAGTTAAATCCCTGTGTATGTACAGGTTTATCCTTCAAACCTCTTTTGTGTTAATGTAATGATTTTATATCGTAGCACTGTAGTGTGCTGGGCACATTGATGGCCCTATAAAATCCATGCATGTTGTCATGAATCACCCAGGGGCCATATTGGATTTGGTGTGAACTATGCTGGGGCCATTTTGTGACTGGCAGCAGTGGCCATTTTGGGCTGGGTTATCTTCCACATGCTGTTGCCATGTGGAAGAACAAAAGGTTTGGGTTGTAATAGTTAATTACAGTATAAGCTTGCATATAGTACTATGGAGGGATTGTATTTAGTTAACCATCCCCCAGTAGGTAAACACTGAGGCAGGAGCTGAGCTAAATGGGGTTAACCTAAACAAAGAGATTTGCCAGACAGCCAGGCACCTAGATAACAATGGGGGGCCTAGGAGCTCCACAGGAAGTTTCCCCTGAGACAGTCTGGGTCAGAATGAGCTTGGTGGCCACGCCTGGGGTTGGCCCATGGGAGGGGTCTGGTGGTTCCCATAGCCTACCTCTCTTACATTGGACAGAGGTAATTAGGTTACTCTAGAGGTTACCCTATTGGCCAGAGAAAGGGGAAAGGTTGATCCACTCCCTCCACTGTGTGTGTGTGAAATGTTTTAAATATGTTGTTCCAAAAAAAAAAGTGGTACAAAATTTTCATCAAGACGTGGTGTGTAGATGTATTATTTACCCGGGGACATATGCTTGCAGTAAGATACGCCAGACTTACTGTCAATATTGCTCAGTCTAAACCAAGGGCTGAGACATGATGTCCCTGTACTCAAAGCTACTCCAAGGTCCAGAGTAACCCAAATCCGGTCAGCAGACCCCAGCCAGAGAGTGGGTCGTGACAATTGGTGGCATAGTGGTGGGGTACTCTGAGAAGGACCAGAAAATGGAGCAGATGGAAGCAGAGGACTACAGACTACTCCTGCTAAATCAATGGATGGCATTCATGCAATTATGGCATGGCCATGAGCTGGCAAGCTGGTTGGAGGAACTGGTAGAGAAAGAGATGGACTTGGAGGAACAGTACCTTGCCAGGATAGAGTCCTTGGGTGGCCGGAGAGAGGATCTCTATTTTCGTTTGGATCTAGAATATGGGGTCGGTGAGATTCTGAATGGTGATCCGGAATGTGGCATGGGAACTGCAAGGAGGCATAATAACTTGTTTGTTGAACGCTGCCGGGGTCTGGGACTGGAAGCATGGTTCCCGGAGGCTCCTTTGCTGGAACCCCTGATTCAGCAAGAGCTGCAACTGGAGGCTGAGTATGTTCAATTGTGGGATGCGATACCCAAGAAGTATTTTTACAACTCAGACGGTATGTACCAGAGGGAGTATGTTCACTGGAACTGGGGAGAGGCTTTTATAGACGGTAAACAAAGTGAGGAGTGGGAAGGGGTAAACACTGTTCCTTTGCCAACTCCTGGGGATGGAGAATGTTTGCCCCTAGAACATGCAGCAACTGTGTCAGGGCCTAGTCACCAGCCCAAAGAGCCAGAGACCCAGTGTAATGTTCCCTGGGTGGGGTCACATAATCCATGTATGCCCCCTGATACCCCAAGAGATTTAATCCCAGAGGAAGTGGGAACTGCTCACAAGCAAGGGCCAGATAAGTTAAGTCTGCCCTCAGAAGTTCTAGGCAAAGTGTGTTGGCCAGAACTGTTAATGGAGCCAGAGGCTCGGGATGATTATGTGATGGACGGTGGGAAGGGAGCCTTAGAGGCCAGGCTGGGTGGGAATGATGAGATTCCCCAGCCTGCATCAGATAACCACTGTCTGTACCCTGACACCCCAGGGGAGTTGTTCCCAGAGGTGCTAGTGAAGCACAGAGCCCAGGAGGGTTGTTTAAGAGACTGTGGGGAGGGAAAGGAATTAGTTTCTGGCTATAGGGAACCTGACCTCACACAGCAAGAGTGTGCCAGGGGCACAAAGAGCCAGGCCGGGGCAGCAAGCCTGCCAGCCTTGGCAAAAGCGTTATGGGTGCAGAGTGGCACCATGAAAGAGGGTGTACCAAGTGGGCAGATACCCTGGATAACCATTGTCCAGGGGCCCACTGGAACAGACACCACTCCAAAGATCCAGTTCAACATAGAGGACTGGGATAAAGTTGCTCAACCCCGGGCAATGGAGGAGTCCGGCACTTCAGCTGGATGGGAGCAGCATAGCCCCCCAGCCAAGTCAGAGGAGTGTAAGCACAGCTTGGGTGGGAGCAGCGTAGCTCCCCAAGCAGCAATGGAAACAGCTGGACCAGAGGAAGAAAGCCAAGAGGAGCTGTCCCTTTGCGATCCCATAGGCCCAGAGACTGTTTTAGAGATCCCAGCCCAGCTGTGGGGACTGGCTGGGGGGAACAGGGTTGCTATGGGACAGAAACTGTGGCCCACCTGTTGTACTCTGGGATCCCAGATTATTGGGGAGGTACCCTGGACTATTTGGGTGGGTGTGAATGGGAAGAGCAATTTGCTCTATACAGTGGGTGCAAGGCCAAGGGCTGGGGGAGGTTGTTACTCTGCACTTTGGGACTGTTTTCTAAAGGACTTGAACGTGGAGAGAGTGCAGAGGGCCTAGCCAATCCAGAAGAGTCATGACTATCAGCGTAGCTGGGAAAATCCTAGGGGCATGGATGTTTCCTGCCACGCTTGGGGAGGTGTTGTCATGAATCACCCAGGGGCCATATTGGATTTGGTGTGAACTATGCTGGGGCCATTTTGTGACTGGCAGCAGTGGCCATTTTGGGCTGGGTTATCTTCCACATGCTGTTGCCATGTGGAAGAACAAAAGGTTTGGGTTGTAATAGTTAATTACAGTATAAGCTTGCATATAGTACTATGGAGGGATTGTATTTAGTTAACCATCCCCCAGTAGTTAAACACTGAGGCAGGAGCTGAGCTAAATGGGGTTAACCTAACAAAGAGATTTGCCAGACAGCCAGGCACCTAGATAACAATGGGGGGCCTAGGAGCTCAACAGGAAGTTTCCCCTGGGACAGTCTGGGTCAGAATGAGCTTGGTGGCCACGCCTGGGGTTGGCCCATGGGAGGGGTCTGGTGGTTCCCATAGCCTACCTCTCTTACATTGGACAGAGGTAATTAGGTTACTCTAGAGGTTACCCTATTGGCCAGAGAAAGGGGAAAGGTTGATCCACTCCCTCCACTGTGTGTGTGTGAAATGTTTTAAATATGTTGTTCCAAAATAAAACGTGGTTCATAATTTTCATCAAGACGTGGTGTCTAGATGTATTATTTACCCGGGGACATATGCTTGCAGTAAGATTCGTCAGACTTACTTTCAATATTGCTCAGTCTAAACCAAGGGCTGAGACATGATGTCCCTGTACTCATAGCTACTCCAAGGTCCAGAGTAACCCAAATCCGGTCAGCAGACCCCAGCCAGAGAGTGGGTCGTGACACATACAAATACACACACATTTGGTACTTCATATTATCATGTTGCATATACTGGAGCTATGACAAAAGATAATTTTCTTACTAACAATTAGCCTTATTCAATTAGCTACTTGCAAATGCCTTGAACTCATAAACTTGGCTTTGGGTGTTTTTTGTATAAATGTTTATATGCATTCTATCAACTTAATAATTCATTAGTGCCAATAAGTAATATCTGCTGAATATGTAGCAATATTAAGAGTGATTTTAAGTGTGTATAAATGTACCAATTGGGCAATTGAATCGGGCCCAATGTGTGGATGAAATATGGGTCAAATATGTGGCATTTATGTTATGTTCTAGGCAATATATAGGGGTGTTAAATTATGTACAGTCCTACTCTAGACCAGATATGTATGGACAATTAAGTGTTGATCTATATATACCAAATATGGCCTCCATTGCATGGCTCCCATAGGAAAAATACCAAGACTTCCATTCTAAGCTTCTGTAAGAACTCTCTGAAGGCTGAGCAGCAAGTTTTGGAAAAGATAAGCACCGGTGCTATTCTATGGCTCCTGGAAAATAGACGTCTGTAATAGTCACTGACTCTCACCCAAGGGGGTTTGCCCGGATCTCAATTCTTACAAGAGCCATGGAATGGAGGCCTATATCATATATACTTGTTCAACATAAAACACAGCCGATTTACAAAAACAACTTTGATGTTAATTTAAATGGCTGTGTTCCTTTAGTATCTGAAAATTACTACAAACCTCCATATGGACCCAAATACATGCATTTTCCTTTGAGTCTTTCAAGCTCTGTCCTACACTTAATATAAATATGTGTGTGAGCATAGTTGTGAGCACTCTAGTGTATATCAGTTTATTATATTCTAGTAAACTGCTCTCTCATTGCTCATTCATGCAAGCAATGGAAATTGACATATACTCTAAAGAATACATCTTGCAAATGAAGAAGACATTCACAAAGCTATGGTGCAGACTTCCTAGGTCGACCTTAATTGCCCATTCAATTTCATGGTACTTGGTGTTGGATTGTGGTGCAGTACACAGCATGGACACTTGATAAATATTGGCATTTACAGTATATCGTTTAACCTAATAGTCCTTTTTTTTCTGTTATGGCATATTTCATAGTCTCAGAAAATCTAGAAGTAATACATTTGACAAATACCTAAACATACGCATGAAATAAAACAAAATTGGCTTTTTGTTTCTTGGAGCTTCCTGTGGTTTGTAAACTTAGGCCAGTCAGCAATGAAGAAGTTAAACCAATTAAATGTAATAAGCAGAAGCAGCAAGAACACAGCAGCTAAAATAAGACACACGAACGAATATCATAACCTGTCACCACAACATTTAAAATAGGTGCTGAAGTACTTGAGAAAACAGAGAAACAGCGTTTTAATTGATCTCTAGGGCAAAAGGTGTGAGGTGCAAAAAAAAGCTAAAAAAAGTAGAAACATACACTTTTTAAATAAGGTGATAAAGATAGGATGTTCAGGCATTTTTTGTGATGCATCAGCATGCAATTAATATTTTTCTGGAATATTACTAATATTTCAAACTATATACAGTATTTCAAATTAAATGTTTAATTCATTAAAGTTTAAAACATTATCAGTTACAAACCTTTACATAAGTATTTTACAAAGTATAGCTTTTGGGGGAGGATTTTGAATTTCAGTTGATTTTAGAACTTTGTAAAAGTTAATTAGATAAACCATAAAACATTGTTTTTTTTTATTCTGAAATTGTTTTTTTTCAAGCAAGTGTTCAGATTTATATGAACCACAAAAGCCACCTAACAACAACACATACAGTATGAACTCACACTTGTCAAAACTGTCAAATCACTTGAATGCCGGGTGCATTTGAATTTTGTTACAATAAACTTTCTTACTAAAAAACATTTTTTTAAGATAGTAAAAAACTTATTTTTTTCACAATACAATATTATAAACCTTGACTGCTCATGAAAACACTACCCCTTAGAGTGCCATCAAATCCATCACTGGCCTTTCCTAAATGATTTTGTAATGTATTTCTGCCTATAGCAATCATTCACAGAGAAATGACTTGTCAGGTCCTCGCACCAATGCTTTTTCATGTGTCAATGTCAATTTCGAGTTTGGGATGGAAAGCATTGTGGAAGGGATTTTTAGCAGCTATGATGTCAGATCAGACAGGGGGACTCCATACTACTCCAAGTTAGTCAACAATAGCTTACAAAGTGATATTATATAGAGCTAATTCTAAAGAAGCTAATGGTGCCCTTTCTTAACCTCCATGATAAAGATATTTATGTCCACAATAATCATAATTTTCAGAGGGAGAGCTGAAATGTTTCTAAATTAATTGAGTTGAGTTAGTGGGTTTAGACCTCTTCTAACCTCCTCTGCATCGTCAGAATACACAAGCTTCAAAAGGTTCTAATCCCCAAAAACTATTTTAAAGTAACTAAACTAAATAAAAATAGTCTTAAAAAAAAAAAAAAAAGATATCCCTGGAATTTCAATTTATAGCTTAACCACTGCACCATCTCTCTATATCAGGGGTGAGCAATTAACTTTCCAAAGGGGCCAAATGAGAAACTCTGAATGTTGTGGAGGGCTGAACCATAGGCTGAACTTAATTCTGCTCAATATTAATTTAATAGCTTTATTTTATTTTCTCAGTGCCAGGAGCAGTATCTACAGAATGCTATCCATCCCAGTTAGTCACAATACTGCTGCTCACAAATTGCCCCCTTTTACAATTGGCAGTGTTTTTTTGTCCAGGACACAAATGTGTATCCCACTGTAGGCCACTGTAGCGGGACGCACAGGGACAGCCAAAGGGCCGGATATGTGCCCAGGTCTACTCTATATGACAAAGAGTTAGTATACAGCATGTCAATTTAAATAAAATTAAACTACCTGCTGTTTTGGGGCTGTCCATGCCCTTTTAATATTACTTAATTTCAATTAAACTAACAGTTTTGTTGTGCTACATTGCAGTGAAATAGAATTGCAAAATGTAAAATATCAAAGCAGTCTTCCAGAACTCTTGAATTATATAAAAAAAAAAAAATCACAGCAGCTGTCGTCAATGGCCTCTTGTAAGAATGTTGTTGTGAGAGAAAACTATGGGTTTAATGGAATATATATATACTAGGAACTTGCCCGTCAAAAATGACGGGATTAAAATAGTAAGGCTGGCAATGCTGTTTGCCACACAATGTGTGGCTTTTGCTCCTTGTTTTTCACCATTTTTTTCCTCGCTTATTGCTTGCAACCTCCCTCCCAGACTTCCTGGCTCTCCTGCTGTGCTGTCTGTTAGTGTGTTATTACTGTATATTTCTTAATTTATTTATTTTAGTTTTTATTTATTTTTTAGTTATTCGCTTGGCTTGCAGTTGAGACCCTCACTGCGCCACTGGCAGCCTCAGTACTGTGTCCCTGACTGCAATGAGTGCCTTTGGTGCTCATTGCAGCCTAGGTACTGCCCTCATTGCAGCCTAAGTGCTGTGCGGCTGCTTCGCGAGGCTCGCATGTGTGACGCGCCACTGGCTGCAATGAGCGCCTTTGGCTCCCATTGCAGCCTAAGTGTTACGCGGCTGCTTCGGCTCTCTTCGTGGCTTGCAAGTGTGATGGCGGCGATGGCTCATCTTGCTTCACGAGGCTCGCGGTTGTGCACTCGCTTTGCCATTAAAAGGTATCAAGACATTTGTTTCTGAGGGATATTTTAAAAATGTAGGGACCATTTGTCTGCTTTATACAGTATTTGTGGACTTTTTATATATTGAGCTTTCCAGCACAATGCTATGAAGAATCTTTTTGCTATAATATATCGGTGAGGTAAGATAGTCATATAACTTCAGTTAGCTGGCAGTTGGGTGCTGCAGAAGCGCCTACTTGTTATTCAAGAAAATGTTATAATGTATTCAGCAGGATATTTATGACTACTTGACATCACTGAAAGCACTTAGACAAACTAACATCCTTCTGTCTGTCTGTCTCTGTTACATATCTATGCATGTATTGAAAGGTATAATAGTTTAAATCCTTAAAAAATATCTCTCCCGCAGTAATTATTGGTCTTAAAGTTCAAAATACTCAAATGAATAAAATGTATATAAATAGTAAATGCATACGTATTCCCAAACAATAGAAAACAATTTTGCATAATAAATGTAAAGAATTAAATATATACTCCAGAATAACTCATTCTTAGAGCATACATAGGTTAAATGATATATATATATATATATATATATATATATATATATATATATATATATATATATTATACACATATATATAGCTGTTTTATTTTTGCAATAACTTTAGAAAGCCCAGGTAAAATACCTTAGTGTATCTCCCCCCAGTGTGTCTTGTAGCAAAGGAAATGTAAAATTGATAGAGATACAAACCAGTCTCACACTGATGAGACCCAAAAGATCAAAACAGCTGTTAGACTGTATGTTCTCTGGCTCTGAACTTCTAACCCCTGCTGTGCTTAGTGCACAAGGATCATCTCTCCCTCCCTTCCTCAATAATCTTAATAAACACACTTGAGGCAAAATTGTTGGGATCAATACAGCTACAGCTCTTTATTTAAACACTTACGTATGCACATGAATGTCTGCCAAGCTGCCCATGTTCTTACATAGGGCTCAGCCGCATAACCACAAGCCACGAGGAGCTCTGCTAAATACCGAGAGTGACAATGTGAAAGCTTCTAGCCAACTTTAAGTCATATATTATCTGTTGGTTCATCAGCTGACCTAAATCTGCACTGCCATGACAAAGCAAAATTGTTAAAAAATATGACAAAGGCCAAATGTGATCCTTTAATGTTGACTACAACATATTTTCATAATAGTTGTCTCAGTGGCATTGATGGCAAGAAAAAAGAGTGTGCCATGATGTCATACATTAACTTGTGCATGATGATGAAAGAACTAAGGAGGGCTCTGCTGACTACGACAATGTTGGTATTATTATATGTTTTACTAGCGACTTGCCGTTCAAAAATGACGGGGCAATACAATTTGAAGCCATGGGAATGCTGTTTGAGGCATAATTGAAACCGTTTAGTACTGTGAGGACCTTCGGTGCTCACTGCGAGGCTTGCGCTGAGCGCCTTTGGTGCTCATTGCAAGCCTTTCCTGTCATGTACTTTTGGTCCTCTGAGAGAGATATATATTTCTATGTATGTGTAGTTAAGTAATAATTAATGATTTATTCAATAAATGAATATACTTTAATTATTTACAATTGATATATGCAACGAGCAATAGGCTGAAGAGCTAACAATCTGTTTGTATTCTGCGTCTTCATAGAATATACATTGTGAGTGTTGGTGCCCTGCTTATAAAGTGTAATGAATGTTTGAACTGTGCATTCTAAATCGGCTGCGTGCGCGAGGTAAAGCCGTTGGTTTATTGTGTAAAGCGGCATTGTGTAGTCGTAATGTTATTAATGTGGAACACGTCTCGTGAGCATTTTCCGGCTTTTGTAATAGTGTATCTTGTAGGTCGTAGTGTGATATGTAAAGTGCTATGCGTTTTGCAGTGTTTTGAGCGGTCTGGGGTCATGTAGCCTCGTTTCCATTTTTTTCAGCGGCCATATTTTTCCTTGCTTAGGCGATTTTCGTGTGCCGGAAATCGTCTAAATCGAGTAAAATTCACGTTCCACCTCACTCACAGACGTCCTGGCTGTTGCCCCATGCTGTCTGTGATGTTTTTGTCTTTTTTGGGGTGTATTTAGTGTGTTTTTCAGTTTTTTTTGTTCGTCCGCTAATCCCGTAAATTTTTGCGTCTTGTATCTTTTTTTTTCTAAGTCCTGCATCTCGTATTTTAATGGCCCACTTCGCTACACAAGGCTCGCCTCGCTAATTTGGCCCATTCTTTATGTGCCATTTCTTTGTTCCTACCCTGATATTCCAGTTGCAAATGAAGCATCCTTTGCTGCCTGATTCTGTGGGAAAGCATATACTATATTTCAGACTATTTCAGATGTGTATTTGTGCCTATAAAATGTTTTCCTTCCCCTTAATTATTCAGCAAAGAGAATCAATCACAATTACCAAGCAGTTTGCTGGATTTGATATTGTGCTTTGTACATGCATAAAAAGTCCTTCATTTATAACAATTGTTATGACTAAGCAACAGAGGCAAATCAATAAAAAAACTGAACAAGGTTTCGGCGTTTTGCATGAACTAAGAAAAATCTCTGTTTTATATATAAATGTTTATTTGTATAACTTATGTATAAGGAGACAGAGGAAGCTGGAGTGAAAGTGTCCCTGTATTAGGAATAACATCTGCACTAGAAATTATATATTTAAAAAAATGTGCTTCTGGAACTAATAACATATTACTGTGAAATAAAGGACGTGCACAAAATATATAATTTGCCAGTTGAGGGTTATACTTGGTAGTGTTGCTAGTGGTTTGATGGGTAGTGGAGGAAGTCTACTGGCTTAAGGCAAAGTGCTTGCAGGCGGCTCTTGCTTGTACAGTAATTGTAGGGAATCAATTATCCCCTCTGTGCCTGTCTATCTGTCAATAGCATCAAGATAAAGGGCGAGGAAGTGTACTGCAAGGAGCATAACTTAGTTCAGTTGCTGCCTTGGCAATTGGCAAGTCTAATACAGACTTTGTCTAGTGTCAGGGAGATGGAGAGGTGTAAGAATCAGCCATACTGCGTCCATGGTGTTAAAGGGGCTGCTGCATCGTCTGTTGTTACAGTGGAGGAAATTCTCCGACTCCTTTCAGTACTACAGACAACATTGTTGATTCTTTAAAGGCTCATGGAACACAACTGTTTTTTTTTTCATGCATGGAAAACAGCGTGTTTTAAACATTGTAAATGTTGTTTTTTTTATTAAAAAATATTAAGTAAAACCAGTTTAAACGTCATTCAAACTAACAGGAAATGCAGGGAATGTGCGTTAGTCTGTATATCTCAATGGTTGGCAGAGGGCAAACCCCCAAAAGCGTTTGAAATCGGAGTAAGTTTTTGAACTGTAACACAATTATTTGAAGAATGAAAACACCCTTTAATACATTATCAAATACACTCTTTCTGATGCAACAAAGAAAAATAATCTTTCCATGTCTCTTTAAGCCCAAAAAAATTCACTTTGCACAGTGATAATGTTATAGACTAAAGTTATTTTTGATATAAATATTAACACTGAGTGATACAGGAACTACATAAAGCAATGAAATATATATCAGAACAAGAGATCGTGCTGTGTAGCTTGATATTGGAATATTCTGGATTTAATGTTAGAAAGTAGTACATAATTTATGTGATGGTTCATACATAGGGAAAATGCAGATATATTTGGGATAGCATAAAATATTACCTAACATAACAGAAAATAAAGTAACTATCAGTGCTTGTGGTTTTAAACGGGCATAGTCAATACAATCCAATAGTTTTTAGTATGCAATTACACTATACATTGCATATTAAAATTATAGGTGCATGTTTTTGTCATTTTGTCATATTACAGAATCACATATTAAGCAAACATATTATATTCTTTTATATATTTGGTAATATGATTAACCTATTTAATAATGTGAGCTTTTACATACTTGTTTTAAACATCAAACTATTTTTTATTAAAGTGACATCAGTCACAGCTGCAATGAAGTGCATCACAAAGACGACAATAGCAATCTCCCCATGGAAAATAGACATTGCGGCCTTTGGCGATAAGCTGTGAAACGTTAGTGATCTTACAAATTAGTGAATTGTGCGGAGAGGGGGAGAGAGAGAGAGATTTTTTTTGAAGTTCCCGACTCTCCATGACCTCATGGATCATAACACACCAGGCACATCTTTATGTCCATGGTCATGCTGATCCACTTGGTTTTCATGGCAGAAATACTGGAGTGGGTTGCCAGTTCCTCAGGGTGGTGTTAGCTCTGGGTTTCCTGACTGGAATCAAACCCAGGTTGCAGAGGTGAAAACACTAAATCCTAACCACTGGACCACCAGAGAACCCTAGAGATAGTAGGGAAGGACAAAGTAGAAACACACATCTAAATTAATTAATATTTGCTGCAAAGCTTAGTGAATCTAGGATACTGCATGTATTCTATTGGCCAAAATCCCTTAGATGTACAGTGAATCTTGGAGATCATGAAGTGCTTTCTATTGCAAAAAGGTCATCACAGTCTCAAGAATCACTTCACAACCTCTGCAAAGTTGAGTGAATTTTAGCCATTCACCCAGATTCATTAAACATTGCAAGGACTGTGACGCAGATCACTTGAGAGTAAAGTTGCTATATCCTTTCTATCCTATATAAACTACCACCACAGCCAGTACAGAAAGCTTAGTGAATCTACTGCATTTCTTCTTGTCTTATCAGCATTAGAATGGAAGCTGAATGACTTCCTGCGGTGCACAGCACTGTTCCTTATATTAATAAGAAGCCTGGAACAGCACAGTGCTATGCACACTGTGAAACTCTCCATTAAGTTAGCTCTTGCATATTTCATTTCCGATAAACATGATGGCAGCGGCCTAAAAGGAACTTCAGAAAATAACTCACGGTCTACACATGGATTCCAATTTCTGAAAAAGGGTTTTAAAGTTAATTTAAGGTATTGCTATTTCACAAATAAATTCTATGTTCCACCAGAAGTTTGTGGTTTGAATAGAGTTCCTTCCATAAATAAAAGCGTATCTCCAGAGCCGTGACATGTTCTGGAGTTCTGTGACTAGCGGTCTAATGAGAATGAATGGCTTGCAATCTTCTGGGACTGACCCACTTAGTCATTCATACCAGAGAATGGGAGACTGCTCAGGGGTACAAGGTCACACCCCTGTCACTATTATTCTGTCTAATGAGGTATCACAGGCTTTCCAGTAGTTCAAAAGTCTGTAGTAAGGGTAGCCCAAGGATGAAATATTTTGGTGTCCTTACAGAAAAAATGAAGATAAACATTGTACATGGCAAGCATTGAAACGGAGTATTAGATTAAATGAAACCTGCCACTTAATAAATCACTTGAACGCTACAAATATAACAACAGGATGTTACTTTTTGTGACTAATAATAATATCTACCTGTGATATGTTGGCCACATGAGAACGCATCAATAGATAATTTTAGACGTTCCAATTACGCCACAGTTTATTTGCACTTGTCTTTATTTTTGCAGGCACATTTGTAGGATGGGAAATCAGCCCCCGGTCACATCAAACCCTTCATTAACACCTTTTCGTGTTCATACAAATTCACAGCAATGGTTTAATGAACTGATTTGTAATTCAGCTCCTATAATAATAATATATATAAAAAAGGTACCATATTCTAAACTGGCTAAAGAAGTTAGAACTCTTTTGTTTTTTCTAAATCCATAGTTGGAAAAAAGTCTTTATAATTTATATATATTTCTATTCTTGGGAAATTAAATTGTCCGACTCTTCCATAGTGCATTTAATAGAGCATGGTTTAAAAAGCAGTTTTAAAAATGTATTTTTACCATAAGCAGTCAGTGATCTAAAGTTTAGATAACTGAGATTTAATGCAACACAATAAAAGTCCAAGTTATTGCAATAATTAAAACCTAAGTGCAAATGGTTGTTATTAGACAAGCTGTGGAAGTGTTAGGCAACTGAGTATAGGTTCCCTGACAAGATTCTTTCTCTGTGTTACTATATTAAAGGACCATGGCACGATGAAATAAAAATATTTGTTTCAAATCTTTGAGTCTAATTAAGAGCATAATTAAACTAGTGATACAGATCATTTTAGTTAGAAAAAATATATATTCTGATATCTCTGCTGGACCCTGATGGAATCCATACTACATAGGTGGACATTGTGTGTGTCCATAATTACATATCTACTAATATTGTCAGTTTGGAAGATACTTGAGAAATAATTGTCTTTTTTCTTGAACCGTGACAGATAATCACCCTAAGTTTGTATAATAATAATGACAGACACTTTAACACTTTCAGGTGCCTGTGATTGTGCTGTGATGCAGCCTTTTTATCCAGACTATTCTGAGAGTTAATGAGGCCTCTAAAATTGGTAGCAGAGAAGCAGATTTTTTCCCTATACCATAACCGATTGCAGTTATATTTATTAATTGGGGACTCCAGATGTGGGCGTCTTGCTCACTGAGCTTGAGGGAGTTTTGCTACACCCTACTGATGAGGCCCAATCAAGGCCGAAATATACATCTGGGGTTTGCTGTTTCTCCTGTTAAGAGTAGAATTTCAGTACTGAGTGGGACCAGACTGATATACTACAGGATATTTCTCCCTATGAAAGGCACAAGTGAGCTAAAAGAGGTTGCTCTCAGAGTGGCTTATCATGTCCATAGAACTAACCTAGGACAGTTAATTTTCTGATTCCACGCCTCTATATTGTTTTTTGTATATTTATTTATATATTTACTTTTCAACAACCATTGTTTTTTCTACAGGGTGCATTAATTGATATCTTCTTGATATCTTCAAAAGCAGCCTTTATATGGATTTTTTGTATTATTAGTAGCACATTTCTCTATCTATCTATCTTTCTATCTATCTATCTATCTATCTAACTAATATATATATATATATATATATATATATATATATATTTAGATTTAACGTCTTTGCTTAACCTGATCACTTAGTTAATACACTAATTAAATGTTAGTCAAAATGATACATCACTTAAATAATATTATTCATATTACATCTATGAATAAATATAGAATGTGTTGTTATTATAACTATTGTTTGTCATCTGTCCTACAATAAGACAGCAAAATCATACATTTGTTCAATTATGAGCCAATTTCAGTAAAAAATGTGAAATAGAATGGCACTCAAAAGCATCCTTAATTTCATTTCCCAGTACAATCATAGTTTATATTTCTCTGACTTGTAAATGTATAACAAACTGGAAAGATCTCCATATGGAATCATCCTAAGGGTCTACTTGAATGACTTAACAAGCCAGTAGTTCCGTAGAGATTTCTTCAAAAATGATTTGAGTTGCAGACATCTGTGACTAAAATCAAGCCATTTTTTTCACTGTACTCCATTCTTTACACCATTTTCCCTGATGGTTGTCAAACTTTCCAGTAGGCGGAATTCCTATTGCTCAATTAAAGCAAAATATAGATTTTCCCTCTTGCCCAAAGACAGGAATCTTATTTCTATGACAATGTATCAAAGATAAGTGTTACATTTCTAGCAAGGAACTTTCCTGAAATGCAGCTGTTTAGTAGAATTAGTTACCACGCTGGAGTTAAAACTGACACACTTATTGAATTTTAATACCTTGATGTATGTAGCACTTGAAATCAAGCATAAAAAAGATGTAAAAATTCTGCAAAGCAGGGATTACTTAAAAACATAAATGGGCAGTATTATAAGAAAATAGGAACATTAATCTGTACAGTACATGACATATAGAATGGTATTAAGTATTTTGTTTCTATGTTAGTATTCTTCCATATAGATTAATGTGATTTGCACCTTGACATAATTTAAACTATAGATAATAAAGAGGGGGGAGAATTTACTAAGCATCTCAATTGAATCTCACTTCATCCTTTCATTTACTATGCACTATTTTCTCACCTCTTCTCAAGTGGGAAAATGCTTAGTAAATTCCGCCAAGGACTTTATTAATTGAATACTATTAAAATTGCATTTTCCGCTCTTTTAAAAACACCCACTAAGGACACTGTGGTATTTGTTGCTAATGGGAGATTATCGACAATAGTTACTGGTTATCCCATATGACTGAATTTACTGTCTTCACCATAAGCCAAAATAAAAAACTGGACATGCTCAGACCCCAGAGAATAACTACATGTATTAGATAACGTACTCCATGCGGTATAAGTATGCCCAGGCTTTTGTTTTACATGGCTTATACTGAAGACAATAGCTTCAGATCCCCCCAGACGATACTCAGCAATTGTGGGCAATGTTTAACCAATAGCAGTAGATATCACTCTATCTTTAATTGATGGGTCAGAAAGGCTGACAAGACAGGTAACAAATGCAAACAAAATGTATGTTTACTGCAGGAAAATGCAATTTTAATTAATAAGATTTAAGTACATAGTATTACCTATAGTTTTGAATTATATCATATTTGGAGCTTAAGCTGTATAACTAGTCTGACATGCTCAGGAGTAAGAGTATTATTATTATTACTCATTATTTATAAAGTTCCAGCATTTTCCATAGCACAATATACAATGTAGAATACGGTACAGAGGATACAATTAGCAAATTATGTACACATTTTAAGGTAAGAAGAAATACAGATACAACAATACAAATATGAAAGGGTCAGCAGACAGCTTGGTGTAACATATATATTGCCCCTACTCTGATGAGCTTTCAATGAGGGTAAGGTTGGGGTATGGGACAGCAGGGTGACAGGTGCTAGGTAGTAGGTCAATGCAAGTGGAGGTGGCTGTGGAAGTGTAGGCAGTTGTGCATATTACAGCCGAAGGCGATAAGCTTTGAACAGGTGAGGGTTTACTGTGTTTCTAAGAGTTTTGAGGCAGGAAGTCTGGTGGAGCAAAGCAAGGAGTTCCATAGAGTTGGGTCAGCTCCAGAAAAGCCCTGAAGGTGGAAGTGAGAGAAGATGACAAACGAGGAGGAAAGAAGAGGGTCAATAGCAGGGCAAAGAAGTTTGTTGAGTGAGTATTTTGAGACAAGGGCAGAGATATAAAGGGGTGCACTGTTGTTAAGGAATTTATATGTTAGGGACTTCATTTTAAGTTTTATTCTTGAGGCCATGGGAAGCCACTGGAGTGACTGATAAAGATGTCAAGCAAATTCTGAGCACTGAATTTGGTAGATGAGTCTCGCTGAAGCAATCATTATGGATTGGAGTAAAGACAGATGGGTGAAGGAGAGAACAGCAAGGAACGATCTGGATGGATTAGAATTTTATTTTTGTCTTGTTTAATAAAGTGTCATATTTTGGAGATGTGTATTAGATAAAAATTACAAGATTTGGTAATTGAATGTATGTGAGAAATGAAAGAGAGGGCAGGGTCCAGTTGAACCCCAAGACAATGGGCCCGGGAGGTGGAAGTGATTATGGTATTGTCAACAGTGAGAGATATGTGAGGAGTGGTAGTTGCAATAGCGGGTGGGAAGATTAGGAGCTCAGTATTTGACATGTAGAGTTTGAGTTTATGGGTGGACATCCAGGATGATATGCTTTATAGGCAGTTGGCAACATGTGCTTGGCGAGAGGTCAGAATAGATGATATTGAAACCCTAAATATTTTATTAAGGTGCCATGGGAGGATGTATAGATGGAGAAGATGAATGAGAGGCTCATTGTGAGGACTTTATCATTGTCATTTGCTTTGCTGATTACTGTTTGAAGGTTTACAACAGTTATTATAGAAGGTACTCTATGATAGCAAATGATAAGAAATACAAAATGTAAATTTTTGTTTATATACATCCATTATACTTTGTAAAGTGCCACATGTTGGAGAACTCATGGAAAACCTCTCTATTATAATTGATGATATAGGCCATATGTAATATAATACTCCAACAGTTCTCTGACCTTTTAGCATATAAGACTCTTGCTGTTGGTGAAAGGTGATGTGATTGATGAAACGTTTTTAATAGTGAATCTTGCAAGAACCATAGCTCTTAAAGATTATCTGATAATGCAAAGGTGTGGCAGTGGCTGATTCTACTTACTTTTCTACAGAAATCCCTTCCTTTACATCCTCTGAGAACCCTACTGGATCTGCCCCTTAAATACTTGTATATGTTTTACATTAACACACAAATAAGTTATTTAACAATATATTCACGCATATTGCAAGAAGGAGAAACACAGGTTTAATACATGGGCTCAAAAAATGTAACCAAAAGTTGGATTTTAAATGTTATAAATACAGCTTGTCTCCAGGAGTATAATTATATGGCAGGGAAATGCAATGCTTTCTCAGCAGTGTAACTACTTGGCAATATTATTATTGCTATGCATGTTAAAGAGCATTTATTGCATCATTTTCCTTTGACCTCCTATTTATGTTGCTCCAGTAAGAGCATTGCTAAAATAAATATTGCTGACTTTTATCACGTACTAGAGACTGTTGTTGTGGCCAAACTACGGTTGTGAGGCAATGGAGAAAAAGAGGAACTGTCCCCAAGGAAGGATACATGTAAATGCTAATTAAAAGTCCACGAACTTTAGGAAAAAACTTGCATGTTTGTGAAGAATGTAACAAATTAATAACATTAGCAGCTGTGTAAGCCATGAGCCAAAGACCATTTTTAGAGAAAATGCTAGTTTTTGAATATTCTGTTTACATGTAGAACATTTCCATCTTGTCTGACTTGAGCCTTTTCTGATAGCTTAAAGCCTGAGGACATGTACTAATCTACTGAACCAATCAATGGACGGATGGGGGATGAGAGAAATTGTTGGATGACTTTTTTTTTGATCGAAGGTTTTGCTATTTAACACCTACCAAATTCCCCATGCATGCTCAGAAGTGGACAGCTTGCAACAATAACTGAAAGCCCTATCCTGCAGAAATATAAATGTGTATCGCAAAAACTCCAAAGTATTGTGGGTGTCTCCTGGGACCAACAGAGGCATTGTTTACTTTTTACTAATTAATAACTAGATTTATGAAATCATCTTGCTTAAATATGCTCTTAAGCTCATTCAAATATTTTCAAACATTTATTTTTGTTTATTCTTCATATAATGATCCTTTAATGATGGAAGTAGAAACATAATTTATTTGGAGTTAACAAAAGGGTTATAAAAATGCCCTGTGTAGTCATATTCATCAGCTGTTGTATCTAATTAATTATGGTATTTTTAACCTCTCAAATTAAAGAATAACCTTAGGGAAAGATGCATTGTGATGAGGCATCCATTTACACATGGATTACTCACTATTTTGTACATGCTACCTGGAATGAATTCCATCCTTGGTTGCACCACCAGTATCTAACTAAGAACATTTTGATTATCACTGTTTTAATATAGGTGTTTCATTAAAAATGTTTAAAGGCATATCTAAATTTCCTGGATTATGAATTTACAGTGGGGAAAAAAGTATTTGATCCCCTGCTGATTTTGAACGTTTGTCCACTGACAAAGTAATGATCAGTCTATAATTTTAATGGTAAGTGTATTTTAACAGACAGAATAACAAAAGAAAAACAACTAAACGCATGTCAAAAAAGTTATAAATTGATTTGCAGGTCAGTGAGGGAAATAAGTATGTGATCACCTATCAATCAGCAAGATTTCTGGCACCCGGGTGTCTTTTATACAAGTAACGAGCATAGATTAGGAGCACTCTCTTAAAGGGAGTGCTCCTAATCTCAGCTCGTTATCTGTACAAAAGACACCTGTCCACAAAAGCAATCAATCAGATTCCAAACTCTCCACCATGGCCAAGACCAAAGAGCTGTCCAAGGATGTCAGGTACAAGATTGCAGACCTACACAAGGCTGGAATGGGCTACAAGACCATCGCCAAAACATATGTTGTCAGTTTTTACATTTAGGTTATCAAAATATCATACTGTAAATATGGGACTTCACCACCCCTTTAACTGATACCTTCCTATTGCCAATGCTGTATATCCTCATATGGGCACTAAAGCCACCAATGCTGGTAGTGGTTACTTTTCTTATAGCTGATTATGAGGCCAACGTACTGATTTGATCTACTCAATGCAACTATTTTATAGCACATCATTCATATCATATACTGGATATTAAGTTATGCTGATGAAATCATATGTATGCAAATTTTGGCCAAGACGTAAGCTTAGAGATGTTTTGCTGAGCTTGTCCTGCTCATTTGCAATAGAGACGTGAATAGTAAATAGCCATTGAAGTCTCCCCAAACTACTTCCCAACCTTGATGAAGCCCAGTGAATTCTGGGCCTTGTATACAAGTACATTTTAGAGAAGCATCTATATCCCTTTGCAACATTTAGATTTCTAAAGCAGATTAAAGGTTGCATGCCAATTTTACCTGTGTTATAAAAAAGTAATCTCATTCTAGATGAACATAAGTAAATACAAAAATCAAAAGACAGAAATGTTTTTGAAGATTGTTTTAACCTTTTTCAATTTCACAAAGTTTATATTGTAAATGCAGTCATCATGTGGCTAGGCATTGAGATGAAAAAAGAACATTATATGTGCACAATGACCTTCCTTTTAAATTGGACAGTTGTCTTGAACAGGTTTGTGTGGATAAACCTTTGAGAAACAAACAACACTGGAGAGACAATTTTAACTTTTTTTTCTCCCTTGTACTGCTTGCCGTAATCTGTTTGTTCTGACTTAGCAGGCCAACATAGCAAATACTATTACGTTTTAGTGGCTCTATATGTAATAAAACCTGGAGAAAGAAGCATTTGATAAGATTACATTATAACAAGCAATCAATGATGATCTTCCTTCGTGCCTACTATTTTTCATCCTTCTATTGTGGTATCATGATGCATTTAATAGGAACAGTAAAAAAAACAAGATTGTACATGATCGGCAATAAAGTATATAAAGATTCCCCAAAAGAAACATAAGGCATTAAAAACATTATGGAGGAGCCTATATGCACACATGGCATTTCAGTCACTTTTGGAGGTTTATTAAAAAATAGAAATTAACCCACTAAGCATCTGTTTTGTAGGATTGTGCGATTAATTTTAATACAACCAAACCAGACTAACATTGATATGACCCAGAATCCCAGTGCTGAGTAATTCTGTGGGAAAACATAACCCAAGTAAATATGCTTATAATGACTTTACAAACTAAGAGCCTCATTGAATTGGCCGAATTTGAGATACAGGGGCCGGTAAGTGAGATCGCAGTAAAATTTGCTATTCGATTGGGGTCTTTTTGTGGGCTTGGATTGCATTATGAGTTACAAGCTCGAAAAAATGTCGGCCGTCCAACTGGTAACTTACACCCTCCAGAAGCCTTTGATGTGTTCGCAGGGCTAAAATCGCAAATCATTATTCAATTGCTCTAATTGCTCAAGCTCGCAAAAGTATCCACATGAAGATGGCTTGGATGAGGCGTGCAATGAGCGGCGAAGCAGGACTTGTGATGATCGCCGAAGGTGTGAAGCCGATCCCGCAAAATACATGGTGGTAAAGGCCGAAGGCGATCTTCGCGGGACTCCCGATGAACGCCAAAGGTGCTCATTGCGATGCATGAAAGTGGTTGATCGAGGCCTGCAATGAGCGGCGAAGCAGGACTTGTGATGATCGCCGAAGGTGTGAAGCCGATCCCGCAAAATACATGGTGGTAGAGGCCGAAGGCGATCTTCGCGGGACTCTCGATGAACGCCAAAGGTGCTCATTGCGATGCATGAAAGTGGTTGATCGAGGCCTGCAATGAGTGGCGAAGCAGCTCATTGCGGGGCTCGCGATGAGCACGAAGGCACTCATTGCGAGGCCCGCAACTAACAGGGCTGAGAGCCTTGCATTCTGTGGCAAACAGCATTGCCAGCCTTTAAATTTTCTTGCCATCATTTTCGACGGCCAAGTCCCTAGTAAAACAGTAATACTGCAATGTTAATTATGGGGAGAACGATGAAAGACATTAGAATGAATTGCACAACAGTCTCAAGCTCGCACAACAGCAGGAAATAAGTTTGATTTTTATGTGTCATTTCGGGGTTAAATCGATCTCGGGTATCAATGAGTTAATACATATAATCATAATTCTGCATGATTAATACATATAATTATAATTCTGCATTTTCAAAGTTGTGCAAGTCTGATCGCATATCGGACCCCCGAACCTCATTGATTGACACATACCCTCCATGTTTTACTTCTGTAATTATGACAGTCTCATTTTCTTTTCGCCGATTCGAAATGGGCGGCTACGGGCTCTGTGAATTGATACGGTTCCCGCCCACAACTGCTCCGAAACAGTGCATGGTATACGGACCTGGCTTCAGGATCGCAACTCGATCAAGTGAATAGCCTCGCAAACGGAGACCAACAGTAGGAGCCCGCATGTCTGCGATCGAGTTACGGGCTTGCAATTGAATGAGGCCCTAACTTTGTACAATGAAATAAAATAAAAGGATTTACAATTAATTTAACCTCTTAAATTGATTTTCAATGAACCACTACGACCCCCCATATTCACTAACCATCAGATTGCTGACAGCTGCAGTGTCTGTTTTCTATGGAATAGCCGCCATTATACCCTCAGCAACATGCTTTAAAGCTCCTGCAAAGTTTAGTGAATGGGCTCCCTCATTTCTAGAATGGATTAAACTTTTTGTTATAATTTACTGAGGGTACCGATTCACCTAATAAAGATAACAGCAATGTAAAAGTAATCACTTACAAAATTGCTTCCATACTGATACTGATGCAAACATCTAATTTTAATGACATTTCACACCCTGAACACTCAAACAGGTTATTACGATGATCAAGATATTCATGATTTCTGTTTAGTAGTAAGGGATTGATTAACATTTTTATAATATATTATGGTCAACATATAAAGGGACTACGCACTTGTTTTTCTGATAACCCAGTTGTATAGTTGCTAATATTTTTCAAATATGGATAAGGCCCCAGTGGAGCTTAGTGAATGTAGCCATTGTCTTGTTAGCAGATTTCTATGTGTTTTAAGATAATGAGCCCGGTTCCTATACTGAAACAGGTTGGAAACTTTTTTTTTATTATGGACCTAATTACTCACACCAACAGCAGCATGAAGCCATAAACTCTCATTGAAGACCTGGATTATGCTATATACAATGGGGACTTTAATGTTTATATCTTCATTTGAATATGAGGTAATGATGTCCCTAAGCTTTTTGTACAATTTCTGACAATAACAGAATGGTGTTTCACAGCATATAATTAAAAGTACTGAAATTACTGTATTTGACATGGCACAATGAAATGGACTAAATCAGTCAGTCTCGAAGGATTTATAATTGTTTCATGTGAGTCTCAAGCATAATCAAATCAAATCAAATAAAAGCTATACTATTCCAGTTGATATTGGAATTTGGATGAAACACTTTTTATTAATTCCAATCAAAGGGTGAAAAGTGAGAATGTGTGATATGGAATTAAGTATCGCTAGTATTCACCTTCTGGATCGCTACCTTGTTGTGGTGAAAAGGCTTGTGTACTTCAATGAAGCTGTGAGCTATACCATGTAGGGTAAACCCAAGATGGACAGGTAAAGCAGAGAGATCAGACAAATTGCAGTCCCTGGAGAAGAAACTGGCAACCAACTCCACGATTTTGCCAAGAAAACCTTATGGATAAGGACAACTAGAGACAAATGTGCTTGACATGCTGTCATCTATAGAGTCACGGAGAGTCGTACTCGACTGAACAACTAAACAAACATACGGATATCCCTAGCTTTTGTTGTGGTTTCATGTATATATAACACAAGTAAAATATGATTAGTTAGTTATAGGCTTACCAGAGAGCTGGAACTAAAATGTTTTTGTTTTTGCCTCATTATCATTAATTTTTTATTTAAACAGCTTTTGTTGATAAAATCTATAATAATATGGACTTCAAAGAGTATCTTTCATGCTTTACTTCTAATTGTATTTAGTAGAGCTTTAACATGAAGGTAAGCCATACTTATTTTAATACTTTCAATTTTCTTCTACTGACACTAGGAGCAAGCAGAACCAAACTGAACTCAATATTTATTGCCATTATTACTTACTGGTATTAGCTATGAATCACTATAATTGTGTATACATTGCATAGGTATATTTTATTTGTGTGATTAATGAGGCATTTGTAGTTAAACATACAGTAAGTACTGTAAAAGACAGGGTGATTGAGATTCAGGATGTAAAGCTATTAGGCCCAACTTTAGCTGTCTCAGTGCATATATTGTTATGATGAATATGCACAACTAGTCAACATGGAGCAGCTTGAGATATGCTTGCTAAGATATAGATAGATAGATAGATAGATAGATAGATAGATAGATAGATTCACTAAGCTTCATAAGGACTGATAATATTATTCAATACATAGAGACTCCCAACCCAGATAGACAGGGGTTAGTGGTGAGACATTCTCAGCAGTGTAACTACTTGGCAATATTATTATTGCTATGTATGTTAAAGAGCATTTATTGCATAATTTTCCTTTGACCTCCTATTTATGTTGCTCCAGTAAGAGCATAGCTAAAATAAATATTGCTGACTTTTATCACGTACTAGAGACTGTTGTTGTGGCCAAACTACGCTTGCGAGACAATGGAGAAAAAAAGGCACTGTCCCCATGGAAGGATACATGTAAATGCTAATTAAAAGTCCGTTGAACTTTAGCAGATGTGTAAGCCATGAGCCAAATACCATTTTTAGAGAAAATGCTAGTTTTTGAATACTCTGCTTACATGTAGACAGTTTCCATCTTGTCTGACTTGAGCACTTCCTGATAGCTTAAAGCCTGAGGACACGTACTAATCTACTGAACCAATGGAGGGATGTGGGGTGAGAGAAATTGTTGGATGATTTTTTAATCATTGGCGCTTTTGCTATTTAACACCTACCAAATTCCCCATGCATGCTCAGAAGGATTTAGCTTGCAACAATAACTGAAAGCCCTATCCTGCAGAAATATAAATGTGTATCTCACAAACTCCAAAGTATCTTGGATGTCTCCTGGGACCAACAGAGGCATTGCTAATTTTTTTCTAATTAAAAACTAGATTTATGATATCATCTTGCTTAAATATGCTCTTAAGCTCATTCAATTTTTTTCAAACATTTTTTTTTTATTCTTCGTATTAATGATCCTTTAATGATGGAAGTAGAAACATAATTTATTTGGAGTTAACAAAGGGGTTATAAAAATGCCCTGTGTGGTCATATTCATCAGCTGTTGTATCGAATTAATTATGGTATTTGTAACCTCTCAAATTAAAGAATAACCTTAGGAAAGATGCATTGTGATGAGGCATCCATTTACACATGGATTTTTCACTATTTTGTACATACTATCTGGAATAACTTCCATCCTTGGTTGCACCACCAGTATCTAACTAAGAACATTTTGATTAGCACTGTTTTCATATAGGTGTCCCATTAAAAATGTTTAAAGGCATATCTAAGCTTCCTGGATTATGAATTTATCTCATAGAAGAAAATCAGTAGTGTGTTCCAACAGAGAGGATTCTGGGATCTCAATGCAAAGTAGCTGATTTCCAAGGAATTCTACTTAGTAAATTAAAATACATTTTTCCTTTCCAGTTTATTATTTACAGTATAAGTAAACAATTTGCCAATGCACTTCTTTCACATTACATTTAGGTTATCAAAATATCATACTGTTAATATGGGACTTCACCACCTCTTTAACCAATAATATTATACAACTAGCGACTTGCACAGCAAAAATGAAGGCAATAAAATTTGAAGGCTGGCAATGCTGTTTGCCACACAATGCAAGTCTATGGCCCCTCAGAGCACCTTTGGCGCTCATTGCGAGCCCCTCCCCCATGTACTAATGCTATTTGCCATGCAATAAGAGGCTCTGCCCCCTCTAAGCACCTTCAACGCTCATCGTGATCCCCGTGATGAGTGCCTTCGGCGCTCATCGCGTGGCTCGCAATGAGTGCCTTTGGTGCTCATTGCGATCCCCTCCCCTGTAGTTTAGGGGCCTCGCAATTAGTGTTACTGCCTTGGGTTAAGTGTTACTACCTTGGGTTAAATGTTACTGGCTTGGGTTAAGTGTTACTGGCTTCTGGCTCTTTTTTACTGCCTTCTGCCTCTTTTTCCTCCTATTAAGTTTTTTCGGCTGCCTTTTTTGTTCTCGCGAAGGCGATTTTCGATTGTGTAAAAATGGCAAATATGGCTCAAATTAACTTGCAACCTCACTCACAGGCTCCCTGGCTCTCCCCCTGTGCCGTGTGTGAGTGTGTTTTAATTTGAGGCATATTTGGTGTTTTTTGTTGGTCTTTCGAGTTCCGTGGTTCGGCAATTCATAAATTTGTACTTTAGTGCAGGGCCGCAACTGCGGGCCTCGGTGTGCGAGGTCCGCAGTTGCATGTAAAGGCTTTGGTTCTAAATCCTACGGGCCTTTGGTGCTCATTGCAGCCTAAGCCTAAATCCTACCGGCCTTCAGAGCTCATTGCAGCCTAAGTCCTATGGGCCTAGCGATGAGCTCCTTTGTTGCTGATTGCGAGGCCCGCAGTTGACAACAACTCGTAGTACAACAACAACTCGCAGTATGACAACTATTATAGTTGATACATAGAGAACAATAAGACTCCCAACCCAGATAGACATGGATTACCTATATATAGAATTATCAAACCTTATGAAGCTTGGTGAATCTATCTATCTATCTATCTATCTTATGTAATGTCCCAAACAACACAAAATCTGTTGACTTACACTATATTCTGCTTTTTTTTGATCACACAGCTTCTTCTAGAAATTATCTGTGTCAACAGACAAAAAATGATCCTTGTTACAAGTAGTGTAACCGTTCCAGCCTGGTCCCAAGTGGACACAGCTATAGCATAAAACTGCCCAGTCTGGCACTTTCTTACAGCTTAAAGCTCTCATTTAAAAAATGAAAATGCATCGAAGTTTCTCAGCAGGCGGGTAAAAGGCCTTGGGGAAGGAGAAGAAATAAAGAAATGCACAAGGGGTAAAAAACGATGGTACAATTAACACTAAGTGGTTGAATTATAATTGACAGGGTGCCACAAAGTTATAATTTGCAGACATCTACTTTTCCAGTATTTTTATTTCATAAAAGCATCTAAGTATACTTAATGAAAACAATTTGTAGAAACATGAATATGTTATATACCAGAAATAGTCCTTAAAGGGCCACTCATGTGCTATATTTAAAATATGTTCTTTTGAAGGAATACAATTAAAAATAAAAAAATAAAAAATAATCAACAAGATATTAGACTGTAAAAAATAAATCCTCAAATTGTTTACCATTTAAAAGAAAGCATTATATCGTGGAATCAACCATTTTGGTTTCTGCTGATTGTATTCCTGAAGTGGAAGGACTTTGAATGGACAGGAGGCTGCTTACTGTAATTGGAATGTGGCAGCTAAAACTGCTAGTACTTTATTAGATGCTAATGGAAAACTCACTAGTTTACAAGGACACACCATCTGAGAAAGTAGTAGACAAAATTAGCTGAGAGGATTGAATTCCTGCTGCAAAAGTAGTTGCATATATAAGTAAACACCATTCAACAATATACTTGCTCTTTATAAAGAACAAGCAAATCATTCCACTTGAGGATATTGCTCACAGTTATGCATCCATTCTGTCAAAAAAGTGTTGCCATAAACACCTTCTGCAGACACTAAATAAGATTTTAAGGCGTCTGCAGATTATAGGGCCTCTGTAATGGTATATTTATAATATACTGTAATGGTATATTTATAATATACTCTTTTGGACACTTGTCAATATACAAGTTGTTTTAAAAAAATATATATATATTTTTTAAATGTATTACTTTTTATATATAAGTATGCTGCAGTGGAAGCTGCCATTTGGGCTTCCACATATGGGAATAGTTTCTATCTTTACAATGGAACAGTGGGAGCTAACACTTCAAGTGCTTTCAACAGGACTAACAGACAGCTTTTTAGTTTACAAAGATATACCCTCCTGTAAGAGCAGCCGAGATAACCAACACAGTAATAGAAAGTTAAAGTTAGAGAAAAATGTAAAATATTTATTTTTCTGGCTTTCTAAAGACATTTTGTCCTTTATCATGCTTAGTTGATTAAAAGACCATATAGTAAAAATTGGATATTCTTCATATTCAAATATGATTTCAATAGGTATGGTATTCATTATTTGCACACTACCCTAAAACACATATACAGGTGGTCCCCGACTTACGTATGACCCATGCTTAAGAACAGGCTCCAGAGGCTTTTTCTAAGAGTTTATTTTTATGTTCTATTTTTATGAATTAAAAGAAAGAGTACAATATTTTCTGTAACTTTTTATTACAGTACAGGGGTATTATTAGTATTACACTGTATTATTATTACCAAATATGAGCCATTATAGAATTGCTATTATTATTATTATTACTAGCGACTTGCCTGTCAAAAAATGATGGCAATAAAATTGTAATGCTGTTTGCCACACAATGTAAGGCTTTTAATCCTCTGAGTATCTTTGGTGCTCATTGCGAGCCTCTCCCCTCGTGTACTTTTGCTCCTCTGAGCACCCCCGGAGCTCATTGTGAGCCCTGCGCTGAGTGGCTTTTTTTTTAATAATAATTAATCAATAAATTAAATAATACATTTATATACTTACCTATCTGTAATGAATATATCCAGCAATCAATATGCTGAAGAGCTACCAATCGCCTTTGTTTTTCCTGCAGCATACAATGTACATTTGGACTGTTGCTGGTGTAAGTGTTAGCAATGTGGCAAGTGTGCAGTGTAAATAGGCTGCGTGCACAAGTTTAAACCATTTGTTTAGTTGTGTAAAGCGGCATTTTAGAATGGTAATGTTATTAGTTGTAAGGTGGTGTTGTAAAATGGCGGCGATTGTCTATGTGTTTCGCTGGTCTCGAGCATTTTCCGTCCTTCCTAATAGTGTATTTTGTACCTCGTACATTCCTGGGTAAAAGTATGTGCCTGGCGGTGTTTTGCGTGCTTAGGGGTCTTGTAGCCTTGTTTTAGTTTTTTTTTGGCTGCCATTTTTTTTCTTGCATAGGCGATTTTCAAGTGGCGAAACTCTGCAAATTCGACTTAAATTCGCGTGCAACCTCACTCCCAGACATCCTAGCTGTCCCCCTGTGCTGTGTGTGATGTTTTTCGATGTGCGCGGTTTGGCCGTTAACTTCCTATTTTTTGCGGGTCATATTTTTTTTTCTCTAAGTGGTGGTTTCCTTTTCAAAGTGTTACGGGCCGTAATTTTTGCAGGCGATTTTTTCAAAGTGCTATGAGTCTCGCACTGTGAATTGTGTATTTGAGTTTTTTGTTGATCTGTATTCCTGCGGGTCATTGGTATGATGCTTAAGTCGTGCGGATTGTAGGGATGAGCGAGTACGGCGCACATGTCCACCAGCGCAGTGAGTGCCTTTGTCTGATCCCTGCCTATATTGTACGACGCTCATCTCCACCAGCGCAAGGAGTGCATTTGGCGCTGCTTGCCTGGCCGCTTTCCGAGCTCGCAGTTTTAACATTGCGTTACCAACATTTTTTGGCAAGCCTGTGCTGCTGACAACTATATATGTGATTCATCATCAGGGATCCGAGTTACATACAAATCTGATTTAAAGACATTCTCAGGAACATATCTCATCCTTAACCCAGGAACTGCCTGTATCAACAGACTCTGGGTGGAATTTACTAAGCATATCAAGTGCATCTCATGTTATCTCCAGATTTACTATGTACTAATTCCTATGGGGAAAATAGCCCTTCTTATGTTAGCTCAGCTCTACTCACCTCATCTCAAATGAAAAAGTGCTTAGTAAATTCTCCCTCTCTCTTTCTCCTGGATTTCTGGAGAAGAAAATGGAGAGTACCAGAGAAAGAAAGAGGGAACCAGAGAGTACGTAAGTATTGGACGGTCTCTTCAATTGGTGTGTTAGGATGGACAGAGGTTTTTTTTTCTTAAAACACAGCTAAATAGTTTCTCTTTTCCAATTATGCTAAAAGTTATTAAAATGTCATTCCATTTTTTTGCACAATTTCAGTATTGTGTTTTAGTTTGTATGTGCATTAGTGTTTAGGAATTTTCAATAGTCAGAAGAGCTCCCAGGTAGATTATTGTCGAAGGGCTTTTGAAAACCACTCTAGTTCTAGTTGTCTCTACTAAAGGTGATTGAATCCTTAAGGGTGTATCATTGGCTTAATAATAAATTATTAATAATATAATAAAAATAGTAGATCAGATTAAGTCAATGGTTTTTATGATAGGTCTCAAAAATCAATTATAAATGTCCCTAGTTAAGCTAATTTCTAATTTGTGTGTTGGATAATAAGGCTTCATTACTGAAATATGCACGTGAAAAAAAAACCTAAAAGAAAGGCTTAATAGTTCTATTTACTTGCAGGATAATGGTAAAGATGATGTGATTAATACTGAAAATTTACATTTCGTATATCTTTTTAATTAATCACTTAAAAGCGCCCTTCATTTCATAGTAGATCTGTATTTGTCTATCCCTGCAGTATAATACATTTTGCATGAAGAGCTCTCAAAAGTACTTAATTATGCGCGGCGTTCTTTTTAGATTATCTGGGTTTTCCTCATTACTTATTTTTGATGTATTCCCTGTGGTTGTTCCCAGTCCTCAAACACACATTCAAAAGGTCATGTTATGCCATAAAGATTCATAGGTATGTGAAATCTTACTCCAAAACAAGCAGTGGCAAAAGAATATCATGTAAATAAGGGGCAAATGCTTGTGTATTGTGCAGTGGAATTGCCCTCAAGGCAGGAAGTCTTCCACTCCCGGAGCAAGCATCTCCACGGGCACCCTATTAAGAGCCATGTATGCATTTTGCTTAAATTTAATATTATCTTGCCTGAAAGGCTATTATGATATATTAAACTCATCTTTTGTACTGTTTGTTATTCCTCTAATTATACTACTTCCTTTTTTGCTTATAGCTCTGAAAATTCTTGGGCTCATTATTGTTGTACTGTAAAATCAATATTTCTAAACTCAAAGTGATGCAAGGGATTTTTAACTCTTCGGTACGCTTATTATCTTGATATATGAAAATAAAGTTTAATTAAATATCTTTAATTTATCATATTCTGAAAAATAATTATATTAAGGAGTGTAACCTTTGAGCGCTGTAGGAAAAGAATAGCATGGTTTATACACTACCAATATCCTGTCATCTTAAAGACATCAAAGTAATTGTAATTTAATGTGCTGTAAATTATATATTAGATTGAAGTAAGCTTCATGAATGAAGCGTGTCACCTCTAGCAGAAAGTATTATTAGTTCTGTGCCTCTGCAAAGAATTGTATGATGTTAGGTATGTAAAAAGAATGAAGATACAAGGGAAAAAATTGAAGAATGGATAAAGAACCTGGAAAGAAAAAAAGCGTAACTCAATAATAAAAGGATTGCTGTATTTATTGAGGGACCTGTGAGTCAATGCTAATCTAGAATATATAAGGGCCTATGGTAAGGTAGGTATTTATTACATATGACTGTATATATTATTTATTTTTCTTTTTTAACTAAAAAATTACACTCTTAAGGTTGACTAATAATTATCAAAAATATATTCCATAAAAAAAAGTATTCTACAGCCACAGTCTAACTTGTAAATTGGTTGTTGAAAAAAAAAATATGACGGTCGAAGCTCTTGGTCACAGAGAATGCTGCAGGCAAGTATGCTTTTTCCTTATGCTCTGGAGATCCTTCACAGGCTAATCTGTATCTGAGGCTCTAAAATATTTAGAATGGCTTAAATAGCAATAAGATATCTATGATAAAGCACAATAGGAATGAGTCCTGTGTGTTGTAGTTTGTGCTACATTCTATACTGCCTTGCATCTTTCTGTTGTACAAATGTTATTTCATTGATGCTGTCTGCAAAAATGACACATTTATGCATATGTTGAAGTGCATGAAGCCTGTCACATTTTAACATTTCATGCATTGTTAAAGGAACACTGTAGTGGTAAACAAAATTTGTATTTGTGATAATGGAAGGCCTATTAGTCCATTTTACTAAATAATGAACTAATACATTTTTTATTTTCCTCTTTTTGGCTCTAGGGTGGTTGCCATGTTGGACTGTTTGAGGTCTCCCATCTCTTAGAGCGGGAAACTGCATGAAATGGAAGTGGAAGCAGTTGTGAATCTACATATTGCATCTTCTACTACAAAAATGTATAAAAGCTTAGGTGACTTCCTATTGATCAATGGCCTAGTTATGGCCGGATTACCCATTAGGCCAACTAAGCAGCTGCCTAGGGGCGCTGTCCTGTGGATGCCCTTTTTTTAGCTTAAAATACCCTAAAAATGTTTTGGTTTGAAAACTAAATTCTGCAGTTCATGGATTGGCCCAACATCAAATTAATTTAATAAACTATTAATAGCTTGGCATGTGCATGAGTAGCTGGCTATGTTGTTAAAATAGCTGTTATGGGGCCATTGAGAGTGATATACATGCACTATAAAGGGAAAAATGGGTGCGTGCATACCTTGCGCATGTGCACGCAGGGGTTCCTCCACTTTACTGCCTAGGAGCTCCAAAAAGGTAGATCCGTCACTGGGCCTGGTATCCCCCCCAAAAAGCCTCTGACTATACTGTGTGCATTTGAAGATGCAACATAAAAATGTACAGCTTCCCTACACCTCACTCTGTTTGAATAAGTTTACTTGCCTTTCCAAATTAATAAATACACTTTAGAAATCTGGGAAATCAGTAGCTGTATTTGAACAAACATTTGGCAACATACATTAATTAAGGTGCAGTCTGAACCATGAAGTAATATTTAACATATATAAACATGCTTAATTTTGGTTGTTACGTTGTTAATAAATGGCAGTGGCATTCTATTTTATTTTCATATTTCCTTTAATACTAGTTTGTATGTGTCATTTCATTTCCAAATGCCATGCACACATTCAAACATCATGCTAAAAATATTTAAAGGTCTGTCAAGATGCCATTGTCAATGATTGTTTGTACATCTTCCCTTGTACAGCTGACATATTGCCTAAGTACAAGTGATACAAATGAGTTGTGAGCTAATTTGGCTTATTTAGTGGCATATCCTCTAACAGTCAGTTCTAATTGATGTAGCTGCTCTTTTCAATTGGCTCATTAATCTTTTTTGGTTGACTATGCCATTTTGTGTCCTGTACATTGCTGACAGCAGTGACAATGAATGGGTCAACAAATATACCTCATACAAACCACATAAATAGTAACACACCCCAGAATTTAACATCTTGTGCAATGCTGTTTAAAGCAACATAAATACACTAATTGTCTATCACATACATAAAACAGTAGATTTTAAGCATTACTAGGGTTTGTTTTTCTGCATGACTCATTAGTAATATTTTTGATCCATTTAGGCCCACCCCCTGGCATTATCTAAATTTGGGTGTGTCAGGCATAGCCAATTACTGTAGAGGGATTAAATAACTTTTCCACAGAGCTTAATAACTCACCTGGTTCTGCCTTCAGACATGCCAAAACCTTTTTATCAATATATCATAAAATGGTATCTTTTTATCTGTTGGAACATTTGTTTTTCTTGAAAGCATAACATATGGAAGCGTTACATATTCCTCTAAGCAAATAGGAAAAACAAATATTTGATAACACATTAGTGAATTATAAATTTAAAGCTGTTTTAGTGGGTATATTGGTAATCACTCTAAACTGCAACACAGTTTAACTAAAAAAAGAAAATGTATTATTTGTAAGTTATTACACAACAATAACAGATATGATATTTCTATTGTAATTATAAAGTTATAATGTTGCAAATGCATAGTTGATGTAAAGCAGATGCAAGATGTTGCAAGGGGAAATTTTTAAGGCTTGAAGAGTTGAAGAGCAATAGATAATTTCCTTTTCATTTCAATGACATTATCCACATTTATTGTAAATAGCAATCTAGAGTATGTGTTAATAAATGTTAATGCAATGGGTATATGTGCACCCCCCTTCTGGGTCGTTACCTTGTTGTGGTACAGGGGCTTGTGTACTCTAATGAAGCTTTGAGCAAAATCATGTAGGGTCACCAAAGATGTGCAGGTCAAAGCACAGAGGTCAGAGAAATTGCGGTCCACTGGAGAAGGAACTGGCAAACTGCTCCAGTATCTTTGCCAAGAAAACCTTATGGATATGCACAACCAGTCAAAAGATTTGTCTGGAGTGGTCTGGTCCATAGGATCTCGTAGAGTCAGACACAACTAAATGATTAAAAACAACCACCCATCACCACCCATTTTAGCAATCTGCACAAAAATAGTTGGAATCAATTAAAAATGTATCAATAAATTAAAAATAAGCTGCAACTTTTGTGATACAGCCATATGATAGTGCATACACATCTATGTACAAGTATGTTGATGATTTGTCATGCAGTGCAGCCTTATATGAATACCTGAAGCCTCTGTCCATCAAAGCATATTAATGTTGTCCCAAGGTCGTAATTTAAATGTTACAAGCTAAACATCACTTGTGCATATCCATTACTTTGCATATAGACACAAGGTAAGCTATAGACAAATATATTCGGTTCTAATCGATGCAATATGTTCCAGAAATTGACACAATACAGCTGAAAACAAACATAAAATTACATTACAAGTACTGTATTTATATGAACGAGTGTCAGAAGTTAGGCCAAGAATATCACTATTATTTAAGAGATTTGCCAAAAGAGGTTTGGTGGTAAAACACCTAAATAACAGGCAATGAAAAACATTAATATATGCAAAAACAAATATTTTCCAAGCAAATGTTTTTTTCCAAGCAAAAAAACATCTGAGCAGTTTTACCTTACTTGGAAATCGTTAATTCTAAAACTGTCACATTATGGACAATTAAAGAAGAATCTTCAGTAAATTAATATACAGTAGGCTCGGGAGCAGCACTTAAAAAAAAAAAAGATATATTATAGAACAAGATGTCATGCTCTAAAGAAGTCATGCAAAGTGCAAAGGTGAGAAAGGATGCCTGTTCTTAATATGAACTATGAAAGGAATGTATTGAGGTTGATGCTTAAAAGCAGATAGGAATATGAGGCAGTCAAAATACTCATGTTCCATTAAATTCTATGATTCTAGTAGCCATTAAAGATGTTTGTATGATCGCATCTAAGTGCTCTGTAGTAAAAGGATGAAAACAGTGCATTGTGGATAACAATTTGTAGGTAAAATGCACAGGGCACAAAATAGTTTTATTAAGAAAGCTAAGTCACCACAAAATTCAAATGTTTAAGTTACTTTGTTGAGGGCATATATTGGCCATTAGCCTTTTTTAATAAAGTAAATCATTCATGAGATATTTCCCAATATGTGTATGGGGATATTATGCAAATGAGTGGCCCTGAATACTAATGAGCATCTTTAATTTGCTAACGAACAGCATATCACAGCATGTTTATTTTTGATGTGGCAAAAAACATATAAAAGATGTTTATGATTTGTTAGATCCCCTCCCCATCAAGAATATACATGGCAAATTGGCATATATAACTGCATATTAGCAATGGCTACTACAATGTATAAAATCAAATTGTCTTTTAAAGAAACAACAGTTTTTGATAGTGAATAGATTTTGTTTTGGACCATAAACAGTCAGTCTGAAAACGAATAGTTCTGGTTATCAGTAATGACACTAAAGGCATGCTGTGTGGATCTAATGCAACACAGCTGACTCTGCTAAAAATGGGTGTATCTCTTTGACACTAATTTGAATGTAATACAACAGCATGGCAAAAAATGCCCCCCGTCCCCAGGATCTTTTGAAAGATCTTTACTTTGACAAGATTCATACTCTCTGTGATGTGTCAATTAGTTGGCAGTTTACCACTGACAGCCTCAGGATTAAGTCTCAGAACAGAACTTATTTCTGCCCAAACTGTCTGAAGTAGGAGACAGATCAAATGCTTTGTGTAGCTATGAGAATTATTATCGGGAGCACAAGAAGATGCAGCCTCTATATGTGCAGATAAAAATGTTGATGTTTTGCTGTTTTTCAAGCTGCTCTTCATGAACAAACTTAGATTTTTTCTGTTGATATATATAATTTGCCACCTGATTAGACGATTTATATATGATTAGGTGTAACACACTTTGATAGCACGCACTTTAGTTTATATTGATTACATGGTTCTGTGCTCTAGTTCAAAAATAAAAATGTACACAGTGTAGACACAGAATCTCTACAGAATAATTATGGTTTTCAGTTAGTATAGTAGCAATGGGCTAGGTTCACTAAACCTATGTGCGAAATGTGTTCAAATAACCTGCCTTATTATAACATTAACATTACCATTATTAATTAAAGGTATATCTAAGTCTCCCTGTCTTTACCTTTTTCAAGTTCTAATACACTGAGTCATTTTATACATAAACAGATGTATATTCTTAATTTAAAAACTGCCTTTGGGAACTTATTTTAACCCTTTACTAAGCTTCAAGCCAACAGCAGCAGAGATCTACACAGCAGTATCTGGCTCCTCCTTGCTTCCTTGTGCAGGGGGACTACACATACCCATTATTCCTTCCTGAACAAACTGCTATCACAGATCGATACAATGTATTAGCTGCCTGTGATTGGCCAAAAACAATTTTGAATGTTATGCTAATTTTAGCAGAGATTTCTAGGGGTGTTAACTTTGCAAATCAACTGCTTACAAACTCAAGAGATTTAGCAAACTTTGGGGAAAGTATAATAATCTTTATTTTGGTAATATTTCATGCAAACATGTTTTCATACACTACTGTTTATCCTCTATCATATGCATTCCTAATCCATAAAACTTAAATACGCCTTTAATTGTATAGTTCTTTGTCATAATTCACTATTTGCCTCTTGATTCCTATTATAATAAAATCTGGAAATTAGAAATATATTTACTTTGAGGTTTCAGAAAGAATAGAAATCAGGTGGCAAATACTGAATATAAAAGTAGTATGGATTTGCGGAATATTTTTATTATTATTAATTTGAATATAATAAGGTATATGCATTTGTTGAATATGTTTTATTAGGATTCATTCTAGTTACGGGAATATGCATTTCTCCATCTGGTGGAAGGCTAAGTAGGACAGGAGGAGAGAAGAAAAAATCATAATGAATACTGTTGTGGCTTGTATTTTACATACATCACACACCTAACATACCAAAATGGTGAACATGTTTTTACAGCAGTGATGGCCATTGCAGCCTCAGCGAAGCTTAGTTAGTCAAGCCCAAATATTTAAAAAACAGACATTGAAGTTCTATATATATTCTATTTTTCAAATTAGGTAACCTACAGAATGTTTCCTCAGTCCAATTCCAAATAATGGGGTTTAGCGATTTAAATCCACTTTTCCTAACCAAAGGTTCATATCAATCGGAAGACAAAGTTGTGCTGTCACAAAATGTACTGCAGGAAAATACTAGTATTTCAATTCTTTGTGACTTAGGGCATTCTACCTCCGTGCCTTATGTACCAAAAAATTATCGTAAATACCACAGGACAGTGGTTAACATTCCTACTGTAGCAGATTAATATCATATAATCAAAATAATGCTTATAAAAAGGAATTATTGGCAATATATTTGAAGTAGATAGGACTAGGGATTCAGCCTCATAATATAAAATAAACTCTACATATTTCTGGCAAATTTATCATTTCATTATGTATGTCAGTAATCTACAAGCAAAACACATACAACGTGCAGGAGGAATTGTGTCTTCATGTCTTTTGTCTTCATAGACTATGTCCCTACAAGACAGTGTCTCCCACGGCTTGTCATTTATGATTGATATCATGGTTCAAAAGAACAATATTTTCATGTTCTAAAGAGACTTTATATCACTTAGAAGAGGATTAATAGATAGAAGGATGTTAAATGAATGTCATTGGCTCTTTCTGCTAAAATAATGTATGTCTTGTTGTAAATTATACCAATCCAAGTGGGCTTGGTTGTCATTCACCAAATAATGCTGAAAAATATTTTCCCATTCATATCGTCAATAAATGCCATTCCATTCTGTAATTACTTCTGTGTGAGCAATTTATATGGCATTTATAATTTAACATTAAATTAATGATAGCTTTATATATGTACTTAACTATCACAATAATAAAATAAATGTGATATGTAAACTATGTTCATTTGTCCCTATTCTCAGGTAGATTTAATTGGGTTTAAAATTATCTGTTACATTTTGAGCAAAAAAATATAATAAGTTTTAAAATAATAATAAAAAACTTAACTTTAAGACATTTGGTGAATACACTAATGCATAATAATAGTGCTTTTTTAAATGTATTTTTATTGTATGTAGAAATATTTTTTACTATATAGCATAACAGACACAAACACAAAAAGAACTAAAAGAAAGTTGTGCATACAAGTTAATACTATGGTGTCCCAGTGGTAATTCCTGTTCAAGTCAGTGGAAGACCAGAGCTAGCATGACACTTTACCTCTAATGCACTTAGATCAATCATCCCCGCAAAAGGTTAAATGGCAATATAAAGAAAATTGATAGTTTTGACTCAAATTTCTAGACATTTATTTACTAGGCAATCACTGCAGATGTGTTATTGGCCAAAACAGTCAAGGACTCAAATGTCTACACAACACTGGGCAAAATGTAATAGTGATCTCTTCTTTCAAAGAAAGTAGAAGCCCTAGTCACTGTAAATTTCCACTAACAAAATCCATATACTATAATGTTCTTTAGCAAGCTCCGGGTCAGTTGCCTAGACATCCATGTTATCTATGAGCCAAACCTACAAACGCCAGAATGAAATCACTGGCTGTGTTACACAATATAATAACTCTGACTTGTTTGACAGAAATGTTTACTAAATAGTATATCTACCCCCCTCTATATATAATGTATAATTAAAATAGCTTTATTCGTGTCACAGAATATGATAACTTAGAAAACATCATTGTTTTCTGCTTCTGTCCTTACATTTGTATTTGAACTTTAATAGTTGCCTAATTCAAGGACCCTGGTATTTCTGATAGAGGTCACATGCGTTCATCATTCCCAGTCGATAGAACTGTGGTATCTGTGCTCATCTCTTAAATTATGGCTTGTTAATGGTCCTTAAACCCGTGTGTTTGTAACCATTGCTCTGATCCTTAGAGCAGTAATATGTGATCAAGGGGCTGGAGGTTGCTCTTGAGGACTTTAATTGCTGACACATGCAGTTCCAGGTCCATTTCCTTTAAGCATTTCCTAATCCCTACTCAAACCTCACTATCTTGTCTAATTACACATCTCCGACAATGCACTGTTCTTCTTAAATTCCCCTCTAAAATCATATATTTTTTTCAGTGAGTTTGATAAAGGGTTAAATTCACTGCATTCATTCATATACTTCCCTACCCCCTACAGGGAGCTCATGCAATGAAGTCTATCAGAACCTTACATTCATTTCAATGCTGTGTTAAACTGGCTGAAAGAGCATTTAGTCAAAAAGTTGGAAATACTATAAATCATTTCAAACTTAACTAAAATTATTATTAACAATATAACATAATGTGTTCTTTTCATCAGTGATTCAGGTTACTTGTTTTCTAGAAGGCCTTTGTTTCTATTACTAATTCCTCAAGTACTAGTAGATATTTAAAGTTATTGCAATGAAGCATTATACATACAACATCAATCTATCTACTTCCATCTGACACAATTAGGACACTGGCGGATGTGCACTTTTAACTTATAGATATGGCTGTGTTTCGAATGTGAATTATTTGAGCTTTCACAAAGTCCTGTAGCTCCAGAGACCACAACTACAAAATAGGTCAAAAACAAATGTTTACAACTGGCTTTGTATTTCCAATCTTTGAATAGTGTTACAGTACTTTTGTTTTGTGCATTTGGAGATGTGGGAAGAAAAGACGACATATGTAGAATGGGTGAAGAGTTGAAGGCCCGTTGAGTCACTTGGAAGAGGACCAATTCATAAATATATATGCACACACAGACCCCTATAGTCATATCCACCCCCACCAACTCTTTGTTAAAAAGGAAAGTAATGACAGCCGGATCAGGATCCTACAACAATGAGAACATCATCATCACAGACTTCTTATATTGTCCATACAATGCATGGAAAAGCATGGCTAGAGATAGGGAAGATATTACCATTGCAAATATTTTATTTCTATCGTTTGTCTCTCTCTCTCTTTTACTATATATCTATCTATCTATCTATCTATATATATATATATATATATATATATATATATATATATATATATATATATATATGTATATATATATATATATATTTAAATATACATATATACATATATATATATATATATATATATATATATATATATGTATATATTTATTTATTGACACATTTGTGTATTATAAGAATATATTAAATTGAAGATTGAACATTAAATATTATATCCATTTAAACTAGGAGGACCATTTATACTTGCTTCTGGAGCACTGATGCTTCAGAATACACTGAAACCTTTAAGACAATGCAAATAAATAAATTAATACATATTTAAATTAAAGGTTTAGGTGATTGTAAGGCCCACTGAAAAAAACAGGTATCTGTATGTTGTGTATTACCTGACCATGGGGTTTTAAGACAATTAAATCCATTTGAAGATGGTACAGACATCTAGCTTTTATGCATGGTAGGAGATTAAATAAAGTCACTTTTATGTCTGTGTTTATTTTATTTTAGATTTGATCAATGTACCAATAGTAATTACAAACTAAAACAATGTTTTTCCTTTATGTATTGGATGTACGGATGTATTTTCTTTTTTTGTCCTTTGCATTTTTTTAACATATTTTTATTAATGAATGGCTAACATTTTCTGTATACCTGTAAAAAGTTGTTTATCTGTTATATAAAGTATAATTATATATACCGTACTCCTTCATATATACAGAAAGATTTGATGGCCTTGTTCATGAAAGCTTACACTTTACAGTTACCTATAATATTCATTATACAAAGCTGTTCATGGTGTCCTAACTCTATGAAGCTTATAGCAAACAGCAATTTATATTAGTAAGCAATGTTTTATTATAGAACAAAACTAAAAAAATGCATTCACTTCTCAACAAATGCTGGGTGGAAATAGCCAGCTGTATTGTGCTTTTGTCATCAACATATGTTGTTTTTAGAGCAAATTTGTGCATGGCAATAATAAAAGAATAGACCAGCATATTTGCCTTACCCTCGACTGCATCTGTAAGCAAATACAGGTATACCTTATTAGTAAGAAATCCTATAGTAAGCACACGTTAGAGGAATTAATCATTCATTCCCTAAAGACTGCTTATGTATTTCATCGGGCCATTATCTGATCTGAATAACAAGAACAATTGCATAATAAAACACAAAACTGCTGATAGCAGCAACTTTCTGCTCTCTGATTTACAAAGCAACTTCCCTTGATTATAAAAGACAAATGTAATTTTATTATATTTCCTAAAAAGTGGCTGGATTCCAAATTAACATTCTTCTACATCCAAAACAGTATTATACTGGCCAAAAAACCCCAACTGACTGCAGGGGGCAGTAATCTAGGTCATATTCACACAATATTAAGATAGGTATTGGTTATCTGATACAGTACAACCTAATGGCTTTATCCTACAATTAGAAACATATATTACATTTTGAAAACAGCACTGACGACGCAAGATATATCACCCAAAAAAAATAAATAAAGCATTACATTTTTTCTATAAATAGCAGAAATAGGCGTTTTCAAGTTTTGCACATAGAATAAACCAAATGTCAAGTTTTGAAAAACAATATTTATCGGAAAAGTTAAAAATATTAAATGTATACAACAGTTTTTTGTTATTAGCACAAAATGGCTTAAGGCATCTTTTAAAAAAACAAACTATGACTTCAGTAAAATCTCTTTTTTTTGGCTTAAGTCTACCAAGCACTTTAGAAACAGTTGGTTGAAGAAGTACATTTAAAAAAATAAAAATTTAATGACGATTTTTAAAGCACTTAAATAAAACATTCACTTCCTTGTCAGTTGTGATTACTTCTAGTCGAAAGAGTCAAAAAAGGCATATTTTCGCATGATTATTTTTGTGAAGAATCCCAAATAAAGATAAAATAATGTCTAGCCCTTAAATAACCTATTACTGACTATGGCAAATGCTTTCTTTCTTCTTTTTTTTTAATTTCATTTGTTTTATGAGTTCTTTTTAATTAAGTCAGTAACCCTGTTTTGATTATAAAATACTGAGCCTGGATTTGTGATTAAAGTTAGTGTTTTATTAACTTCAAGAGCAAACTTTTATTCAAGATAATGGATTAAGCAGTTTCCCAGCTAAAGCAACACACCATTTGTTTTAATTGCATTGTAATCAATAGGGTTGTTTGTTAGCACTAAAAATATTTTGTATAAACACAGACAAGCACAAACAATCCTGAATTGAGACATGTACAGTGTCAGCTATTATTCTTGTGCCTAATAAATGTAACTAGGTAATTCAATGACTGGTTTGTACAAGGGACACAATAGAAGTGAAGCATACTCTACCTGCTGTGTGTATCAATAATAAAGGAATGCAAATCAAAGCATGTGCATGGATAGAATAGCAAAGCAAGGATCCAATACTTATCATACTACATTAGACATTCAATTATCTTCCAGGTGCCAGGACCCTATGGCTAGATAACCACTGGATACAACAACTCTTAATGGTTTCATATCATCATTCTATTCTTATACAGAATCCCAGCTAACAGTTCAGTGCTTGTTTTTGTTCCACAGCAGAGATATGAGATGCTGCTGAATGTGCAGGTTGCTGGTCTCAGAGGGAAAAGGGCTTTGCAAAGTTTAATATAAAGACACTATGTAATGTTTGACAAGCTATAGCTGGCACTGGCTGTCCTCTGCATCTGCTTCTGTGTTTCTCAGCACTTCACAAAAAAACATTGCTTCCTAGCATTAACCAAATGCAAGAGCCAAACTTGCACAGCCTGGAAAATACAGTATGCACTAAGCTGCACTAAGCCAAGTAGTATCCAAAGATAGATGAGCCACAGCCAAGAAACAAAGCAAGTCTCAGAATATTGCAAAGGTAGAAAGCATTATATTGCTAGGTACAAAGCAAATCTATTATACAGATAGGATACAATGAGACACAGGCAGTATACAGATAGGATACAATGAGACACAGGCAGCCTACACAACCTCTATCTCCCAACAACTCCATCCAAGTTCACATGGAGTCATCTCCATTCACTTGCGCATCCCACATTCGCATAAGAAGAAGGTAAAAACTCTTCTCTACTTACTAGGGCAGCCAGTTCCTTGTTCTTTGGAAACCCAGAGCAGTCTTGTCTTCTCTATTCCTCCCAGACAGATACAGAAATGTGTTTTATTCCACACAGAGACAGGCAAAGTATGAACTGAAAGAGAGAACACAACACATGGGAATCAGCTGGCTGGGCATGGGCTTTATTTGGATCTTCCCACCTTAATTATTCTCTTGGTCCTTCAAAAGCTTTTTTATTTGTTTTTCCTTTTCCAGTGCACATGCCCACGATAGAAAAAGAAGTGTTTAGTTGTTTTCTTAAGGATAGGTACAGTACCTGCACTCTCCCCCGCTGATGCTGGTAGCCAGGGATAGAAAGAGAGTGGAGGAGGAGGGAAAGAGACAGAGTGAGAGAGCCAGAGGGAGGGGGCTGGAGAGGGAGGATGAGTTGGGAAGGGGAGCCACAAAAAAAAGTGAGAGAATCCTCAGTGATGAGATAGAGAGATGGCAGGAGCCAGTGCTGCTGCTGTCAGAGTGAAGCACACATGCTGCTGCTGCTCCTGCCGGCTGTGTGAGAGGAGAGCAAGCCTCCCTATCTTACACATTCATCAGCACTGCTGCTGTCATACCAGATCCTGTATCCCAGCAGATCCTGTATCCCTCTATCATGAAGCAGCATCCAGCTCCACACCCCTCCCCTGCCTCTCTCCCTTTTGTTCAGTTAAGGTGGAATTGAAGGCTCAGTTTCTGAACAGCAAAACTAATTCAAAGTGTGTTAATAAAGAAAATAAACTTCCTAGAAAGTGTTCTAGATGTATCTTTATATATATTAGCCGATTGCCATATATCTATCTATCTATCTATCTATCTATCTATCTATCTATCTATCTATCTGTCTGTCTGTCTGTCTGTCTGTCTGTCTGTCTGCCTGCCTGCCTGTCTGTCTATCTATCTATCTATCTATCTATCTATCTATCTATCTATCTATCTATCTATCCCTCCATCTATCCCTCCATCTATCTATCTATCTATCTATCTATCCCTCTATTCATCCATCTATCTATCTATCTATCTATCTATCCCTCTATTCATCCATCTATCTATCTATCTATCTATCTATCTATCTATCTATCTATCTATCTATCTATCTATCTATCTATCTATCCCTCCATTCATCTATCCCTCCATCTATCTATCTATCTATCTATCTATCTATCTATCTATCTATCTATCTATCTATCTATCTATCTATCTATCTATCTATCTATCCCTCCATCCATCTACCTATCTATCTAACTCCATAATATGACTATAATAAATGAACAGGCATTTTGTACATATGAAATCTTTGTAGAGACTGGCATCATATCCCAGACTGCATGCACTTGGAACAGCATCTCATTGGCTGTCCAAACCAAATATATTGCAAAACTCCTTAGGTGTGCAAAAAGGGGGTTGCATTAACTCGATATTGTGAACATTAAAAAATAAAGTTTTAAAGGTTTAGTTAAGAATATATTAAAACATATCTGTTTTACCTAATTTAAAGATGTTTTAATTTGTAACATAAAATAGTAAAAATAATAATAATGATAATAATGTTTAGAAGCATAATACAACAGATCAATATACTAAAGCTTACTGGCTTGTTATACCTACAAGTGGTGTGCCAGATTTGGTTTCCTGTTAATATATGTTACAAAACTGAATACTGTATGCCAGCTATCCAAGGTCCTGAAAGTGTCTTGATAATAAGCAATGTATACTTTTTTGAAACATTTTTACTTTAAATGGTACCTGTTTAAAAAGGTTAATATAAAAACGACAAATGAAAGCTACAGTATGCAAGATATATATTTGCAAAATAATAGTATTGCAATATACACTGATCCTTTTTTTATTAGACAAAAAGGAGAAAGAAATGTAATCATTTTAAATGTATTGTTTGTCTAATAAAAAAATATATAATTATATACTGCAATGCTAGTCCAACTACTTCAACCAAGTTCTCGCTTTGTCTATACAGTGAAAGCCTGATTATTTATGGGGCATAAACTGTTGATTATTTTGCATTGGTTTTGCCTGTGACTTTTAGCTAGAACAACCCTGGTTTATACCTATGTATAATAATATAAGATACGATTATTTCTATTTGCAGTTGGTTTTATACCTTATTTTCACCACCCTAACATCATAATGCAATCATTGCAGCTGTTCATGCAGCCCCTCCTTGCTCCCTGACATCCCTATCCTGTGGATGCTGAAACATCTATAAATCATAGGCCTATTTCTGTCTCCATGGGACTCATTGGGGACACACTCAGAGTTGGCTCTGGTGGATAACCCTAGAAATCAAAAAATGCATTCCTGCAAAATTAGCCTTCCTTTTCTTTATGTTATTGTTCCTGATTTCACATATACATGCACTAACTTCACTCTGTCTAGTTAAAGTTTTATTAAAAGTTTCAAAAGCATAATGACTTAATGAATGTAAATATCTATACATAGATGATTATGATCAATCTCTACGGTAGATAGTTAAAAACTTAAATATTTATGGATATGTGTATAATATACACACATATATACACATAAATGCATATATGCACAGTCTTATGTGAACACAGATGTACTATTTATTTACTGTCATACTATACATTGGAGGGCTTCTGGCGCTCTTTTGCCCACCATAGATTAAATGATTGTTGTGGTGAACTACCTACTCATAAGGTCCTAACACAAGCTGGGATCTCGCCCGACGCTGATGATAGGCAGTAACATTGAAACGGCTATCAGTGGGTAAGATTCCCAGCTTGTGTATAATCCAACCTTGACTTTGCAAAAAAACTGTGTATTGCAGCGGACATAAGCTTAAAGGAAGCCATGTTTAAAATGGTTATGGATTGAAGAACAAAGCATTTGTGGCCACATTTGCATGTCCCTGCTCAGCTTCCCAGAATGCAGTGTAATAACTGTATTTCTCAGAATTCTGAGCTGGAAACAGGTTTTTTAACTTGTTTTAGCCTTTAAAATGTGAACACAGATGCACTATTTATTTACTATATATATATATATATATATATATATATATATATATATATATATATATATAAGAGCACACATACATGTATACATAAATATAAACAAAATTGTCTGAAGCATGTTTAGTGTCTTTTGTTTATTGTACCTTGCTATTTTCAACTTCCCAACACTCTGGTAAAACAGACCCCAAAGAAATGTTGAATATTCTGAAGAAATAATTATTAGGCAATTACTTCTGAAATGAATAAATTACTTCTGAAATGTCTAAAATGTAGTGCTCAATAATAAACAATTTTGCAGATGAGTTTTTGAGATGCTCTATGATCATGTCTACTGAGCACTTTGCAATTGGCCACATTACAAGTCAAATATCTAATGCAAGGTTTATTTTACTTATTTAGTGAAATAAAATAAATTATCGCAAGACGTAAACAATAAATATTCCTACATTATTATTGTCTTTAGCCTTTCTTATGTGCCTTTAAATCAGTTTTTTCTGTTTCTATGTTTATTATAACTCGTTCAATCCTATAATTTACTGTTCCCATTTTGGTTAACTATATTCTTGTAAAAAGTGTTATAAAAATATTGGCACTGCATAAACAAAGAATACAATGGTTCAAATAGAATTTTCTACCAGCGTAGAGATATTGTTAGTGTGCACCCAGTAATGCATAAAATGAAAAAACAAAAGACTTGCCACACAAGCCAAGACATTTATTATTATGCATTTAAGAAAACAAAAGAATAATCTAAAATATAGAAGACACATATTAACTCTACAAAGAAAAGCTTAAGAGATAAATAAAAGAAAGACTTGTTAAGTGACTTATAAACTCAGTTAGCTTGTTCTTTCAGTTGTGTAGTTAAATAATTATAATAAATAAAGATCCTCAGTTTATAAGCACTTCCCAGGACTTTCTTCCATTCTAATTTTTTCAGAATAAATGTCCATGCATGACCAGTGGGTGGAGCACTGCAGGATGTGTATATGAAAGGTATTGTTTATTTTGCCATAATTCCTCTAAGAAATATGTTCAGTGTTACACCTTCCAAAGACCTGACATCTCCAACTTAGTGAACTGTATTGGGAGGTTCACTGTGCCTATGTAAACAGCTCTGGGGGTGTGGAAAACCAGTTTTATATTTAAATAAAATCTTTCTGTATATGTATAGAATGATTAAATGTAATGTGGGATTCTGATATAAGCACCATGTTTTATATTAGAAAAAGTTAAAAACAGGAAAACTTAAATATACCTTTAAACGTAAATAATGACCCCAAAAAAAAAAAACTGAGTGCAATGAAGTTTGAAGGCTGTGACGTGACAGTGGCTTTGTTTCAGTTTTCTTTGACTTTGTTCTGCACCCTTTGATGGAAAAATGTGTTTACATCTCATATTTCTCCCTTTCTTCAAATTCCTCCCCCCACCGCACACGCATGCTAGAAGCATTGTCTAATTTTCCAAGAGTCTCAGAAAAATTACAATGAATCTTAGTTTGGTTTACATAAAAAAATGATTTGCACAGCTTATGCATACAAAAATATAATGTATATACAAATGTCATTCTGGGAGGTACAAATACATATAAAATAAATGTTATTGATTATTTAAATTTTTATTCCTGTGAGTGGTTCTGTATGTAGGGCTCCAGTGCACTGCGTTGCCCGGGGGCCTATAATGCTGTTAAGATGGCCCAGATATAATTATCACATGCACGTGAGAGAAAGATAAAAGAAATGAGAGGTAAGGAAGATTAATCAAGGATGAATATAAAGAACATACATAACAGAAAATGAGACAGAGAGAAAGGAAGTAAAAAATAAAAGAAATACATGGATTACACCACAGAAATGTGATTGTAGTAACTGCTTTCTATACATGCTCCTGTCTAGTGGTTCTTCTAAGACAAAGTGGTGAATTTCAATACAGGTATACCTCGCTTAACGCTACCCCTTTTAGCACTGATTCCCTATAGCAATGTTTTTTTCAAAATTTATTATATTTTGTTGTAAGGGAGAAAATGTCGGAGCTAGCGAGAGAGAGAGATTGCAACAAGGGACACCCAAATCCTACCGACAACATCCACTGACAAGGTACAGAATATTTTCATTGTTCTCTTGTTCCTCATAATGTGATGAATTGTTAATTGTCTAATAAAATCTAATAATTAAATGTATTTTTGTACTGTTTTACAGATGTCTGAGCACAAGGAAGATTAGCCTAAGTTGAAGCGACCGGGGTAATTCAGGTGCTGGAGCACCTAGAGAAAGGGGAACGGCAAGTAGATATTGAAGCAGATTTGAAATTGCCAACCTCCACCATACTAAAGAACAAAGACAAAATAAAGTCTTCAGCGGCCACCAGCACTGCATCAAAGAAGCTTACAGATGCTACACCCTGGAGGAAATAGAGAAGAGGCTGTCCATCTGGATAGACGATGAACTGGAGCGTAACATACCTCTCAGTCAGACCATCGTAATGGAGAAGGCAAGAAACATTTACAGCAATATCCAGACCCAAACGGCAGATGTGACAGAGAGCTTTGCAGCCAGTAGAGGTTGGTTTGACCTCTTCACGAAGAGGAACAACTTCTACAACATAAAAATAACTAGAGAAGTGGAAAGCGCTGACAAGGAAACCACTTTGAAGGACATTGTAAAAAGAGGCAACTATCTCTGGGAATTATCCTTCATAGGGACCTGAGAACATTAATATAAATTGTAAGAACATTAATAATAATGTAGACAAATTAATTAAAAAGTTGGGAAGGTCCAAATATCTCTTGGTCAGGGAAGATAATAGTGACCAAGATGTCTATAGTACCCAAAATTTGTTATTTCCTAAGGTGCATTCTGTTTCCAATACCAAAGTATTTAATAAACAAATTTCAGAAAAAAACAGATCAGTATATCCATAAGGTGAAAAAGCAGAGGTTTAAAAGAACAGTGTTTGGGGGAAGATTTAATAAAGGAGGGACTGCGTACCCGCAAATTTTCAAGATGCAATTTCAATTTCACATATAAATAGATGGAATGAATCTACAGATGTAAACAAATGGTTACAGATAGAAAATAAATGATCAAATGTAGGAGAAGTCAGGGAAAACTTATTTCAGAATAATCCGTCAACAAATTACATCAGCCTAGGGGGAAGGCTGATTAAAAACAACATTAAATTGTGGATAAAAATGAATAGAAAATATTATTTTCTCCCATTTCTGAGCCCAATCACCCCCTTGGAAATATTGGCTCCCCAAATAAAATTAAATATTCTGAGCAAACTGGCGAAATACGGTAGGTTTAATATCAGTGAGCTATATTTTAATAATAGGATTGGAACGCTTGAAAAAAATTACAATGAAATGTCCTTTTGTTGCCGGGAATTGACTGGAATATAAATCTTTATGTAAAAATGTAAAAACGTATGGATTTGACTTAACAAATGCTAGGGAAATGACACCTTGTGAGAAATTGATCAGGGATGGGAACTATCGACATTTAATTTCCAAAATCTATAACATAATAAGAAGTACAACAGATGAAAAAATATATAATACGATGGTAAAATGGGAAGAAGAGCTGTGAAAGGAAATCTCAATCTATAGCTGGCAGAGCGCATTGAATATTACGGAAAGAGTGATAAAGAACGCGGCCCAAAGAGAATTAGACTGTAAAGTCCTGAATAGATGGCATTTGGTTCCCTCAAGACTACACCAGATGAACAAAGTTAAAAATACCAAACTATATTGGACCTTTTTTGCACCAGGGCTCTCCATTCCCTAGCTCAGCCACTATCCCTAAGACTTTATTTGCCAGCCCTCAGGGATGAGGAGAGGCTAACACTTCATACATACCTTTACCATTAGCCACTGTTATAGATAGATTATAGAGGAGTAGTCAACTTACTACACTTGAAGTATCACCCTGTTAAACATGTTTTGAATCTCACAGCTGATCCACACGAGCACTAGAAAGTGAACAGCAGCTGGCCCCCGTGATCATTGGAAGGTAACCAGCTGGTCTCCAGACAGAACATGTTGAAAATCACTGCTCTATCACATTCCTAACACCAGGTGTCAATGGCCTCAGTTACATGGAACTCGTAAAATGTCTATGTGTGAAAATTACACATGAAAAATTATATTGTTATTACATATTGCATTTAAAAAACCCTAACATGTATCAGTTAATGAGTGCGAGATATTTGTAACTTCTAAAAGCCTTACAAGCAGAATAACCTAAGCCACTATTACATGGCACTAGCTATTTGTTTACTTGTAATCACTAAGATCTGCAACCACTGGCTGTGAGTAAAATGTTTTAAAGGACCATACACAATACAAAATGAGTCCTACACATTACAAAGCTCTAAATTACTATTACAAAGATTATTGTGCCTTCTACAACAATAAATAGCTTAAATCAATGAAGTACCTCAAAGCTTTAAAGAAAAAGCCCTACTCACACCATGAAACACTGGCATGCAAACGTTAAACTAATCATGTACCCTCCGTCCTGCAAACATATTTTCTTTTACCCTCCTCCAAAGTAATTGTAAGCATGTTGAGTGTATTCTCTAGCACATAGGTTTCCATGTGTATAATGCCGTTTACACACATTATAAATAAGACTATTTTTACCAGTTCATATAATGATAATAATGAACATCTTGTTATGAATGTACATGTGGTTACTAAGACCTTGGATGTCACATACTGAAATACATATATAATGGACTTGAAACAAAGACACAGAAAAAATGATTCTGTTTCAAAGCTTTACTGAAAGTTCTACAATATACAACAAGCATGGTCAGCAATGTCACAAAAGCATGCATCAAATTATGTTTTATAAAAGTGATTTGGAATGTTGCAGATATACAGTGGAAGAAAAAGTATTTGATCCTCTGCTGATTTTGAACATTTTTCCACTGACAAAGAAATGATCAGTCTTTCATTTTAATGGTAGGTGTATTTTAACAGCAAGGGACAGAATAACAAAAAAAAAAAGAAAAAAGAAAAATGCCAAAAAAGTTATAAATTGATTTGCAGGTCAATGAGGGAAATAAGTATTTGATCCCTTCGTACTTGGTGGCAAAACCCTTGTTGGCAATCACAGAGGTCAGACGTTTCTTGTAGTTGGCCACCAGGTTTGCACACATCTCAGAAGGGATTTTGTCCCACTCCTCTTTGCAGATCCTCTCCAAGTCATTAAGGTTTTGAGGCTGATGTTTGGCAACTTGAACCTTCAGCTCCCTCCACAGATTTTCTATGGGATTAAGGTCTGGCCACTCCAGGACTGTAATGTGCTTCTTCTTGAGCCACTCCTTTGTTGCCTTGGCTGTGTGTTTTGTGTCATTGTCATGCTGGAATACCCACCCACGACCCATTTTCAATGCCCTGGCTGAGGGAAGGAGGTTCTCACCCAAGATTTGATGGTACATGGCCCCGTCCATTGTGCCTTTGATGCGGTGCAGTTGTCCTGTCCCCTTAGCAGAAAAACACCCCCAAAGCATAATGTTTCCACCTCCATGTTTGATGGTGGGGATGGTGTTCTTGGGGTTATTGGCAGCATTCCTCCTTCTCCAAACATGGCGAGTTGAGTTGATGCCAAAGAGCTCGATTTTGGTTTCATCTGACCACAACACTTTCACCCAGTTCTCCTCTGAATCATTCAGATGTTCATTGGAATCATTCAGATGTTCACACGTACATGTGCTTTCTTGAGCAGGGGGACCTTGAGGGAGCTGCAGGATTTCAGTGCTTCACGGCGTAGTGTGTTACCAATTGTTTTCTTGGTGACTATGGTCCCAGCTGCCTTGAGATCATTAACACGATCCTCCTGTGTAGTTCTGGGCTGATTCCTCACCGTTCTCTTGATCATTGAAACTCCACTAGGTGAGATCTTGCATGGAGCATCAGACCGAGGGAGACTGACAGTTATTTTGTGTTTCTTCCATTTGCGAATAATCGCACCAACTCTTGTCACCTTCTCACCAAGCTGCTTGGCGATGGTCTTGCAGCCCACTTCCGCCTTGTGTAGGTTTACAATCTTTTTCCTGACATCCTTGGACAGGTCTCTGGTCTTGGCCATGGTTATAAGTTTGGAATCTAATTGATTGCTTTTGTGGACAGGTGTCTTTTATACATGAAACGAGTTGAGATTAGGAGCACTCCCTTTGAGTGAGTGCTCCTAATCTCAGTTTGATACCTGTATAAAATACACTTGTAGCCAGAAATCTTGCTAGGGGATAGGAAATCAAATACTTATTTCCCTCACTGACCTGCAAATGAATTTATAACATTTTTTACATGGGTTTTTCTTGTTTTTTTTGTTGTTGTTCTGTCTGTCACTGTTAAAATACACCTACCATTGCAATTATAGACCGATCATTTATTTGTCAGTGGACAAACGTTCAAAATCAGCAGGGGATCAAATACTTTTTTACCCCACTGTAAGTTTTTTAAATCTCAGTGTTCTCTTAATATGAGATACTGACAAATCTATCAGGTGGATGTTTGCTATGAAACTGCTGGTCTGTCGCTAAGGAACCTAATATAGTATAGGGATGGGGCCCCAGGGACAGGGGGAACCAGAGTGAGAGATACTGGACATAAGGGGTTCAATCTGCACAGAAATATTTTGTCATACATGAATATATCCACAGGAGATCAGATTAGAGGGAATGGGTCTTAATGTAGATAAGCAGGTCATGTAAGCAAATAGAATAGATGGTCTCCAGTATTGTCTTACTTGAAGTTCTACTGTAAGGTCAACCACCTAGGATAAAATGACTTGCCTGGATGATTAAGTCACTGCACCACAGTGGTAGATTACAGGCCTGACTTCAATTAACGCATAAGTGACCCACTTGGGTATACAGGAAGAGAATCTCTGTACAAATATATGATTGTGAAATACGTGTCATGTAAGTGGATGTCCCAAAACCTTAACCATTGAAAATACACAGAAACAGTGATAATGGTAGAACAAAACTTTATTATATACACAGAGCACACTCAGAAATGTATCTGACTGTGCCTTAATATCTTGGGTGTGGTGTGTGCGGATCCTGGAAGAGCAAGAGGCTGTTTTGGAAAAAGGGGACACCTAAAGGGTTAAATGTAATACTGTATTATAATTATGATCCATAGTATCTACTAGGGTCACATGTGGTCACTTCACAATTGCAACCAGAATCTGATGAATACAAATATCATCATACATCACTCCATTTACTAGAAGTAACCAGTAATGTGCATAGTGCCTACATCTGGTCCTCATCTGCTCTGCTAAACAGATGGAATGGGTGAGAATTAAATCAGACACATGAATCTGCTATCAGAATTTTAACAGAATAACATGCAACAATAACGCATATATAACTACTGGGTTGGATTAGCAGATTCCAATGGGACTGTGCAACTCAACAGCCGGGACTGCATTTATTTTAATTGAACAGAATATCAGTCATGTTCAATAGTGATGACATATGGAATCATATATGGCATTTCAGAGCTACTGTATATGCTGGGGGTAATGTCACTGATCTAATGCCTGATAGGCACTGGGTTGAGAGTTTACTTACATTGTATGAGTGCACTGCTTGAAGATGACGAACATGACTTCATGGTTGTGAGATTTGACTAAAGACCTAGGAAGACAAGAAGAAGATATAAATCATAACACTAATAAGATTGACTACAACACCTCATCTGAACAGCATTCCACATTGAACATCAATTGGTGAAATATAATAGTTAGTTACTATATGAGTACACAGCTAAGAGGATCATGGTACGTGTGATATCTGGTAGCCACATGGTTACAACAGATGTTCTCCACATAAGCCATGAACCTCTACTCTGCAGCCAGGCAGTAGTATGTCAACTTTTTTAAATAATTCATATTTAGTGAGGAGGGTTGATGAGGAGGACTTCTAGAACATCCCCTACTACCTCTTCTCTGGCAGCACTGGGCCACCACCCTCCATGCCCACGCGCCTCATCCCTCTAGCATAATGAGGAGGTGTTGGAGTGAGGGATGAGTCCACCTGGAGTGGGTGTGTATCAGCTGGAGTTGGTGGAAGGTTGTGAGATGAGGAGGTGGTTGAGATTGCGGTGGAGGCTGTTAAACCAAAGCCTGGGTAGATATGAGCTGGCGTTTTGGCCAATTCTATTTGGCGCTCCATGAGTGCTCTTTGGGGTTAAATCACTCTAAATCTATTTGGTGACTGCTAATCAGAATCAGTTTTAACTGCAGGTATTGGACAGACATTTTATTGAGAACAATTTTGATAATGATATGTTTTGCTTCCTGTATTTGCAAAGTCATTGCTGCCACATATATCTCATAACCAGAGAGCTTACTGTACATATCCATCCCAGAATTGTGCTGCAATGCTATTGTAATTCAGTTATCTATGTGTGTGGTGTTCATGTGTGTGCATATGAGGGTGTGATGGTATATTTGATACTCACATTGCATGGTGTTCTCCTCAGCCCTGTCCAATTGTCCCTGAAGGCCCACTGCTGCTGACTCGATCCACTCCCTCAGCGTCCACTCCCATGCTGTATAGGTTATAATGGGTGCTGGTCCAGCACCGGTTGCATGGGTTGCTCTGGCCTCCTCAGCCATCTTTCTTTTCACCTTGACCAGGCTAGTTTAATTGAAGACTCTGTGCTTTTAAACAACCTCTTGCCCTCCCAACTGGGCTGGGTTTTCTGGCTTCCCTGATTTCTCCCTGGGTCGGTCCCTCCTCACTATTACCTCCACCTCTGGGATCAAGCCCCTCACCCTCTGCACTACTCCTCATGTCCCTACATCTGGTGGCACATCTCTCCCCCACCTGCTCTCCTCCCTGACCTGCCTCCTCCTCTCCCTCTCTCCATAACTCTACCTTTCCTCTTCTCTCCTACTCTCCTCTCCTCCAGTGTTTCTCTCACTCTTTACCTCTCCTCACCTCCTCTCCTCCTCTCCTCCAGTATTCCCCACACTCTCCTCCTCTACTACTCTCCTCTCCAACTCTCCTCTTCTCTGTGTTACCCTCACTCTCCTGCCCTTCTCTATCCTTTTACAAATTACAAAATAAATATAAGGATAAATCAATATAATATGTAAGTGTATATGTAAGAGATAAAACAAGAATATGTGTGTGTTATGTGTATTATATTATGGGTATGGGGGATATGGGGGTGTAGATGTGCTGTGGCCTAACGCTATGCATAGCTATGTGTAGTTACTAATCTATATGTGTGAATTATGGGATATCAGTACTTATGTATGGTGCAAATTAAGTGTTAATATATCCTAGTAGTCAAAATAGCAAAAAAAAAATGCTTAGAATACTGCTCCCTCTCTCTCTCCAAAACTCTAAAATCTACCAATGCCTAGACCTGTGTGTTGAATTTCTCAGTTACAGCACAGTCAAGGACTTACGGTTTTCAGTAGCTTTTAAATGGCCTTTCCTTTTAAAATGGGGTTGTTGCCATTCTACGGTTCCTATTGGTTAATTGGGCTGTGACAGGATCAGCACTTACGGGCTTGCTTAACTTTTGCGCCCTTCATATGATCAGACACCTGTAACTGTCACATACAAAACCGGGTTTGTGTGAATGATCTGTGAGCCTGTAATTGGGGGCTTGAGTCAATGAAATAGATCTATATATGAAAAAAAAAATGGAACCAACAGCTAAAAGTTCAGTTTGAAGGTAATGTTGGGTTTGTAATTAAATAGGGGCCAAGGTATTTAATATTTTTGAGCTTGTTGATGACAATTTCTAGATATATTTGAACACGGTGTAACAAAGACAAGAGAGCACATTGTATATACACACTGGTACAGGAGGAGCTAGCACTCATAAGAGCCTAATTGATCAGTGGGTAATCAGTTCTCTGAGGTCCCATAACATGACAGGACTCTCTTTTAAGTATTCACTATTTAAGCGAAAAATAGCACTTCCAGCATCCTTGTAACTGAGTTGTCATGCATATATAATTTTCCTTTAAGAATATCTTGGATGTAAATATTACAATAATAACTTAAAATGTTACGCTGTTCACAGTTTATCATGGTATTATTTACTCTATGACTTGCCACACAAAAGGTAGCATGTAGTGCTATGACAGAAATATACATTTATTACAACTTTTCTGTAGATATTATGTAGTTAGGAAAACAGAGAAAAGAACTAGTTATAGCACTCCTTTATTTTATTGTGTTTTTTTAAAATTTATTAAGTTGTAGGAGACAACTCAAGGAATACAGTTAATTTCTAACCTGGGGACCATCTCTGAGCATAATTCTTATGCCTGTTATATATTCAGCCTCAATATAAAGAACATAATAAACTTTATGCTATGATGGATAATAATAATATGAAATGTGACTAGAAAATAAAAGATGTTTTAAAAATAATGTCTAACACTTAAACATCTCACACCACTAATGTAGCAGATGTTTCTCGCTCAGGGGTACTAGTATCCCTGAGTTTACTGCAGATGGTGTAGTAAAGATACATATTTCAGAAAATATATTTATTTACACAAACCAGGTGAATTATGTTCCAGCTTTGTTAGTTCATGCCTTGAATTCCCTGTGCAAATATAACTGGGTGCATGTAGCTTTGGGACTTCACGTTAGGGGTGGGAAAGTAGTGCAGCATGAAGCTTGGCTAAGAGAAAACTGTGTTTAGTGAGTTTTGTTAAGTTTATCTGATAACATCCAAATATGCTTACTTTTTTCACAGTAGCCCCTCAAATGTAATTCCAAATTACATTCAAATTGAAACGTAATTGTTAATGTAACCCTCTATTACAGCTTCCACTCCTCGAATACCTCTCACTGACAATACCATCATCTCTCCCACCTCCTAGGCCCGGTGTCTTGGGGTCCTACTGGACTCTGCCCTCTCTTTCATTTATCACATATCTTTACTAACCAAATCTTGCCATTTCCACCTAAAAAATGATCTCTATAATACACCCCTGTTTTACACAAGATAAATTAAATTCTAATCCATTCTCTCATCATATCTCTCCTTTAATACTGTGACTTGTTCTTTGCTGGCCTCCCCATCCCCCATATGTCTCACTTCAATCCGTAATGAACGCCTCTGCTAGACTCATCTACCAAACTCAACACTCAATGTCTGCAGCATCTCTCTGTCAGCCACTCCACTGGCCTTCTATAACCTCCCATAGAACAATATTTAAAATCATGACTCTAACGTATAAAGCCCTCAACGACAGTGCACTCCCTTATACCATTGCTTTTGTCTCTAAATACTCCCTCAACCACTCTCTTCGCTCCACTAAGGACCTTGAATCCTTTCTCTCCTATCACTTCCTCTCAATCCTGCCTTTATGACTTCTTGTGCTGCCCCTACTCTTTAGAACCCCTTACCTCACTCCAATAGACTATCTACAAGCCTCAAAACCGTCAATATTGTCATTAAAAACAAATTTGTTTAAAGAAGCTTATTACCTTTAGCCTTAATATGCACAACACATCTATCTCCCCTGTATCACTTGGCAATACAATTTATAGAAGCCAAATAGTGGGCTGCCAAACTCACTAACAATAGAGGTAGTCCCAATATGCTAACATTCATTATACATATTAAATATTTTGGAATTTCCTTATCCCTTAAGAGCATTATAAATTTCTAAAATAATTCCAAGTGTCATTTTGTTTCTGTCAAAACTAAGTATACAGATTTTGAAGAAAGAAAGAAAAGTTTATTGTGGTAATAGTTATTCAGTGTAGAACTGCCAGTGTACATGGCAAAAATCATGCTGACCAAGTTTATGGCTGGGAGCTATGATTTTATGATATTATTTGCTTTAGCAAACAGGCACATAGAGTTAAAGTGACTAGCCCATGGTCATAAAGTACAGAGATTGCAACTGCAGTATCTACTGTATAAATTATATGTATAGCCAAGCCTCAAGCTTTTTAGACCAGTTTGGTTTTCAGCGACAAACACTTACAATTGTATTCTGTTTAGCGTCAATGGCAGTACAAATAAAACACATACATTCTCAATGGGTAATACTAACTAAGATCAGATGTTTCCTTAGAAATAAATATATTTACAGTCCCAATATATTCTCTGAATACTCCTTTTAAAGTTATAGTGATCTTAAAGAAAAGTTCATCAGGCACCCTATAACATGTCCTCTGGGACTGCCCAAAGATTGCCCATATATAGTTAGAGACAAATAATATATTAGAGAGACTGTGGGGTCACAGGATTCCCCCCAAAAAAGAAGAAGCCTTCCCATAGAGGGTCTCTATAAAGAAGCTCAACTTTTATTGAGTCAACTGTTTTTAGCAGTTAGGATTATGATAGCTAAAACCTGGAAGTTGGCAAAATATCTGAATATAGTGCAATCTTGAAAAAACTTAAATGTATACATTTTATGAGCACTATCTCAGCTGCCCTAGATAATTCGCACAGAAAGTGAGCCTCATGTTGATATACTTGGACCATACACATTTGGTGGTAACACAGCAGGAATGGACAATAAGAAAGATATAGCCTCCAGTGAACCCCCTAAAAATATACTCCACCCTTTCCCCCTTCTCTCCCCTTCCTCTTTATCTATCCTTTCTGCTTCCTTCTACATTCTATCTCTTATTACAACAACGCTTAAGATGTACATAAATGTGAAAAATGCTATAAGGAAAACAAAAAGAAAACAGAGTTAAATGGAAATAAGTGTATTTCTCAATTCTTCAAATGTAATGTCCGCACTCGTTATGTTTTACCTGTAATTTTCATGTAACACTCTTATAACCCTGTTTCCTTCAATAAAAACAATAAGAGAAAAGAAAATAACATTTCCGTAGAATATCATATGGTTTAGAGAACGTTCTCACACTAATAATAGTTTTAATGTTCTCTGATTGGCTAATGAAAGAGCCAATCAGTGAAGAGATTGTAAGCTTTCAGTAGCCAATCAGAGAAGAGTAACATTAGACCTTTAACCAATCAGAATTATCCTGCATTCTGATTAGTTAAACTTTTATCTAATAAGAAATGTGGTGGCAGCCTTCATTGCTTGGTTACAGATTTAGGCAATTTAGATACTCGATTCTTTGTTGATGTCTTTTTTATCTCAAGCATAATGATTTTATTTTATTTGTAATTGTTATAATTTGAATTGTATCTTTTTGTAATTCTTTCATTTTAGGTATTTTTTCATTTTCTTGTGTGTGTATTTATTTTATATCATTGGTTTAGCGTAGTTTGGATGGTTAAGATACTTCTAAAGCACAGGTGGTAGTGAAATGGGGTGTCACCCAGGTGTTGAGGGCCATGGGTGGAGGAGGCATAAACACTCTGCATTTATTTTATTTTTTTAACCCCTTGAACTGTAGAGTGGGAGAATATTATGGCTAGTTTGTTCAAATTCGGTTGTATGTAGCATTGGGAAGCTATAGTATTTTATTATGCAATACTGATAATGCATGGATATTTTTTAATTTTGCTGGATTTGGTTGCTGTTATTATACATCCTTATTGACATAATGCCAACCATTGAATCTTTGCACTACTGCGCCATTGCTAATGGAAACAGCTGTTAAAATGCACATGCTTGAGACCCATGTGCTACTCTCTTGGCGATGTGTAAACGGGTGGATAGGGGATGGATATATACTGCTACATCAGACATTACCATGCATTATCTCCCACCATAATACCTTTCATTTAGTAAATCTCATGTAGACCTCAGTAGCGCTAATGAACAATGTGTCATGGTAGATTGTGCCTTAACCTAAGTCGTTTTAGTAAATTCCCCATTGTATTTTTTACAGACCTATCCTTTACTCTTTATATTCATTTTTCATATAGTATTCCCCAAATGTTTTGATATGCACACTCAGATTCACAATGGAAATTTAAATGGTTTAAAACAGTTTTGAGCAACTCAACATAAAATAATAATATGGAATATTTCCTAATGTCAGTCAACAACAGCCGAATTTCAAGCCTGCAGCCTTTGCGGGCTTGCCGATGCCGCTACGGGCAACACATTTAATAGGGCTGTTTATGTACCAAAGACCACTTTCAAATGATTTTAAATCCATTGCTGTGAGCAGCAGTTAAAAAGACAGTATAGCACAAAAAACAATAAAAAATTATGAAAGTTCATCATTATTTGACACTTAACAGTCCAATGTGAACATATGTGTAATTAAAAATATGATATTTTATTCTTAAGTCTGTTTCCTTATTCAGCATCAAGGGTAACAGAAAACCCAGTACTCAAGGGGTTAATACATATCAGGAAACCATGTTGCCTAGGAAAAAATGCTCTAATGCATTGTCTATATCCATTATATACTGTATATATATCAGATATAATATTTGTCAAAAAGTGCCGAAGGCTCATTGCAGGCTGCTAATGCGAACCTCACAAAGCGGGTGTCCCCATTTGCGGAGGTGGAGGCTCTACGGCGCCTCACTCTCAATTAAACCCAACCCAGAAAAGCGTGACTTTTTAAAAAAAACAACCACGCTGCGGGACATAGAAAAAAAAAATATACGACCCTCAGGACTTAGAAAAAAAAACCAATAAAAACAATATCGCGCAATGAGGAAATACGGACTTAGACAAAAAAAATACGAGCCGTGGGACTTAGAAAAATACAAAATTACGAGGTCGCAAAAAAACGAACTTAATGGCTGAAACACAAACATCCAAAAACAACAAAAACACTTAAAAATTCAAAAAAAATAAAAAATTTAAAAAACATCACACACAGCATGGAGGGACAGCCACGACATCTGCTAGTAAGGTTGCACATGAATTAAAGTCGAATTTAGGGATTTTGTAACATGAAAATCGGTTAAGCGAGAAAAAAAAATGGCGGACAAAAAAATGCAAACGAGGCTACACGATTCCAAACCGCAGAAAACACAGCCAGGGACGTACAACTTTGCCAGGGACGTACGAGGTACAAAAATACACACTTAGGAAGCTTGGAAAATGCTTGCGAGGCGCTTAACACATAGACAAACAACGCCATTTTACAACACTAACTTGCTACTAATAACATTATGAATCTAAAATGGCGCTTTGCACAACTAAACCAACGATTTCCCCTAACGCACGTAGCCTATTTCAAATGCACACTTGGGACATTCATGATACTTTCTCCTCTGGACAGCAACAATGAGATGTTAGCTTTTCAGGCTATTGATTGCTGGATATATTAATTAGAAATATGTAATGTATATCAATTTATTAAGTAACTAATTTATTAATTATTATTTAAAAAAAAAAAATATATATATATATTTATCTATCTATCTATCTATCTATCTATCTATCTATCTATCTATCTATCTATCTATCTGTCTTTGTGATGAGCCCCGAAAGTGCTCAAAGGCCCAAATGTACACGAGAGGAGAGGCTCGAAATGAGCGCCGAAGGTCCTCAGAGTAGAAAAAGCTTTACATTGTGTGGCTTGAAATTTTATTGCCCTGTCATTGTTGACGGCAAGTCGCTAGTATATATATATATATATATCATATATCATATCATATTACATATAATAGTTGTTAAACTGCGAATCGTCGTCATCGAGGGATGCAGTTCTGGCAGCAAATGCGGAGGTGGAGGCTCCAACGTCGGCTGCGAGGGTCCGCTTTTGCGGAGGTGGAGGCTCTACGCTGCCTCACTCCCGGGACAAAAAAAGCGTGACTTTGAAAAAACAAACACGCAGCGGGACTTAGAAAAAAACCACTAACGTGTAAAGAGGAAATATGGACTAACACAAAAGAAAATACGAGGTCACAAAAATACAAACTAAACGACCGAAACACATATAGCAAAAACCACCAAAATCAATAAAAATGACAAAAAAAAAAATGACAAAACATCACACACAGGACGGGGGGACAGCCAGGTTGCATGTGAGTTAAAGTACATTTTACACAGTTTCTACACTTGGAAATCGAGTAAGCGAGAAAAAAAATGGCGGCGGAAAAAAATTAAAACAAGGCTCAACTACCCCAAGGCGCAAAAAACGAGGTTAATGGACGAAATGCGTTCATTCAAAAACAACACAAAACAAGACCAAATACAAAAAAAAAGAAAACACACAGAGCATGGGGGGACAGCCATGTCATGTGCCAAAAAGGTTGCACGCTAATTAAAGTCCAATTTAGTGGCTTTGGAAAATGTAAAATCGCCTCAGCGAGGAAAAAAATGGTGGCCGAAAAAAATGAAAAGGAGGCTACACGACTTTGAAATGCGCAAAACACCGGCAGCCACGTACGACTTTTGCCAGTGACATACGAGGTACTAAAATGCACACTTAAGCTGCACGGAAAATGCCTGCGACCCACGTAGCACATAGACAATCACCGCCATTTTACAACACTAACATTATGAATCTAAAATGGAGATTTACACAACTAAAGCAATGGTTTGCCCTTGCAGCTGGGACATTGATGACACTTTCTCCTCACAGCAGCAACAGGCCAACTGTACATTGTATGCTGCAGGAAAATACAAATAGATACTTAGCTCTTCAGCCTATTCGTTGCTGGATATATCAATTACAAATGTTTAAAGTATATTAATTTATAAAGTAAATAATTAATTAATAATTATACTAACAAAATTGCCATATATATCTGTCTTTCTCATGAGAGCCGAAGGCGCTCATAGGTACAAAAGTAAATGAGAGGAGCTGATCTCTATGAGCGCCAAAGTCGCTCATTGCTAGCCACTCGATGAGCGCCGAGGGCACTCATCACGAGGCTCGCAATGAATGCCAAAGGTCCTCAGAGTATAAAAAGCTTTACATTGTGTATCAAACACCATTGCCATGGCTTAAAATTGAACGGCTTGATATGAGCGTCTACGGTGCTCATCGCGAGGCTCGCAATGTACGCCGAAGATCCTCAGAGTAGAAAAAGCTTTATATTGCGTGTCAAACAGCATTGCCATGCCTTACAATTTTATTGCCCCGTCATTTTTGATGGTCAAGTCGCTAGTATATATATATATATATATATATATATATATATATATATATACAGCAGTAACCTCGAAACAGTGCTGTCTGTGGGTAGGTATCCTGGCTTGTGCATAATCCATAACGTGCATGTTTGAAATGTTATTTGGATAAAAGAGCACATTTGCATGTCCCATCCCAGGTACCCAGAACTCAGTGCTATAACTGTATCACTCGGATTTCTGAGCAGGAAACACTTTTTATTTTACTTGTTTTAGACGTTCAAATGTGAACAAAAATGTACTGTTTGTTTACTATATATTTATGTATATTGTGGCAAAGATCAAAGATGGTTTACAAAAGCTGTTTCCAGCTTTGAAATGACCGTCGAGAGGTAGCAAAGGTAAAGTGCAGGAGACAGTATTTAATGTGCCAAGAAAAGCAAAACAAAATAAACAAAGCAATTGATGAGAATAAACATCTTTATTAACATCCTTACTTACTTGTAGGACGCCCTCTCTATGTCTGGGCAGCTTGTCTGTATCAGGAAAAAACAGAAAAACAGAAAAACAATAAAGAAGTATATTCTCTGCATGCACTAATTCAGTCTCTGTTTTTGCAGGACACTGTTCCACTGTCACAACCCAATATAGTGGGTAGAGCACTGGTCCTCCCATCTCCCAAAGTGCTCTCCCCCAGGTACCCTTGATAATTAATACTTACATTTCAGTAAGAAATATACTTCAACATATAGTCTCTTCCCTGGGGGTGTATCAAAGAAAATATAGGTTTTGGTATCTTCTCTTTAGCAGGCTGTAGTACTCAGTGGAAGTTCCTGGTTGTAGTAAGTGCGTTTCTCTGGCTTTGTATGCAATGCGTTCCATTGAGGCAACTCTGGAGGTGAACTTCCCTGTTGAAAAGGGTGCATAATCTAAATGCAGCTTCTCTTCAACACTTCCTGTGTTCACATACTCTCTCAAACTGAGGCTCCCCTTCCAGGAAAGGTACTCCTGAGGTTTCAATAGCCTTGCTGCAGTCCCAGCTGCAGTTAATTATTTTGGTTCAGTTAACTTCCTCAGGACTGAACTGGACAAACAGATATTTTTATCCTGGTGGTGTCATATCTGCCCTACTACCCTCTATAACCCCTCTGTACCTCAAACTGCTTTTGTCACCCCCCAAAGCTCAAGGACAGGAGTTTGAGTATCCTCTGAGAGGCAGTGGACACGCAAGAGGCTGTCCGCATTGACATGGTGTTTACCCGCCCTGTGTTCCAGGTCTAATCTATAAGCCTGCAGAGACAGGAACCACCTCGTCACCCTAGCATTAGCCTCTTTGTTGTGTTGCATCCATTTTAGGGGGGCATGGTCTGAGACCATGGTGAAATGTCTCCCCAACAGGTAGTATTTCAGGGCATCCAGGGCCCACTTGACAGCCAACCACAGAGTACTTCCGTTCCCTCTGGAGCAGCTTTCTACTCAAATAGAGTACCAGGTGTTCATCACCCTCAATCACTTGGGACAACATAGCTCCAAGGCCCACATCAGAAGCATCAGTCTGTAGAATAAAGGGCTTTGAAGGCCATGTGTGCTTTGGGGTTCCATTTAATTGTATCGGGTGCTCTTGCCTTAGTGAAATTCGCTAGCGGGGTGGCAATGGTAGCGAAATTTGGTATGAACCTTCTGTAATAACCTACCATTCCCAAAAATCATAGACTTGTTTTTTTCTTAAGGGTTTATTTTATTTATCTAACTGGGGTTTGATCAAACCACGTCCCACTACGTATCCCAAGTATCTTTTGCCACGCTTTTAGAGCTTGCAGTCTGTAAGGAAAAGCTATCAGGTATCTAGTAGCATAATCAAGGACAAACAGGATGTCCTGGTTCCCCCTAATTGTCTTATACAGTGGCCCTACTAGATCCATCGCAATCCTCTCAAAGGGTTCTTCAATAATCGGAAGCAGTACTAGTGGAGCCCTAAATCGGAGCTGTGGACTCATGAGTTGACATTCAGGACAGGACAGATCTCTCTGGCTTTGTATGCAATGCTTTCCTTTAAGGCAACTCTGGAGGTGAACTTTCCTGTTGAAAAAGGTGCTGGTGCATAGTCTTAATGCAGCCTCTCTCTGGACTGGTGTCTCCCAACTCCAACTCTTCCTGTGTTCACAGTCTCTCTCAAACTGAGGCTCTCCTCCAGGACAGGTATTTCTGAAGTTTAAAAAGCCTTGCTGCAGCCTCAGGTGCAGTTAATTCTTTTGGTTTAGTTAACTCCCTCAGGAATGGACAAATGGATCTATTAATCCTGGTGGTGACATATCTACCCTCTATAATTCTTTCGTACCTCAGACTGCCTTTGTCACAATATACATATATTCACAATATCCACTATATTCAATATACACAGAAAACATAATCCTGTATTATATGATAATTAATTTAATTATATTAATACTGCTTTCAAGTAAACAGTCTTATTTGCATCTGCTTGCAGGTGAAGTGCTTTTGTAATGTCTATAGAACAAACCTCAAGTCCATTAGACAGAAAATAACAAACAGCTACGGATATTCCTAAAAAGCCCACCAAACAGCTACGGATATTACGAAAAACTTGCACGACATAGAAAACTAATATTCCGAAAAACACACACGACATAGAAAACGAACGACGCTACATCAGCCACATTATATACACCAAACACCCTTAGCTCACTTACAATTTCATTGCCGTAATTTTTTGACGGGCATTTTGCTAGTATATATATATATATATATGTGAGTATTCCAGACAATGTTGCCGGGTTTTATTGAACTTTATTTCAGTATATGAGGGCAAATATGGTATTGGTATGGAGTTTTTTGATGACCTGACATGTAGCAGGGAGTTGAATTTTGCTGTCAACATTTTTTTGATTAGTTTTATTTGTATCGGGTTCCGTCATCTATTAATTGCAGCACTTTTCCTTGATATTGCCATGTGGGCAGGTCCAGAAGATATGAAACAAATTACCCATCTGACCACATTGTCTCTTAGCTGAAAGGCAGAAGGGTAAATCTGATTAAGGCATTGAGGGGTCAGATAGAAGTTGAGACTCGAGAGTACCATAGGACTCTCTAGCCTCTATGTTGCAGGTCTCGCTCTTTTCAGCTTGCCACGTAAGTACATAAGATGATTTAGCTGTTGTGGAAATCATGAGTTACAATAAGATAGAGCTTAGAAATTAGAATTTTGTCTTGGCAAAACAGTCGAATCGGGTAAAGAATGATTTACAGATATGTCTATTTTAAAGAAAGAAAAAGACATTGACGATTAAAGTTGGATATTTAGAAGAACACCCAGCCCCCTGGAGAAATCTAGATCTAGCAAAGAGATCCCCCACCATTGAAATGCCTTGGAATTTCCATTCAGTGTTTTTAAATGGTAGAATAGGATTTGTATAAGGAGGGAGTCAGGAAGTTCAGCAAATTAAAGGGCTTAGTTACAAGTAAGCCTCTATTAGAACATTGCCAAAACATTTATTTTTAGGCTTGTTTTTTTTTTGGTTTAAATATTTTTATTTAGGAAAGTGTTTCCAAATACAAATTTTATAACAATCATATAGTAAATACATATTACCAAAAAGCACATCCTACTTCCTCACATTTCCCACCCACATTCATTCTACTTTCCAAAGGAAAAATTCAGAGATCTACTATTTCTTTGCTATATTATTATCTATTTACCATTTTCTTCGATATATAAATCCCAAATGTGCCACTTTAAAATTAATGGTTTACTTATCTTATTCTCATAATTATTAGTTTGTTCCAAATCTCTGTTTTTCAACATTATCACCCATATCTCTGTCCATGTAGGGAACCTACTCTGTTTCCAGTTTTTAATCAACAGCCAGTTGGCTACCACCAGAATATGCAAGATATTCTGTCTCTTTGATATAGGGATACTATCTTCAAACATGTGGAACAGTACCAATTTGGTATCACATATCAAAGTTACATTTGTCATGTGTTTAATACATTGTTCCCATAAATCTTTGACATGTTTACCAGAACCAGGCAACACAAGGCATTATCACACTATACGTGCATTATACTGTGCAATAGCACACCATAGACGGCATATGTCTTAGAACCAAGAGACTGAGGACACCGGCTGGGTACGTCGTGTTAGACACACTCAAGATTGTGCACTTTGCAAAGATTCCCTCTCCACACCTCCTTCACATATCAACAAGGCACCAGCGTGAACAGTGCTTTTGGGAATAGCAGCACATCCGACCGCTGTACACACCAAGCAGTATACAACTAGGATTTGTGTGATTCAAACCTATTAAACACCATCGCTGATCAGACAAGATCTACCAAGAGCTAAGGCTAAACTTTGGTTGTGGTCTCATTCTACCCAACTAGCACACCCATGTTTACAGTCCCACCAAATATGTAGATAGCTCCCTTCACATCCCCACAGACATCCAACAGAGGTCTTGTCTCTCCTCATGTAATTTTCTCATATCCACCGGAGCCCAGTACCATCTCTGAACAAGTTTTAAAAAAGCTCTCTATAAGAGGAGCATTGGGAGGACCCTTTTACTAATTTAAAGCCCTTCCACAATTTTTCTTCCAGTACAGCAATCCCGATTTCAATTTCCCATTTAGTAATTCTATTAGTTTTACCTCTATGTTTAATATCATTAATTATATCTTGACATCTGGCCACTCTATGAGGGACTTCTTCTTTCAAAATCAGTTTTTCAAAAGGGAACTCTCGTTGTTCATAACTATGTTGGTAGCCTAACTGCATTATTTTTTTTCTATTGCCAGATAGTCTTACCAGGTAATAGCCTCCATCTGAAACTTTTTTTGCAGTTGAACTTGAGTGAGCCTTATCCCATCCTCAAAAAAATCTTTGATATTTTTCATTCCACTTTTTTTCAAGTAAGGAGCACCCTTTAATCTGACATTGAAATAGAGTATCTCAATAGGAGCAGCCAGGGAAGGAATATTAGAAAATGTATTTCTACTTGAGTACAAAAATTTCAATATTTTAAGAATTCCCTGAGGTAGTATTTTAAATTTAGGTCGATCTATATCTGAAAGCCACAAGTATAAATCTCTAGGGATATCTGGAATTTATTTTTAGGCTTGTGATCCAACCCAACAAGGAAATGAGTAGTGATGAGTAGTGATGGCATTGTTCAAGGTCCTTCCTGACTTCTCTAATAGTCTTGCAATGTTGTGTTGATATAGTGTTTGATTATATTTTGTAGGATAGATTACCAAATAGTTTATGGATTCAGTTTTCCAGGTGTATGGGAAAAAAGTTTTAAGGGTAGTGATGCATTCTTAAATAATATGATTGATTAGGAGAGCTTAAAATGTACTTGGGCTTATCTTAAAGGCATATATAAGTTTTATGGATTATGAATGCATCAGACAGAGGAGACTTGGTAGTTTATGCAAACATTTTTTGCATGAAAAAATCCACAAATAAACATTAATAAACGTACTCTAGAGTTTGCATAATTTCTTTTGTTTTCTGACTGTTGATTTTGAGAAGGAATACCCCTGAAAAGACAAGCTGAATTAGCATAACATTCATAATTTGTTGTAGCCAATCAGAGGCAGCTAAAAGTTTGTAGAAGTATGGGAATTCAGTCCCTGCAGGAAAGGAACATTGGATTTGTAGTCTTTTTTTCCCATAACACAGTGTTTCTATTGGTAGATACCAGGCGCCAATGTAGACATCTCTGCGGGTGTGGAAACTATTTTTTAAATAAAATAAATCTGTGTGTATAGAATGACTCAATGTAATGTATGTTTCTGATATAATCAGTATGGCCCTCATTCAATTGCAATTTGGCCAATTGAATATTTGGCCAAAAGGGTGTGTTTATTATATATAGATTGTGCCATGGATTGTGCCATGATCTTAAATCAGTTGACAGCTCTGTTTGCATAGAAAGACATACAAAATTCCACAACACTTCTATTAACCTCCCAATTACCCCTACCAATATCTACTGAATATGTTGTATAGCTGGACCCTGCATATCTGTCACTTGCCTTGTGTGTAACCCTTTGGAATTTAGCAAACCCTTAGACTGTAGTGCTGTAGTCATACTGGATATGTCAATAGAATTCACCACCCCTAGACTACTTCCTACACCTTCCAACAATGTATCCAGAATATCCTCTTATTTCTTTTGCTGGTGCCCATTGCCCATTTGATTAAATACCTTCCCATAGTAGCTATAATTGTGGAACAAGTGTTTAGAAACCAATATGTAGCCAATCTGTCAATCTTATTCACCATGAAATCTGCTGGAATGTAGCATTCCTCAATATTGGTGTGGGTTTTAGAGAACTAATTAGAAAAGGACCACTGGAGAGAGTATTGATCCAGGGAGGAATCCGATCGATAGTGTCTGGGGTCAGGAAGGAATTGATTTTTTTCTCTTTTGAGATAATTGGCAATGTTTCACTTGGGTTTTTTCTCTTTGCTTCCTCTGGATCAATTAACAAGTAATCTGCATATCGCAGATTAGAGGAGATCTTAAAAGGTTGAACTTGATGGGCTAAAATTATTTTTTTCAACCTCAATTACTATGTAACTATCTATCTGGAAAACACTCTCTTATCCCCACACATGGGATTATCAGTGTAGTTATCCACTCTTGTGGAGCAAGGGTAGTAGAATAGGTCAAAGGAGGGGCTAATATTTTAGGTTCTCTCCCCTCATCTATTGTTAATGATACCCTTACTTGTCCACCCCAGTTGGGTCCCGCTAACTCCCATTTTATATTTTCTTTAATAAAGTTTTCAGTGATCACTTTCGTTATGCTATACCCTTGCCGAATCATGGACATAACAGAGTTTTTTAAACTAAGGAAAAACGTAGACCTACTGTATAGTCCATTTTCCCCAGTTTGTCCATTTGTATTTCCAGTTCATTTGATTACTCTGATTGTCTCTCCAAAATCCACTGTTGCTCTCCTAACATTTGTCCCAAAAATGTCCCTAATCCCTCCCCCACTTAATGTCAGTTGATCAACGCATGGTTCCTCCAGATTGTCACTGCTCCACATCTTTGTCTATGCATTGATCACCTGAATCTTCTTTGACTTATGAAGGAGGTATGTTGTGGTCCATCAATTTCCTAATTATTACAGAGTAATAATATTGTCCTTACAATCCCAAATAATAGGTAGATTTGTATCTTCATGGTTGGTTCCTCAATGCCAAATCTGAAAAGATCAAACAAGTATCCATTCTTAAAATAATAATCTACAATTTTCATTGGTCCACATGGACCCATTTGTGACCAGGCTGCCTTCTGGTTTTTCCAGGGTTTGATCTTTTTATCTTATGCACTGTAGCACCTATTTTTTTAGCATTAACATTTCTTTTCAAACAAAGTTTGACATTTAGATGACACTAAGTTGGTGTCATATTAGAGGCAGCAAAATGTAGCAGTAATCTCAAATGCTCCTCAATTTGGGAGAGATATTGGTTTCTTGACACAGCTTCTTTCAAGGGAGTGGACAATTGATTATCATCTGGGTGACCTAGTGCCATCTGCCCCCCTGTCATGAGCTCATGGGGAAACAATTAGCAGCAATGGAAGGTGTAGTTCGAATAGCCATCAGAGCAGCCAAAGATGTGTGACCCAATAATTACCATATTGTGCAATAATTTGGGGTAATGTAGACTAAATGGTGCAATTCATGCTTTCCACTATACCAGAAGATTGTGGGTGATACAGAACATGGCATCTCAACTGTATTCTTAGTAGGGCACAGAGGTTTTGCATTATCTGTCCAGTAAAAAGAAACCTCTGTCTGACTCAATGACTTAAAAAAAAACACCTAAGAGGAATAGCTTCAACCCATTTTGAAAACATATCCACAATGACTAGGGTATACCTGAGACCCCCAATTGATAGTGGAAGCAGGCCTATAAAATTAATCAGAATAGATTTCTAGGGACCATCAGCTACTGGTACCCTCTGGAGAATGGACTTTTGTTCTTTAGCACAGATGAGACATTTCTGAATACACTGTAGAGCAGATGTTGCTAAATCTGGCCAACAATATTTCTGTATAAGATGGTATTTTAAGGCACTGTGACTGATGTGTACCAAAAGATAGTGGGTTTGCTATGTGATCTGCCTCTGGAAATTCTTTGGGACTACAAAAAAATGCTTTGCCGTGGCTCTGTAGCACTAGTATAACAAATTAACCCATCCTGAATAGAATATGAACTCGGGAGAGTTCATTCTGTAACCAAAGGGAAAGGTTAGCATCTGTAGTCTGCTGTCTCTGTAGGTCTGGTACTTCTGATGTTTCTTTTGTAACCTTTGCAATATGTGTCACTACATCCTTAGATAAATGTTGTTCTCTCCATGCATCCCCTGCTTCTGGATCTGCCTCTCCTGGTTGACAAGGTTGTCCCTCTAAGGCTGCCTGTTTAGCCAACATATCCACATGTGCATTTCCCAGTTCATTTCCCATGTTCATCTGTGGAATTTGTGTGTGCCTTGACCTTAAGGATAGCTGCCTGTAGTGGGTGTTGTGTTCCCCATTCAATCAACCCCAATTCAATCAATTTCCTCAAAGCCATTGCATGTGACAAAGGTTTTCCTGCTGAACCCACCATTCACCTTAAATCCCTTAAATCCCATATTGGCAGGTACTCTGTCAGTGACCTAGTAACATAGGCACTGTCACTGTAAATACAAATAGGTTGCCAAATAGGTTGTCAATCCTGTGACATGCAATGGAAATGGCTACTGGTTCTGCTCTCTGTGCTGAAAAGGAACGTGGAAACATAATCTTAACTGTCAATTGCATTGAAGGGACCCAAATTGCAATCCGAGGATGGAATCTGCCACCCTGCCAATATCTTGATTCTTCCACATAGATCTGTAGATCTTGGGAAAAGGTCTTGGCCCTGAACAATTTAGGTAGTGATGCCCAGTGAATGTGTGTCTCTGTACAATCATGTGGTTCACCCTGAATGTACATTAACTGTGGCAAGATATATTTTGTATTATTCTATACAGTTATGTCACATTGTTGTAAATCTGTCAGCCACCTGGTTTGATTTCTCAAACAACAATTTCAGTGGTTTATGATGCATTTGGTAAATCAACTTCCTAAATCCCACTATGTGCTCAGTAGATTCAACTGACTAATGTACGACCAACAAAGCTTTTATGCAAGAGTCATATATTTTCTCTACTGGAGCTAGAAGTCTGGAAAAATAGCCTATCCATTTTTCAGTCTTCTCCTGCAATAGGACATGTTTGTGGGGCAAATGGAGCCTCACTGTCTACAGTGGCAAGAGCTGGAGCTTATGCTAAATTCCTTTAACACCCTGGATGAGTCCTCATGCTCATGTAATCTGTCCTGTCCCTTCTCCTTTCAAGAGATCATAGAGAGGTGTTGCTTTTTCAACAAAACCTTCAATGAAGTCTCGTGATAAATTCACCAATCCCAAGAATTTCCTTAATGATTTCACTCTGTCCTTAGAAGGGCATTTTCCCTTTGGATTGACACTCCCAGAAAAGTTACCTTCTCTTTCATTAATTGCACCTTTGAAGTATTTAATTTAAAGTCAGATTTGGAAATCAAACCAAACAATTCCCTTACCAACTTAAAATGTTCCTCAACTGTCTCTGTCTGTAACAAAATATCATCCACATATTATATGAAAAATATCATCCACATATTATATGATACTGTCTGGGGCAAAGAACATTTCTAAAAGTTTTGCTAGGGCTTGATGAAAGTAAGTCGGGAGCTATAGAAACCTTGTGGGAGAAAATTGAACGTATACTGAACAATTCTGAAACTGAAGGCGAACCTAAATTGACATTCTGGTGCTAGTTTAACAGCCCAGAAACCATTGTTTATATCTAACAATGAATACCATAAGCAGGTGGCGCTCAACTTACATATAACTTCAGGAGTAGAAGCACCAAATGTGTTACTGGAGTGGTAAATTTGTTGATCATCTTAAAAACTGCAGTTGATCTCCAGCTACCATTACCTTTCTTTACTGGCAATAAAGGTGAATTATTGGAAGAATAACTTTTTTTAGCACACTCTGCCGTTATATCTGCTCAATTATTATATTGACAGGTTCTATAGCCTCTGTTACGATATGGTACTTTTTTGTTGACGAGGGTCAGAACCTGTAATTTTAATTTCAACATCTCTTTTTATGTTGTGCAAAACCATAAAAAAAACTAAAAAATATGTCAGGGGAAAACCAAAACAGTGTCCTCAGATCAGAGTGGCTACCAGTGTCCAGCCACACAATTGCTGAAGGAACTGATACAATGGATGCCACAGGACTCAGGGAAGACTCATCTAAGGTTTCCTCCCTCTTGTGTCCCTCCACAGTACATTGCTACACAGATCAGCTATCATCCCTTCTGCTCTCATAACATCAGCATCCAATATAGTACCTTCTGTATTTCTACTGCGCAAATTAACATTTCCTTTGTCCACTCATGTCCTAGTGTCACAGTTACTGTTGGAATGAGACAAGCCTGGGACTGGGATCCCCCAAGTCCCACAAGAAATGTCTGTTTTGCCCCATATGTGGGATTTATTGACACATCCTTAGAGTCACTGAAGCACCTGTGACAGTGAGTAATTTTGTGTGATGGCCCTCAATCACCCCTTTAAAATACAGATGTCAAGAATGATCCCTAAATGTTCTACAGATAGGAAGCATTTCTCCCAGGGCCAATGATAGTCAATCAGATAAGGAAGTCAGAGAATAATTATTATCATACTTCCTCTCATGATTCCTCTCATGATTCCTCTCTCTTCCTATCATCATCATTCTTACAGCTTCCTGTGCTGGCCTATACAGATGATTTTCAGGCCTGGTCTTGGAGGCATATTCCTGTTCTATTTTATCTGGAGGTTTAGGCTTGTTATGTCTGAAAGAACTTTCTGATCCTGCCTGTCTTTTGGACGTACTGATGTATGTGGTTATGTCTGCGATCCCTCACCTTGCTTATGCTCCCTCATCCATTGCCTTCAATCTCTGAATCTGTGTACAGACTTATTAAAATAGTGATAAATCCCTTTGAAGGAAATTTCCAATGGTCGCATTTTCCTTCATTTAAAGTCACAACTGCAATTTTGTATGGTCTTGTGTCTCCTTTCCTAAAAATGTTTTGTCATGCTTGGCCAATAATAAATAGCACAGCCTCCATGGTGTCGTTTTCATCTGCAATCATTTGTAGGCTAGGGTCCAAATAAGTAAATTTCTTCACTATATACTGCAGCATATCTAGGGGCACTCTGTGTGAGTCTGTACACTTGCTCACATTTAGACGCAAATATCCATTGGTCATCCTGTACAGTTACTCTCATCTCAGCAAGGGAATGGAGACCCCTTCTTTATCCCATTTATCTTCTTTAAACCAGTCTCTATCCATATTACTTGGAACAGTTACTGGGGCCTCTAATCTTGCTGCTAGACTACCAGGGAGCCACACCTGCCTCTTTAGGAAAAAGCATGTCCTGTTTCACATATGACTCAAAATTAGACATATTGGAAATAGTTGTTTTAATTTTACCAACTGTTTACCAATTCACTATTTTATCTCTGTCCTTTTGTCTGATCATTGTAGATGCTTGGGAATTTCTACCTCTACTTCTCCCACATGGTGTGAAAGATAGAGTGTCTCGTACGTGTCCTAAATGTTATAATATGTGATGGGTTAATTCAGATATATTCCTACTTACATCAGAACTGTATCTTACATAATTTCTCTCTGTCCCTTGCTCTTCATCTACAAAATGTAATCTACCCTCTTCTTCTGATGTACAAACAGCTTCACTGTTAATCTCTGCAATTGGTTGCTGATTAGCTAAACCTTTTCTAAGGGAATCTATCAATTTTCCCCTAGCCTTAAAATTATCTTCTAACTTATTCACATATTCTGCATTCATACAACATGTTGGACAACTGTCTGTTTCATTACTGTTTTCTGTAACTGTTGCCACATGGGGATTCCCCATTATAGTCCTATTCCGCTGGTTCTTAATAGACAAGAAACATTTCATACAATTCTGTAACTTATTCCTCTATTTGGTTAAACACCATTTCTTCTTATCAATTTGCTTTATTTTCTCACATCGCACCCATATATAATGTATTATGCTAATCATATAGTCATTTTCAACAATTGCTGGTTCAAAATCACTACATTCAGCATATTTTGCAATTATCTCCATTACTTACACTTTGATGTGTCTTTTGAATGGCCACAAATGAATCAGTATGCACCCTGCTTTTGATTTTTAGATATCACAGACGCCCAGAAATGAAGTCTGTCTTACTTAAATTGCGTCCCCCTCTGGTTGCCTCTTGGATCACACGTCCTGGCCCAAGAGCTATTGTAGAAAACGTTTGACAATGAAATAGATTCACTCTTTTGTCCGTTAAATCCCCCTAAATGCAAGTGAATTTACATAGTAAGAAAAATGGGCTAACTCACCATTTGATGTTACAAATGTGTTCATTATTAATACATTTTCTATATTATTATTCATAATATTGTTTATTATTACTATAATAATTATTGTATCTCATCCACAGAGATTCTAAGTGTAAAGATAAGATCCAAACTCTTGTTTTGTACAATTCACAATTTATTAAGTGAGGATACAAAAACATTATTAATACATTATATACATACATATTATACTAGAAACAACATCTCTTAAATTAGCAGAAAAGCATTCTATAATTTTTCGATATGTAATGTATTGTGGTGCTCTGTGTCTATGTTTGTGTGTAATGTTACCAATTATTTTTGTCAAGATGAATTGAGCAAGAGAGATGTTCCAAAGAGAGAGATTCCAATGAGAATGTGGAAGCCTCCATTTCACTCTTTAATGCCTGTAGTTAATCTCCCCCGCCCATACTCCTCCTTCTTTCACCTTACTGGTCCGTTAGGGTCACATGTCCTCACAAAGGAATCCTTCCGCATGGTCAAACTGGAAAGAACCAGACTTGGCTCCTGCTCTCTGCCTATGTGCAATAGTCCAAGTAACTTGAAACTCCTGCGTGTGTCCTTATGATCAGTACAGTGCTGACCAGAGAGTTCATCCCCATGTGTACACCAGGGATTGCACATATTACTTAAACCCAGTGGAACCAATCAAAATCCATTTCAGCGTCAATTCTTAGAAGTAGTGTCAACTTGGGTCAATGTGACCCTCCTGGCTGAAATTTGATTTATCTTCTGTTAATGCCCTTGCTTGGATTCCCATGATGAACCATGACAGATCTGGCAATACCAATTTAAAGAAGTAAAGGGGCAGTTCGACTGGCTATTTTTAGATCAATATTGAGAAGCATGATTGTACAGTAGTTTTCACAACAGAAGGGATCTTAGTCTTCTTTTAGATTTAAAGAAAGGAGTGAAAAGCCCACAGAAGGTGGGTCTCTTCAACTTTAAGTGTGAATTTTTCCAAAAATCAAGTTTCAGGGCTTCAAGGTCATTTGGTGAGAAATCAGGTAAAGAGAAATTGTCCAGGAATTTCTGAATTTCTAGAGAAGAAGTACTTTCGGCAATCTGGGTTTGTGGAAGATATATAGTGAAGAGTTGAAGTCTGTGAAGTGGAAGCTATTTATTTAGGTTGGTATGTAATTGATAACCTGATTACTGTAATAAAGGATCTAGATTTCACAAATCTTAGTTTTGATACTAGGAGAGAATGTGATTTATTACTCTGTTGATAACATAGTTGTTTAGTACAAAGCATAGCTTGGGATACTTTAGCTAATTGCAAGTATTGTAATGTTTTCCTAGTGGATTGGATCTATTTCCATATTATTAATAATGATGAATGACTTTTTATTTGTTGAGTTGTAGAGTTTTTAAATTCAGAAAATCCAAGCAGTGACCAAATGAACAAGAGTAATATCACCACAAGAGGCGCAATAGCACTACTGTTTTATAGTAAACGTGGTTGTGAAGCAGGAGGGTGATACATTGGGTATATTAAGGGTAAAGGTGATAAGCTTCATTAAACAAATGTGTTTTTAGCAAGGTTTTGAAGGATTTGAGACAGGAGTAAAGTCTAGGGGAGCAAGGCAAGGAGTACTAAAGAATAGGGGCAACACATAAAAATCCTGAAAGCAGGAGTAAGAGGAGGTGACAAGGAAGAAAGAAGAAGGTCCTTAGCAGAACAGGGAGGGCAAGTGGGGGAGGATTTGGAGATTAGAGCAGATAAATAATGGGATGCATTATTGCTGAGGGCTTTATACCTTAGGGTCCTGATTTTAAATTTTATTTTGGATGTTATTGTAAGTCAGTGGATTGACTGATAAAGATTTGATGCTGACATTGAACTCTGAATATGGTAGATGAGTCTAGCTGAGGCGTTCAATATGGATTGGGGTTATGACAAGCGGGTGAAGGGGAGGCGAGCAAGGAGTGAGTTGCAGTAGTTGAGTCGAAATGATGAGAAAACTGTATTAGAATTTTAGTTGTATCTTGTGTTTGATAGTGACATATATTATATATATATAATATAAGATATTTTATAGGTAAAAAAAGACAACATTTTGTTTGTGAATATATAGGAGGAATGAAATAGAGAGCAAGATCAAGAAAAACCCAGAGACAACGGGCTTGGGGGGAGAGAGTGACAATTGCATTGTCAACAATGAGAGACATTTGAGGAATGGATATGCAAGAGAAACTCGTGCTAGAAGAGAGAGGGATATATATATATATATATATATATATATATATAAATATCCCACGTCAACTAGTTTCTATGCCCTTGCATGCAAACACAAAAGAAGGGTGGACAAAAAACATAGGAGCCTGGCAGATCTCTTTTTAAGGTAGACAGGGTGTTTTCTAGAAGCCTGCAAGGCACTTCATAGAGATGCACTATGCTTTGGAAAACTATTTAGCTCCCAGCATGTGCAAAGCTAATAAATAAATAAATAAATTGTTACCTCTTTCAGATGGATCCTCTCCCCACAAGGTCCTGTGAGCAGCCCTGGCTCTTAGCAAAACCAAAACGTTTGGGTACTAGACTAAGCTATAAAGCACAGTGCATTATATTACCAAGTACTTGCTATGTTGCTGTAGTAAAAGAAAAAAAATAAACAGTTTGAAGACTCAAATGCATGAAAGAAAAAGCCTAGAAAGTTCTCTGGAAATGAAAGAGTTATGCTTAACTTAAATGTCCCTATTGTTGCTATTATACTACAATACAAAATTGTAACAATAAATTTGAATTTACTATAACCTATGTGACTTTTACTACATGCATTGTATTGTGAAATGCTTGCTTTTGTAAGGAACTGCAGTTGGACTCAGTTAACAGGGATAATATAACAAAAGGCTTTATTTTGCTTAAAAAACACCAACAGTTATCAGTAAAAATATATACCGTATAATGCAACTGAAGGTCGCTTTCAAGTATACAAATGCAAACACATTTTATAAACAAAATCCTGTTTTACAGATAGGCAATCAAATTTATACTAAAATAAAGAGAAATGATGCCTTATTTATTAATAGTGTATATAAGTAGGTTACATTTATGTATTATTTGTCAAGGCTTACTATAATATCACAATTTATATAATTCACTTGTGGAAATTATGTATATATGCATTTATATATATATATATATATATATATATATATATATATATATATATATATACAGTTGTGCTCAAAAGTTTGCATACCCTTGCCGAAATTGCGAAATGTTTGCATTCATTTTGAAAATATGACTGATCATGCAAAAAAATGTATTTTATTGAAGGATAGTGATCATATGAAGACATTTATTATCACATAGTTGTTTGGCTCCTTTTTAAATTATAACAGATCCATCCAAATGACCCTGATCAAAAGTTTACATACCCTTGAATGTTTGGCCTTGTTACAGACACAAAAGGTGACACACACAGGTTAAAATTGCAATTAAAGGTTAATTTCCAACACCTGTGGCTTTTTGAATTGCAATTAGTATCTGTGTATAAATAGTCAGTCAATGAGTTTGTAACAAAGTAATGGACCTTCATAAAGAGGAAAAAGGATATACAAAGATTTCCAAAGCGTTCAAAATGCCTGTCAGTACGTGTAATATTCAGGGATCTCTTGATACCAAGCCAAGGACAGGTAGACCAAGAAATAATTGTTTGGAATACAAAGAAAACCCCACAGGTAACCTCAGGGGAAATACAGGCTGCTCTGGAAAAAGATGGCGTGGTTGTTTCAAGGAGCACAATACAACGATACTTGAACAAAAATAAGCTGCATGGTCGAGTTGCCAGAAAGCCTTTACTGCACCAATGCCACAAAAAAAGCCTGATTACAATATGCCAGATAACCCCGCTGTCACGACCGGCCAATTTGGGGGACCACGCTCACCCCAAATCTCTCTCTCTCCACGGTCGCAACTTTTTGTTCAGATCTCAACACCAGCAGACACTTCAGATGACAGCATCATTACTGCAGAGACATGCACCTCAGACCCCTATTCTTAGGATCTAAGAATCACACCCATGTACCTTGGATTAGTACAAGCAGACTCTGACACCACCTGTGTTTAGTGTGTCCAAAGTCAGACTGGCCACTTCTTTATTGTTACCAAGATATATAAAAAAAAACAGAAAGATGACACAAAACACCAAAGACTGCCCCCAGTTCTAGCCCATCCTCCTTGGCAAATAGCTTGCTATTCCCCCTCACCCACATGATTTCCTGATGTAGAGAGGCATCTAACTTTCTTCTAATTACACCTTTTGTTTCTCCTCTTACAGAGCCATAAAACTAGTTCCCCCTTTCATGAATAAAGCCAGAGCCTTCACACGTGGCTGATCGCAGGGCCATATAAATTCCACTATCCTATTTCTAACGCAGATACAGTTTTGCAATGTTAGTCAATTACAGCACCACATGCACTTATTACATCCATGATATAAATGTTAAGCAAATTGTTAGTACCTTCTAACCACACATATAATAACAGATAAACCCCAAATAGTCCAGTGGGCCCTTCTGTTCATAACACCCATGACATCCATCACAGCTTCTGGCACACTGTAATTTGGAGTGACAAGACCAAAATAGAGCTTTATGGTCACAACCATAAGCTCCATGTTTGGAGAGGGGTCAACAAGGCCTATAGTGAACAGAATACCATCCCCACTGTGAAGCATGTTGGTGGTTCACTGATGTTTTGAGGGTGTGTGAGCTCTAAAGGCATGGGGAATCTTGTGAAAATTGATGGCAAGATGAATGTGCCATTCTGTTATATTCTACAGTTGAATATAAATCCCATAAGAAATAAAATAAATATGTTTTGCATGCTCACTCATGTTTTTTTTTTTAAATGGTACATAAATTACCAATTCGCCAAGGGTATGCAAACTTTTGAGCACAACTGTATATATATTTGTATGTGTGTAATAAATAAATATATTTATTTATATTTATATATTTATTTATAAATATCAAAGTATCATACAAAATCACACATACACCGAATATATAGTTAGAAACCTAATATATATTTATTTCTTAATCTCAGATTGCATGTGCAGCCACTCATGGCATCATTACTCATTCAAGGAGTTTGTTTATATGAAAGCAGAATGTTGGAAAGTATTATACAATTTGTTTTGAGCACAGCTTTGTTATAAAATTTGACCTGAATCCACTGCTGTGCAATTTTCTCTAAATTATTTAACCATTCAGTTGCTACTTTGGGAATAATGGGGTCTTAATCAATACCAACATTCACAAGATGTGATGATCACAATATTCTTCTTTTGCAACAACAAGAATATTGGATCTTTCATTTTAATGTATTATCCCTCTGGGAACTGTATAAAATATTTGTTTTGGCATGTTGCAAGAAGAGATATAGCCCGATATTGTTCAATTCTCTTCCTGCTGCCCTTTATATTGAACATATTTTAAGAATTAGCAGAGTGAAACATTATTGTTCTGCTCCATATCCTATTTTAAGAATGCATTGGAATGCTGCTTAAGCATATGATAGGGAACAGAAATACAGAAATCCAATGGAAATAAATAAATACAGAGCTGGCTCTAGTGTTTTTAGATGACTATGACTTTAGCTCCACCAAATATTAGGAAATTCTAAATTCATGATGTAAAATTAAACATTTTAAACAGATTTTCTTTCACATATATCAGAGAAAGATAAAGAGTCCCTTTCAAATAACAGCACTCGTACCCTGGAAGGTTAACCCTGAAAATTGTCATGTGCGTATGTATACACCCCCTTTGTTATGAATCCCATAAATAGCTCTGGTGCAACCAATTACCTTCAGAAGTCACATAATTAGTGAAATGATGTCCACCTGTGTGCAATCTAAGTGTCACATGATCTGTCATTACATATACACACCTTTTTTGAAAGGCCCCAGAGGCTGCAGCACCTAAGCAATAGGCACCACTAACAAAACACTGCCATGAAGACCAAGGAACTCTCCAAACAAGTAAGGGACAATGTTGTTGAGAAGTACAAGTCAGGGTTAGGTTATAAACAAATATCCAAATATTTGATGATCCCCAGGAGCACCATCAAATATATCATAATCAAATGGAAAGAACATGGCACAACAGCAAACCGCCCACCAAAACTCACATACCGGGCAAGGAGGGCATTAATCAGAGAGGCAGCACAGAGACCTAAGGTAACCCTAGAGGAGCTGCAGAGTTCCACAGCAGAGACTGGAGTACCTGTATATAGGACGACAATAAGCCGTATGCTCCATAGAGTTGGGGTTTATGGCAGAGTGGCCAGAAGAAAGCCATTACTTTCAGCAAAAAATAAAATGGAACGTTTTGAGTTGCGAAAAGGCGTGTGGGAGAGTCCCAAAATATATGGAGGAAGGTGCTCTGGTCTGATGAGACTAAATTTGAACTTTTCGGCCATTAAAGAAAATGCTATGGGCCTCATTCTATTAGCGGCCGCAGCCGTTGCGGGGCCGCAAGGACCGGCCGCAAGCTATTCGGCTATTCTATTCCCTTACGGCCGGGGATTCCGGCAGGCTTGCGGCCGGTGCCTTGCTATCTCTTGCGGCCGCTCGCGCCGGAGGAAAGCCTTTGATCTAAAACGGCCGCAAGAGATTTGCAATTCAATTGCTCCGGGAAACCTCTCTGCAAGGCTAAAAACGAGCCGCAGCTTACTTGCAGGAAAGAGGTCTCGCTAGCACCAATTAAGCACATAAAATAGCTCAAATAAAGCCATCCTGCACTTTGAGAAGACTATAAAGGGATTTTAGGTGTTAGAAAAAATAGCACATAATTATCCTGTACTCAAATCCGTAAAATATTTTTTTTTTAATATCCGTAAAATATTCATGTAAAAAGTCCAGAGTGCTTGGAGCACCTCAGACACACCCACGCCGCAGCCGGAAAATAAACAGTTAATTTGAACTCGGGTTTGGGCAGATGTGCAAGCTTGAGAGTGGGTTCCTTTTAATCCTCATGTCCCCCAATATGATCCCTAGCATTTACAGAGCTGTACAGTGCAGGCTTGAATTTATTTTTGCGTTTTTCTATTTCTGAGATTACGGCCGGTTCCAAGATATGCGGCCGGCCGTAAAAGGAGATCCTTGCGGGGCCGTATAATAGAATCGCGAGTTAACTGAACCCCCGCAAGGAATCGCAGCCTTACGGCCGATTTACGGCCGATAATAGAATGAGGCCCTATGTCTGGCGCAAACCCAACACATCACCCAAAGAACACCATCCCCACAGTGAAACATGGTGGTGGCAGCATCATGCTGTGGGGATGTTTTTCAGCAGCTGGGACTGGGAAACTGGTCAGAGTTGATGGAAAGATGGATGGTGCTAAATACAGGAATATTCTTGAGCAAAACCTGTATCACTCTGTGCGTGATTTGAGACTAGGACGGAGGTTTACCTTCCAGCAGGACAATGACCCCAAACACACTGCTAAAGCAACACTTGAGTGGTTTAAGGGGAGACATGTAAATGTGTTGGAATGGCGTAAATTGCTGTTCACAAGCGCAAACCATCCAACTTGAATTTGCTGGAGCAGTTTTGGAAGGAGGAATGGGCAAAGATCCCAGTGGTAAGATGTGGCAAGCTCATAGAGACTTATCCAAAGCAACTTGGAACTGTGATTGCCGCAAAAGGTGGCTCTACAAAGTATTGTCTTTAGGAGGGTGAATAGTTATGCACATTGACTTTTTCGGTTATTTTATCCTATTTGTTGCTTGCTTCATAATAAAAAAAAGGAAAACATCTTCAAAGTTGTGGGCATGTTCTGTAAATTAAATGATGCAAATCCTCAAACAATCAATGTTAATTCCAGGTTGTGAGGCAACAAAGGACGAAAAATGCCAAGGGGGATAAATACTTTTGCAAGGCACTGTAATTTGTGTGATGTATATAAGCATTCACTAAGCTAAAAACCGTAGTCGACACTACATGTGCACAGGGGCACCTTAGAGTTCACTGCCCATGGGCTCCAAAAATGTAAATCCGGCCCTGTATACAACCAAATTTAAAAAGTTGCTGCAAAGTTGCAATTGCTGCAAAGCAGATTGCTAAAGATTTTAGTTTAATTCCTATGGGGACATTTCCCAACCACAGCCTCAGAGAAGCAACTTGCAGCCCGTGGACAATTTAGTGAATCTACCAAAATTTTAATTAAAACCCATATTTCCACTTTGGAATAGCTGTGTGGTGGCATGTACAGTACTCTTACCTTCCTGGTAGTCTGTAGGGTGGAAAACTTGGAAGTAGTAAACATACATATGATAGATACAGTCATGGCATCCTGGTATTTTGATTCCAGTTAATAACTTAATATCCGGTCATCTCTCTGAATCCCAGATTATTATTATTAATAATAATAATAGTAATAATAACAACAAGAATAATAATAATAACAATTGCAATAACAACAACAATACTAAAAACAACAACAGTAATAATAATAATACTAATAATAATAATAAGGAGAGCATGTTCTCCTACTCTCACATTCATTATCTCTTTATGAGTATACACAAGCTCGTGTACACGCTATCTTCCAGACTCCTTCCATTCTCAAATGACTATTGACTAGGATCAAATTCTGCCTATAACAGTAGTCTTATTCTCCTGCAAACTGTGATAGCCATACAATTGATCTTGTATTTAGTTCCCCTCTCTGATCAACACCACCAGTCTCACCACTACAATCACACCACACAATACAAAACCTATAGATCTTCTCCACTGTACAACATACTATCTTCTGCAGTTGACATAACTGCTCCCACAACATTACTAAATACTAAAAGCATTCAACTAAAACTGTGGCACACAAAGTAAACATGCTACCTTTAGAAGCTCTCTCTCACTACTGAAATCCACTGGAGGAAGTCACACACTGATGTAGACTTCCACCCCTACAAATCCATTCTACATTTCTGCAATGCTGACATTCAATTATTCAAACATATTTGTTCATGCCTCATATCCACTCTTTACTCCTCTCAGCGTTTCATCTTATAGTTTGGCTAATTAACCCTATCCCTTTGCAAATCATTCTCTTCCTCTGTATTACCATATCACCAGCTCTGCCCTTTCTGTTTAATGTCTTCCTCGCAACTGGTACGTTTCCCTCTGCCTTTAAACATTTCACTGATTATACCGATTTTAAATTCCTCAACCTATATGTGGTCTCTTCTGCCCTATTGTTTTGCTTTCATTTGCTTAAAAACTACTATAGCAACTTGTCTACAATTGTCTAGATCATCTTCTCATATTGAATTCATTACATGACCCTCTGCATCTGGTTTCTGCCTTAAACACTCTATTGAAACCATACTTCTTAAATGACCACTATAGTTATTATTATCATTATTATTGCAGTATTATTATTATTATTATTATTATTATTATATCCTACCTCTTCCCTCACCTCAGGCCCAGAAGCATGAAGTTTGCATCAGACTTTCTTCTGCCTTTGACACAGTTGGCTGGTCATTTTTACTTCATACTCTCATGCCTCTTGGCCTGGTTAACACAGCTCTCTCCTGGTAACAATTTTATTATGCTTGACTTTCCGTTCGTGTCTCATACTCTCATACAACACAATTTCATCCCCATTATTCCTCACTATAGAGGTACCTATTTTTGTGTGTCTCAATCTACACTTAGTGCATTGACAAACTCATAACCATCCATGGTTTCCAGCATCATCTCTCTTCTGTTGATACCCAAATCAACATCTCCCCTCCTGACTTCCTACTAATGCATGTCACCATCTGTTTTTACAACATATGCTTCTGGATGACTTCCCACTATCTAAAAATCAACATGTTAAACACTGATCATATAATAATTCTACCCTCTATCACATAAACAGTATCAAACAACTCCCTTACATGCTGTATTTGGGATTACTCTGGATTCAGCAACTTCCACATCCAATCCTGCCATTTGCACCTGTGAAACATCTCCAAAATCTGTCATTTTCTCACATAACAACCCCTGATGAAACGCTTGTCGGGTTGATGGCACGATACGTGATGCACGCTGATGACGTAATTTCTATGCCTAAGCGTAGCGCCACACGTCTTATGCACTCCTGTCCCCGTATACCCTGAATTTCATGGAAACTCTCATTCGCTTATAGCAAATATATATGGGTAGATATATTATAGAGAGTCAGCTTTGTATGATAACGGAGGTCAATATTATGGAGTAGTATTTAGTCGATCTTGGTGCAATCTTCTATTCCTTATCCCAATAAGCGACAATAGGACATCTGTCTAAGTAGGAAATAGTACTGGAAGTTGGTATTGTTGTCTGTTGTTGTCAGATTAGCATTAGAAGCACTTTAATATATATATATATATATATATATATATATATATTTTTTTTTTTTTTTTTTTGTCTTTACGTCTGGATTAGCACTTTATTGACTCTATTGGGTCATCTCCTTATAAGCACTTAATATTGGCAATTTGTCCTTTTCTGACTTGAATAGGTAGAGTTAGATACCACAGCACAATCCCACTAATAACATGCAATTTATACCAATAAAACACTTTTCATTGATGGAGTCTCATAATCTTTTTTAACACAAGTAGTGAAGCCAAATAAATATATATATTTAAAAAAATATTTCTCTCTTACATGAGATTAGGTATTTGATGCGCTTCAAAACAAGGGTGCTTTTTCTCATTGTTGCTACTGCATTTACATTCTTTGGCCCTTGGAAAGCACTCAAACATAATTTTTTACCATATCCCCAAAAGAAAAACTTTTTACCTTGAGCAACCATTCCAGTCTAGTTGTATTACTTTTCTCACATAAGAAACAACCAATATCCTAATTCACTCACTTATAACAAACTACAACTAAGTCCTAGCTACTTTCCCCTTACTAGTCTCTCACTAACCCAGTCCATTTTAAATAGCTTTGCTAAACTCATATATCTTACCAGTTCTCTTTTACCTGCTGTCCACTGAGCTACAGAAATTTCAACATGACCACACTATCCTACATATTAGATCTAATCTCTAGATGTTCCTCCAATCACACTTTCAGCATGTCAGTGACATATGTCTCTGTACCAGTCATCATCTCCCAGACTTCCTATGTGCTGCTCCTCTGGAATTATTTACCCTGTTCTGTCAAACTCTCCCGTACTCTTCACATCTTCAAATGCTGTATTCGTAATATGAGTTATTTAAATAAGTGGACTTCCACAAGCAACCCTCTTCCCTTTTGTCTATAACATCCTTAACCCCCCTTATATTGTAAGTGATTATGATACCAGGGTCCCCTACACTTTTGTACCATTATGTTAAATTTTGCAATGTTTTTCTTGTATTCACTTGATACTTAGCACTATAGATTTTGATGCTACATTATAAATAAATACCATATGATCTACTTTTAAAAATACCTCATAATTTCTATTGTAGACAGAGATACTCTACTCCAACTCAAAGTTTCTATCTATAACATTTTGTCTATATTTTAAAACTTTTTAAACCTTTAGAGACAGAAAATAAATGAAAAATTTAAATCTAATGTATACATTGATAAAATTATATTTAATGACGTAGATGTTTACATTCACATAATATTTCTAAATATTTGATCCCACACTTGTGTCATTTGTTAGATAAATTAGAATCTATGGACTTTTACATGAAAATAAATACACACAAAACATTATATACTGAAAATATATATGCAAAATATATAATGTAAACAAAGCTAACTTGGAACCACCATTTAACAAAACTTGTTTTAGAAAAAATCATGGTTGTTTCTCCTTTTTTCTGTATGGAATTCACGTAAACAAGAAAACTGCTGTGCTCCATCTGACAGGAATTGACTTACGTATAAGTATTGTTAGTTATTGCTAGTGTAACCCTTGAAACCCACCCACAAGAAGCTGTACAGATAATGAACGGCTTCATGATTCTGTCAGTTACATGAAAAAAAACAAAAAACTAGTCCAGAGAAGACATTTCAAGCATTCTTATGTGGTTTTATGCAGCTAGATATTTTTCTGTGTCTCTAATCAGCTTCTGCTTCTGGTTTTGATGCAAACACTTTGCAGGACTTATCCTGTGCCAGCTGTTCAGGAGAGAAGGGATGTTCTACACTGCTTTGCAACTGTGGAGCGTTTAACAAAATGAAGGCGTATTGTCGGAGAATGAGTGATTGTCAACACTGTATATCAGGTTTAAGCTCCTTGACTATATATTGACCTACCTCCATCAATTCATCAGCAATTTAATATAAAACCTTTTTCCACATGCTTTTCAACTCTCTACAGCATGGTGAGGAGCTAGAAAACTAGTGATTTATGTGTCCCTTTGACCATCTATACATTTCTCGGCCCATTTTACCCAGAATCTGTTCCCCAAATTTCCTATTACAGTTCCCACCCTATTCTGTTGTGTTCTATCATAAATTGGCCATGTGAAAAAGACTCTACAGGTGCTTGGTCAAAGTGGATGTGTCTGTAAAAAACTTAAAACCTGCTGTTCCCCTGTTTGTGCCCCCTTGCTCCTCAGTCTCCATCTGTGACCGCTGCTTCTGCTGTGCTCTTGCTGGACTCTCTTGTTGCCTGTCGGGTTAACTTGTTTCCTTTTCTGTCGCCCCCAGAGTATCATTCCACCTCCATACCAGCAGGTGTGGAGGGGATTGTGAGGCCAAGGAGGCTCTGTTGGCCCCAGCGGGTCCCATCAAGGGCCTTGGAGGGTTGGGCTGGGTGGGGGCAAACTGGGTTAAATAAAAAAGCATGTGGAAAAAAAAAATGACACAGAACTAGCCCCACTCAGAGAAGGGCCCTGGTCTATTGCACCACTGATAGATCTGCCCTTTGTTCTAACAATGGTTCTGCATATACCATCCCCAGAAGCTCTGAGAAGTTAGTCGCTCTTCCAGTACTCTTTTGTGCTATGTCTAACCAAACTCTCACTTCTTAGGCACACATTTGTTCATTGATGGCCGATCCTTTGCTATCAGATGCAGAAAGTGTTGTGTCACAAGCTTCTTCAGCCCCAGCTGCAAGCCATTCATCTTTACAATTATGAACAGTACCCATGCTAGAAGCATTCAATCTTCAGCCTCAGCAAGAAAGGACGAGCTATACAGACTGCTTCATAGCAGCCAAGATCCGATTCTACTAACCAACGATTAGCTTACTCAAATGCAACATTTTTTTATCCGATATAGCAACATTCATCAATTTACTGAAAAGCAGAATGTCCAGGTTGAAGAATCCTTCAGGCTTCCATCTACATCTTGTCACACTTCTCCAGGTGAGCTCCCTAATGTCCCTATTACCATAATTCTAGCTCACTTTATCCTTGCTCACATCATAGAGGGCAAATATGTGAACCTGCCTGACCTCCTCGTACCATTGTATGATGCATCTGAGAATAAGACTCTCACCTGGGACAATGTCTCAATAAAATTGAAAGACCCCAGGCTTAACAGGAAACTTTGGAGTTTGTCCTTATGTTTAGTGTATCCCGATTTATCGGTTCTTCATTCCCTTACCAACGTCATGAGCTGAACGATTAACTCAACCTCATCATAGATTTATGACACAAATTTAGTGGATTCAGCTACTACTACTAACACTGCCAGATACACAATGCAGTTCAAATTCTCCACCAATACTAGAAGAATCAGCAAAAGAACTTGGTGTCTGTTTAAGATGTTTACTGCCAGTTACAAGATCGAACCACCCTATGAACTTCCAATCATCATCACATTTGTGCCGCATTGTGCCTCTAGTCTTCGCCTACATCATCACACTGTTAATGCTTTTCTAATAACTTAAAATCCAGCAAATACTTCACATCTTCTCCATGCATGAAATCTTTCTTCAGAGGCCTTTCAAACAGAACAGGAAAGAACAAAACAAAATGCCAACCCATAGATGATGAGATCTTTAAAATCTTCTCTCTTTCTTTTCTATTAAGAAACTTCCCTAACCATCTCGTCAGTTTACAGATTCCTACGACCTGGAGACTTACAGTGTCTCAACTCCAATGACAATACCATAGCACATTACCATAGCAGACGTCATCGTCACGCTTCCCCACACCAAGACAAGCAATTACACATTGTGCCAGTAAGAAGAATCAATTCCATACTACACTTTCTTTCATCCAAATGCAGCTATCACCAACTGCTAGGCATCTCCAGTCAGCCTCTGCCTACCACTTTCATATACTATATCTAACACTTCAGTCCATTCAGATTCAGGCCATTCTTTCAGAATTGGACCAGTTTATCTGCTTCCAAAAACAACACTCCAGTGCACATGATTCAATATATTAAGAATATATATATATATATATATATATATATATATATATATATATATATATATATATATTATCCTCGATTAACTAATCCTAAAATTCTTATATACATAGACTATACATAAACATTTTCTCTACAACCAACAGTTATGTCATAAATTAGGTAATCTTGTTTGATGCTAGCCTATTATGGGAAAGTGAAGTCACAAATTTGCTATCATTCATTTAAATTTAAAGTCAGGTTTTAAATATGACAGAAGTGTTTTGAATACAAAATAAGTGCTGTTAAGGTTGTGTTATACTTTATTTATATTATTCCATTGAGAAAGCTCTGTAATAGAAAGAAACGCGTCTGGTTTATTTTAATTAAGTTATATTGTCACATAGTTAGACTTATGGCATATTTGAAGTAGGTATTATTTGGCCAAATATACCTATTGCGCCTTTAATATATTACATCTTCGCTCTATACCTTTATTTTGAGATCCCTGACCGTTACATACAGTATACTACTAACACTAGTTTTGGTACATGGTGTATAGAGGATTCCATCAGCATCGTCTTTGGAGCATTACCATCTACTTTTCTACAACACCATGATTGTGATTACACTTGATTCCTCTGGACTTTCCGTCACATGATGAAAACTGATGTATATCTAAATACTTAATATCCTTGAGGTTGGTAAATGTGAGTGAATATTATTTCTTGTTTATTTTTATTCATTAAATTGTTTTTACTAAACTATTTGGTGGCGTGCGCTTCTCTCCCCCTCCCTCATTTTTTATCTTTACATAATTTTGGCACACACATGGACTGTGCTGTATTTCTGGAGAAGCTGCAAACACCAGAGACTGATTCTGACCAAGACCCAATTGACAAAGAACCCAAGAGAGACTATCATATGCAACTCTACATTCCATAAATCATTTTTGATCTAAGTCTGAACACCTGCCCACTGCTGCCTATTATAGAAGCAAGATTGTTCACTATATCATTTATTGGGTACTATTTTTTCCATATTGTGCATTATCACTTAGGTGTAACAAGTTAGTTTCTGTGCTCCTTTTTCATAGTACTTGTAGGAACTAGGATTATTTCCTGTTTATCTACTGGTTCTATTATTCATCTAGATGTAAAGCTTAAAACATGTTTATATTTTAAATTCGTGAAAAATCTATAAAAAAGTCAGGGACACCTCCTAAATCTAGTTTTAGCTGTATCACCTTTAACCCTTACAGTGAGTAGCTGATTATTACATAGAACCCATTAATTAACTTGTACAATGCTCTGACACAAACTGAATAAAATGTGTCAGAAGATGGTTCTGACTTTGTTCCAAAAGCAGTTTGCAAGAGATCAAATTACATTTTGAACCTTGTAGCATTTATTTCTCGCATGTATGAAATTACTGTCCATAACAAGTTACTTGTCATATTTCAAAAATCTTAGCTTTATCTCTTGATTTTAGTTTATTTCTCCCAACCATTATACAGTATCTCTTCTTGTGGAAGTCCTACAAAGTTTGTTCAAAACATGTTTTGACAATGCTGCCTCTATTTCCTATTGAGTTGAATGTGAATGTCAAATAGAATTCCCATTCTCAAGATAACCAAAAAGCACCCCCACATTTCCAGAATTACCATTGTATTTATTTTGAATTCAAGTTAAAATGATATGCCTGAATGTATCTTGTTTTCACCATTGCTATATTGAATAAATACATTATCAAGGAAAGGTGACCTACAAATGTATTTGTATTGATAGCTGTGGAGAGAGCAGACTGGGAGGCGGATTTTAACATCTGTGGTAATAAGTGAGAGCAAAGGATATCTGGGACCTTAGAGAAACATGGAATTTTATTAAACCATGTTTTAAACATAACACAAGTTTTTATTTGCACAGTATAAATGAAGTAAATCATGTCTAAACTTGCAAAAAATGAATAACCATACTCAGAACATATAGTACAATGCTATCTCATTGACTGAAGGTCATCATAATACTTGTAGGCAAAAAGGATGCTCTCTCCAGGGCAATATATATTCAAAGCTCCATTTTTTAATGTTCTTGGACCTTTGTTTTAAAAAAGAGAATACAGTGAAACATTTCCAAACACCCTCTGTCTAAAGGAAAGAAAAGAAAATCTTTACACGCACTTTAACATACTAAGAACTCCTTTTATTGCTGTCTAGTTATACCAATACTTTGTAAGTATCAGCTTCATTATGTGTGTGCACTTCATTTTTCACCCCCCCCCCCCAAAAAAAAAATATGTGTCACTAGTTAATTTGGTGCAACTTCCAATTTTCAGAGTAAATATCATTTTTCAGTTCAACACTGTTTTTTTTAATTATTATATTAACTGGGTGGGGGCATATTAACATTTCCATATATACTTCTAAAAGTGGCAAGGGATAATTTGAATGTGGTGGCTATTACAGAGACATTGCACAATGAAAATAATGGACTGGGGTGTAGCTATACTTTTGTTTAGTCAATCAGTCGTGACCGGCTTTGACTCTATGGACCACAGCACGCCAGACACATCTTGTGTATGGCTGTGCTTATACATAAGGTTTTCATGGCAAAAATACTGGAGTGGCTTAAAAGTTCCTTCTCCAGTGGACCAAGATTTGTCTGACCTCTCTGCTATGACCTGTCAATCTTGGGTGATCCTACATAATATAGCTCAGAGCTTCACTGAGGTACAGAAGCCCCTTTATTGAACAAGGTAATGGAAAATAACATTAAAACCATCTTAATGCAGACTACTAAGACTTGAATACCTTATGGATTGGAGACAGAATTAGATATTTTAAATTAAAATTATTAAAAGTCCTCCACCTCATGATTGTAATGGGCTAGGTGCTTGATCAGGTAATGGAAGATATATCTTGATTTATTGACTAATCATCTCACTGTCAATAATTAAAGGTCCCATGACATTATATACAGTATCTCACAAAAGTGAGTACACCCCTCATATTTCTGTCCGTGTTTTATTATATATTTTCATGTTACAACACTGAAGAAATTACACTTTGCTACAATGTAAAGTAGTAAGTGTACAGCCTGTATAACAGTGTAAATTTGCTGTCCCCTCAAAATAACTCAACACACAGCCATTAATGTTTAAACCATTGGCAACAAAAGTGGGTACACCTCTAAGTGGAAATGTCCAAATTGGGCCAAAAGTGTCAATATTTTGTGTGGCCACCATTATTTTCCAGCACTGCCTTAACCCTCATGGACATGGAGTTCACCAGAGCTTTACAGGTTGCCACTGGAGTCCTCTTACACTCCTCCATAATGACATCACAGAGTTGGTGGATGTTAGAGACCTTGTGCTCCCCCATCTTCTGTTTGAGCATGCCCCACAGATGCTCAATAGGGTTTAGGTCTGGAGACATGCTTTGACAGTCCATCACCTTTACCTTCAGCTTCTTTAGCAAGGCAGTGGTCGTCTTGGAGGTGTATTTGGGGTCATTATCATGTGGGAATACTGCCCTGCGGCCCAGTCTCTGAAGGGGGGGTGGGGGGTCATGCTCTGCTTCAGTATATCACAGTACATGTTGACGTTCATGGTCCCTCAATGTACTGTAGCTCCTCAGTGCCGGCAGCACTCATGCAGGCCCAGACCATGACACTCCCACCACCATGCTTGACTGTAGGCAAGACACACTTGCCTTTGTACTCCTAACCTGGTTATCTTGGTCTCATTGGATCACAGGACATGCTTCCAGTAATCCATGTCCTTAGTGTGCTTGTATTCAGAAAAAACTGTTTGTGGCTTTCTTGTGCATCATGTTTAGAAGAGGCTTCCTTCTGGGACGACAGCCATGCAGACCAATTTGATGCAGTAAGCACTGTGGTCTGAGCACTGAAAGGCTGACCCCCCCCCCCCCCCTTCAATCTCTGCAACAATGCTGGCAGCACTCACATGTCTATTTCCCAAAGACAACCTCTGGATATGACACTGAGCATCTGCCCTCAACTTCTTTGGTCAACCATGGCGAGGCCTGTTCTGAGTGGAACCTGTCCTGTGAAACCGCTGTATGGTCTTGCCCACCATGCGGCAGTCTTCTTATATCCTAGGCCATTTTTATGTAGAATAACAATTCTTTTTTTTAGATCCTCAGAGAGTTCTTTGCCATGAGGTGCCATGCTGAACTTCCATTGACCAGTATGAGAGAGTGAGAGAGCGATAACACCAAATTTAACACACCTGCTCCCCATTCACACCTGAGACCTTGTAAAACTAATGAGTCACATGAAACCGGGGAGGGAAAATGGCTAAATGGGCCCAATTTGGACATTTCCACTTAGGGGTGTACTCACTTTTGTTGCCAAGGGTTTAGACATTAATGGCTCTGTGTTGAGTTATTTTGATGGGACAGCAAATCTACATGTTATACAGGCTGTACACTTAATACTTTACATTGTAGCAGAGTGTCATCTCTTCAGTGTTGTCACATGAAAAGATATAATAAAATAGTTACAACAATGTGAGGGGTGTACCCACTTTTGTGAGATACAGTATTTTTTTCAGATTAATTGGACTCTGTCTACCCCAAATATTTGTTTTACTTATTTATTCTTATATCAGATGAACAACTTGGTATACACTGTATTAGCCATTATTTTCTAAAGTTAATTTGTTCCTGACAAATTCCATATTAGCAGTGCATAATTTTTATACAAATGAGCATCTCCGTAATACTGATTAAATATTTTGATGTGCTAGTTAGGATTACAATCTGCTTGCCTGTCCCTGTGGTGACTAAAACAATGACCCCCAGTTTTATCATGCAGTTAGATCCCCTCAAACCCATATCAAACACTCTGATTGTATAGCTCCTCTGTGCTAAGTTGAATATTTGGGGAATACTTTACTGTAGCAAACAAATGGCTAGAACAATGAATGTACTGGCAGTTTGTAATGCTATTTAGATTAAGCCAACCTCATGTTGGAATGACAGTGTCCCTTTAATGGAAAGTACTTATGGACAGCCCAAAAAAAATTCATTTATTTCCCTTCAGTTCTAGAAAGCTGCAAACAATCCTGTTCTGAATCCCTGTGCTGCTGTACTGTTTTGTAGACAGCAAACATTGTAAGCACTGTCTTTGGCAATGCAAATGGAGTGACCAATCAGCCTCTTAAAGTACTCATACAGAGCAGAACAATCCGATTAGTAGTATTAGTAAGGTAAGCATTTAGAACAGTGGTTCTCACAATTTTCCTCAGTGAACCTCAGGCAGGCCAGGACACTGTGTGGCTACATGTGAGGCAATTAAGCCTCAAATACAAACTGCATAACATTTGTTTATATCAGACGTATTGGAGCCATTTTGGGGGGGGGGGGGGGGGTAGCAAGATTTTATTAGCACGTGTGATAATCTGCCATCCTCTTCTCCCTTATTGGCCGTGTTTCTGAAGCAGTACATAATACTCAGAAAGCTTCCTTATGTTTTCCAAATTTACCAAAACATATTTCCAGTATACAAATTCCACATAAATCAAAACAAAATAAAGAAAATAAAAGTCCTAGCTCTGTCAGAGTGCTTACTTAATTTTAATTTATGTTTGCCTCACTAACAAAGAGCTTCAGTTCTGATAAATATGAATGGAGCCAAAAACATACAATAAACAGTCCAAATCATACGTACAAAGTCGCTGGCCTGTATTTCTTCACACGTCCAGTTTTCCCAAACTGCTGCAGATTACTTTGTCTCTGTTTCTTTGTCTCCTGTTGACTCCAAAATGGTAGTCCTCTTTTTCTCTGGGTGTGTCTTTATTGCTTACAGCTCCTCTTAGGAAACTCAGTTGGTGAATCCTCTATTCATAAATACTCTCACTCTCTGTGTCTTTGTTGCTCCACTCCATTACAGATCCCCTAGGGTAATTGTCTTTCTTTGTGTGTTAACAACAGTCCTTAAACACACAATGACTTAGACTCCAAACAATCTTTTGCACAGTTTCTTGTTACGATCTGCTTTCTTTAGTTGGTCTAGATGAGGCTGTTATGGCCAAACCTACCCAGCAGATCTTTCAGGTTATTTTGGTCCCTTCACCAAGGCAACAGATGTCTCTAAAATCCCCTTGCATTAATCCAGCATTTAAAAATATTAACACAGGATCAGATTATAAAAAAGTATTTATTGCTGTTGAAATTCATACATATTCTTCTTGTCAGAGACGGTGATATCTGCGATACATGACAGTTACAGATTACATAACTAAATCCCAACCATCAGTTAACCCATCATGAACTGTCAACAACTGAAGATACAATAATCTACAATCTTCATCAAATGAATGCTGAAATGCTGCTGCATTAAGTCCAACTGTAAGTCCTTGTCTGGGGTTGGGCAAACAATAGTCCAAATATATCCATAGTATAAAGAACAAAATGTTGCTTAGGGATGCAACTCCAGGGGAAGCACTCAGTCTCAGTATTCTTTCCCTATTTTCCTGTGGATGCAGAGAGAAACAAGTAGTGGGGGGCACTGGATATAGCATCCCAGTGGACTTCTGATTGTAATCCAAGGAAAGTGAAACATACATGTTAGCAGGTACCCTGAAAGGTCAATTGACTGTACAAGCACCCCAATCTTGAGCAGTGACCCAATTTTCCCCATTGAAACAGGAGGGCTACTCAACCCCAGTGGGGCAAATGTTTAAAGCAATTCCCCTAGGCCTCCCCCTGCCCGAGGCCTGATTCTGAATGTGCAGGTAAGATTGTTGTCATTATTCTCCTGTACAAATTCCATGGGTGAAAACAATTCTGGGAGTGATTCTGGTTGATCCTCTGCCACCACAACCCTCCCCAACCATGGCAGTCCCAACTGTTATACCTAATGCAGTCCATAGACCTATGGGACCAAAAGTGGGCAATGCAACCCTCATGAGAAAAACAAATGGTGACCTCAGTAGCTGTACCTGCAGGCTGGCATCCAAAATCTTCACCTTTGCTGTCGCCCCCATCAATGGTTTACAGTCCCCACCTAGAGCATAGTCTATTTCCAGAGTACAGTCCATTATCTCCTCCTCCAAGAGCTGGTGAGCATAGCTGTTCCAATAAAGACTCTCCCTCGGGTCAGTTGAAGTCTGAAAGACGTCCTCTTTCTCTCCCACCACTCTTTTGTTAGCAGTGGTACTCAAACTAACTGGATATAGCTGGCCCTTGGGTTGTTGGTCTGGCAGGATCTCAGGGCTTATGCCTTTTCCTGCCCCTGAATCTGTGTCTAGCTCCCTGACATTAATTATCAGCTGGAGCCCTATTGCTGGTTCTCAGTTCATGTTTGCTTTTTCCAAGTACCCGGGAGCATGGTGGTTTTCCCCCCTGCTCCCTGCAAGCCCTCCTATCTGTGACCCTCACTCTATTCAAAGGGACTTGTGGTCAGGGGGATCATGACATTTCTTAAGAGTTATTCATCAGCTTGCAACAATGCAAAAATACCTTTACTCTTAGGCTGCAATCCAATTTTCTTCGATCCTCATCCCCTTTCTTACTTCAAAATGCAGGAACCAGATTCTCAATTCTGTAATTCTTCCAGTAACACAGACTGTAATCCAAAATGTCAATATTCACTGCTGGTGGTAACTCACTCTGCTATGCCAGCCAGGCCCAATTAGTAGCCACACCCATCTCTGTGCGTGTTTCTGTGTGTGTGTCTTTTAAACCTGTGAACAGGTGTTTTCTCTTAATGACAGCTCCCAGAGTTAACTCTTTCTTCCCTGGGGAGAAATCTTCAAAACTTTGTGTTTTGCTCTGTCCTCTGGGGGACACTTTGTCACACAAGTAATAGCCTCAGAGTCAGTGGTGCTAGTACAATAATTCATTCCAGATTCTACTGTAGAAGAAATAGATAAAATTTAAATTTTTAATGTGCAAATATTAATAATAGTAGAACAAATGTAATTGAGAAAACAGCAGCAACATAGAAAAGGATAAAAACTTACATTATATTAGCCATTGGCCAAAAGCTAGTGGTAGAGCTGATGAACAGAGGACCCATTGCAATTAATTTCCGAGGCCCCTCTACCAAAATGCTGTGAGCATTGTAAAATAAATAATTGTGCACTCAGGATTTGTTCTTATGTTACACAAGATATTATGTTCCCCTTTATTGTACTTGTTCACCAATTTGAAGTCAATGGTTTGCTCTGACTCTACAGCTCCCTATGTACTCTCCCTTCCCAATATAGCCGATATGTTTTACTGCAGCTGCTCTATACTTGACACTAGGGCCTCCATTCAATTGCAACAGTTGCAGATCGATTCAATTGAACAAGCTCCTTGAGTCCTGTCTGAAGGCAATTATGGGCTTGAGAAATTGTAGCAATAGAATAGCGATTTGCGATTGTAACTTTTACGGGCTTGAAAGATCAAAGGCTTAGATCGGTCGGAGTTAAAGTTTTGACAAACGCTGGGATTTTTAGCTTCTAACCAGCAAACCAATTGCAGGTAGCTAAAAGACGTTAATTGAATAGCAAATTATTTTACGGGCTCCATTACAGGCTCTTGTAACTACAAGCTCTTACCCCTGAAAACCTCACCCTCACTGTTTCCAACCATCCTCCTTCATGTTTTCCCTTGTGTCATATTCCCTTACCTTGCTTTATTCTCTCTCTCATAGTGAAGGGTTAGGGTGCTGATGAACAGATCTGTCCAACCTAGATGCCTGAACAAGTTATGTTACAGGGATTGGACATTTTAAACTTCGGCCCTTGAATCGACACACACATTTAGCTTTCCCCTTCTGGAGTGACTTCATATACTCTGGAGACATATACCCTGCCCCCCCCCCCCCCCTTGAATGCCCTTGGTTCACACAGTATAATACCTAGATGAGGATACCAGACAAAATGTTTAGGAACTACTAGTCATTGACATAAAAAGATCTAAATCTCTTCAATGCAACCGTGGCTGTTTTCAAAATAACGTGCAAAGCAAGCTTCTGCTTAACTAAACTCCAATATTTTAAATATATGTTTTAATACACTTATTTGCATTCAATTATGTATGCAGTTTGGCTGTTGTCTGTAAGTACTTAAGGTTTAGGGGCTCTTTTTTTATATCGTTGTAAGGAGCTATTAATAAAATAACATAAATGAGGAACTGAGGGAAAAAATACGACCTCGGAAAAATACGAATTTAATGTCCGACCCACGTTTAAACCTTCAAAGAAATGATTATTTCCTTTTGAATAATATATGACTAAACATATTTTTTCTTAAAGTCATCATAGTTAACTGTTAAAATGTTATGTTTATATGTTTATATATCTCTTTCTCTAAGGTCCTTTAATTAAAGTTGCTTTTTTAATTGTTGCACACTTCTTAGATTTACTGCTAATATACTTTAATCAAAAATTAAATATAGATGTAAAAATTTGCTTCACATGGTATATATATTTAGTGCATTCTCTGTAGTGGTGGTTCTAAAACTTCTTCTAAAAGCCTAGACAGGTCAAGATTTAGGTTTAACACTTTGTGAGTGTAAGTGAGACTGTGAAGTTCAGTTTTCCTCTTATGGATTAAACCATGTTGTAGCCATTTTGGTTGCTGGGGAAAGTGACATTTCCTATCATGTTGTGCTTTGCACTGCACAAGGTTGGGGTAATTACAGGCCTTTGGCTATGTTGCCGCTCTGAAGCCATGTGGTCTCCCCCCCATCCCCTGCTAATCTGGGTGGGGGATTTGAATGTGTTCAGCCCATTGTGATGTAATTGGAAAATGGAAATCCTTTGTCTGTGGTCAGTTGCTGTTTTAGAGATGCAGCAAGAGGTCCATATTAAACCATGCTTCCGAAATACATAGATTATGGTGTATTTCTTTAAGAAGGACTGATATGACTGCCGGTCGCAGAGAGACCTATTGCTTCAACGAAGATTGCCAGCATATTAAGGGCAATTCTTGTATCTAAAAGACAAGAAAAGTTGGGGTCTAGCTGGAATCTTCACAGAGACTAATAATATTTAACAGACATTTTACACCTGTATTTGTCTAATTTAAATTTACGCAGTGTGAAACCTAACTCATGTTGTGTTTGATGGGCCTTGAGGAAAGGGTTGGGAATTACTGCTCTATAAAGGTTAGCAGAATTATATATATATTTTTTAATTGATGTGTAAGACAAAAAACAGCAAAACATGTTATATAGATGATAACCTTTAATGACTGAAACACTTATGGCAAACACAAAACCACATCTTGCCTAAATTTCTTTTCAGCCATGTACATTATCACTAGTTTCAAATACCAGTGTTTTCATTATTTTGTGTCTTATAATTTAAAAATAATTGTATAAGAATAGTGTTACCATGGAGCTACTTCATAGGAGTCTAGTGTGATGCTATCAGAAATATCATGGAAGATGTCATTGCTTATATGATATGAGATGTGATGAATGATGTCACCCAATGTCATAAGTGTCATAGATGATGCCATGAATGATGGCATCAGAAAAACCTTTGAGAGGGGAGGGATGTTACTTTTGAGTGCTACCTTAAATTCCCAATTTCCTGCATTTTTCCAGACTTAAGTTGCAACATTGACTATACTTCAATGCCTTTCTATATATTGCCCCATATATGTTTTCTAATTATTGAACCTTACATAACAAATTAAATAGAGCTATCATTTATTTATACAGGTGGTATTTAAAGGGACTATGTCATCCCAAAACCAAATAGGTTTTTAGGTCCCTCTTAAAGAGCATGAAAAACGAATTGTATGTTGTTTTATCCATTTTTTTCGAAAGTAAATTTATCCTTGGAAATTCCATGGTGTTGTTACTTCATTTATTTGCAAATGAGTTGTTCATATACATTATTTAGCTGCACTGATGTACCAATTAGTATTACAGTCTGCTTGTCTGTCTCTGTAGTAGCCAAAATAAAGACCGACAATGTTATCTGGCATTTAGACCCCACTCCCACCCTAAACATGTGCTCCGAGCCATACATTAGCATACAGTAGCCGCAAAATCGATTCTAAATATTTAAAAAATGATTTACTGTAGAGAAAATTGCTAATACAATGTATAGTGTCATGAAATTTATATGACATTAATATTAATTACACTGTATAGATTAATTAAGTTCAGAAATAGCTTTTATTGGTATAGCAGTAAAAATCATGGATAAACAATTATAAGTCTTTACACTTGTAAGCTTTGCTATTTAGTTAGATCACAGTATACAATCTACCCGATGTCTGTTACAATCTCTTTTGGATGATTTGATAACAATTAGTCTCAAACACTTTCAGCCTTATTAAATTGGGATTCGGCCAATTGAATAGGGCTCTATATAAGCACATAGAATTTTTTTTTACAGAAGTTTTTAGTTAGTGAACTTCTATCCAAAAGCAAGGTCTTCAATAACTAAAAACTTCTGTAAAGAAAATATGCTCTGTGCTTTTATAGAGCCCAATTCAATTAGCCGAATCACAATTTAATAAGGCTGTTTATATTTGGATAGATCAATACATCAATCAATAAGCAGTGTTTACAAACTTATCAAATGTGGATTAACATTTTTATTTTAATACAATTTATGTTTGGTTAGTTCAATATAGGAGTATATAAACAGTGTATATAATCTTATAAAGTTTGGTTAGCAGTATGTCTATATTTGGTTAGTGCAATACAGAAATGCTATGCATAAACAATCAGCTGTCTATTTGTTATATATATATATATATATATATATATATATATATATATATATATATATATGATAAATAATAATTAGCAATATAACCCGTTATTCTGTGAAAGCGGTAAAATATGGTATAACAATTTATATGGCAGTTAGAGTATAGAAATATATATTGAAACAATTTTGGTTATATTGTATGTGAGGTTGCCAGCTAAAGATGCCAGCTAAATAACCTTTGTATTTAAGTATTGACAGGTTATTATTTGGTTACTGGTCTTATATCAGAATTGATTACATTTAATTTAATTTATCAAATCGGTCAATTCAATCAATAATGATGTAAGACAGTTTTTTTGGTTGTGTGATACAAAATTATATATGTTGAGTATTGCTAAGTATGGTTTGCTGTATAGGTGTTTTTAATAATTGGTTTTGTAACAAAGTTAAATTGTTACATTTTTGAATAAATCAGTCAATCAGTCTGTTTTAGGGAATATGGGCACAGATTGATATATATTGATTAACACCTACAGTCCAGAATGAAGGTGCTAATTAGTCTGGGTTTGTGACCACTCCCAAAAGGGTAACAGAAGGATTGTGGTAGATTTGGGCTAATTTTAACTTTACTACAAATTAGGAAGTTAAAACAGTTTATACATACCATGTATAGGATTTTCAGGATAACACCTGTCACTTTAAGATCCCTTCTCAAGATAGTCTGAAGTAATCCCTCTTTGAGTTATTGGATTGGTAGAAAGAGTTGTGGAGGTAGAATATAATTTGGATAGACAGATATAGTAATATATCCTAGGGAAGATATGAAGGGGGCATGCATTTATGCCACAGCATGATAGTTAGGTTTGTCACAGACAGGACTGACTATCAGATAAGCTAGACAATAGTACAGAATAAGGCTCAGGCAAAAGCAGGAAAGACCCAAAGCCAAGGAAAGACAAAGACCTGGAAAAACAGCAAAGGCCCCCCAATATTCTCTCCCTCTATCTGATAAACTATTTCTTCCTCCTCGTCACAAGGTTGGTTTCCACCAATAACAAATAGTTACTCCCCATGTGTATGTGTATGTATAAATTAGAATATATTAATAAACATGTTGTGTATATCTGTTTCTGGCCGCTTGAGAGCTCTCTGGTAATATTAATATGTATGACCGCAGTTTTAATTATGTTTGCCAACATTTTTTGTGAGAGACAAGGCCCATTGTGTGCTAATCTTGACACCTGTTTTATAATATGTGAAGGAGACAATAGAATGCCTGAACACGCTATCTTAAGAGTAGCATTCTGAAGGTCTTTATTACCCATGTGAAACAATTTGTGACTTAGCCTAGCCAATTCTTAGTTTGATTTGTGTAATATACTCAGAAATGTAATTTGTACAAAGGAAAATTATTTAACCCCTTCACGTGTTAAAGAGGCATACTGTAAGTGTAATAGCAAGAACACTGGACAACCATAACATGTAAATAATAGAGGTGTAACCTTTTTACCCCCATGACAATAGCAAGCTTTAAAGGTCTTTAAAATTAAATCAGTATCCTACTAGGGTGACCCTTGAGTCCCTTTAAGTTACATACTGTAAGACTTCTGTATATGCTTCTGTATAAATAAATGCACTTAACTTTATTTGATGATAAATTTGAATTAATATACTTGACAGAAGCATTGCAATTCATATATTTCCCTGTAACCAATTATACTTTTTCAGCTAAGTTTCATTCTTGTACATTAATAGTTGCTTTCATCTTGAGTGCTTGGATACATGGCAAATCAGCAGTTGATAAATCACTTTAAAGTAATTGTATTAAATGAATCAAAGATGCCCAACTATGAGTGAGATTACTAATAGTGTGACATTGATTTATGAGTCAGTAATGTTCCAATAAGCTTAAAACCAAAATTTGGAATTTGCATGTGAAAAAAATATAGAGAGATCAGGGAATTCCCTTAATAGAAACATAGAGGCATATTCTACAGTCTTCCAAGCTTCTAAAATGTTGTCATAACTTAAACATTACTGGGATCTGAAAAGCTGTACCTGATTTAGACCAAAGTAAGGTGGTGTTTCAGCCAGTATCAGAATTGTTATATCAGTGTCTAAATGGTAAATTTCCTTCATTTTGTCTCAAAGGTACCTCAGATACTGGTAAAAAAATGTCTCCAAATACACCTACAATATATCATGCAGTTGAAAAAAGTATCAGGGTTCTTCTTGCCACATTGTGGCTCTTACTTCGCCATTAGCTCAGCATCTTAGGGTGCACTCACACTGCATGTGTCACTTGCATCAGCAAATAGGCTTACAGTAAGTGTTGAGTCTCTTCCGGCACTAGAGAAATAGTTTAGTCTGCTTCACTGATCCATTCCAGTAAGCGGTTCTTGGACAACGTTAATTGGTCTGGGGGGTCTCCTAGTGAAAGAGATGCTAGACAAACTGTGCATGATGTACCTCGTACAAGAGAACACTGAGACAACATCACTTATGTTATAAATAGCACCACAGGCACATTGTTCTACATGTATTCATGATTGATAAAGCTGTGACTGATACAGTGAAACGTGCCTGATATTTATATATTATTTTTATACAATTGTTTTGATCTATGATCTACTTTTAAAGTTATGTTTATGTAAAACCATTATGCCTATGGGCTTTTATACATATATAAGAAATAAATTACTGGATAACTGGAATTATTGCATATGCATTTCTTTCTACCCACTCTATGTCTACCAGGGTTTAAACACCTTACGAATGTAGAGGGGTAAAATACAGACCCTTATAGGTCCATATAAAAATATAAATGGGGAAAATATATACAGTATCTCACAAAAGTGAGTACACGCCTCACATTTTTGTAATTATTTTATTATATCTTTTCATGTGACAACACTGAAGAAATGACACTCTTCTACAATGTAAAGTAGTAAGTGTACAGCCTGTATAACAGTGTAAATTTGCTGTCCCCTCAAAATAACTCAACACACAGAAATTAAAGTCTAAATTGTTTGCAACAAAAAAGAGTACAGCCCTAGGTGGAAATGTCCAAATTAGGCTCAAAGTGTCAATATTTTGTGGGCCACCATTATTTTCCAGCACTGCCTTAGCCCTCATTGGCATGGAGTTCACCAGAGCTTCACAGGTTGCCACTGGATGACATCACGGAGCTGGTGGATGTTAGATACCTTGCACTCCCCCACCTTACGTTTGAGGATGCCCCACAGATGCTCGATAGGGTTTAGGTCTGTAACAAAGTTTTCTGGCCTTGCCCTGTTTCTTTCCTATCCCACCACTCCATGGCTCACACAACTTCTAGTGTTGGTAGCTTGTAACAGACTTCACAAACAAGTACATTTTTTTCTAACCTTTTCGGGCTTAAACTTTCAATATTTTAGGGCAGTCTTCATTTTGTGATCAGCTGAAGAAATGGCACAATCAGTAGATGTGTACGATATGATATTCTGTTACCATTTAATCTTTTCCTTTTACTAATTTTTACACTCTTTTTTTTTTTTACAATTTGATAAAACAGTTTTTTATTTATTTGTTGTAGTACAAACATTTAGATAACTTGAGATAGATGCTCCGGAGAGGCTTTTAATGGTCCAGCACCATTGTTTTGCTTTTATGAGATTAACTTGATAAAATACTTTAATAGCCATTAATCTCATCCACACCTAGCACACTGCATTTACACAGACAAATTCAGACTGCTGGTGAGTAAAATGGATTTTAATTGTTATTGTAATAAATCATTTATTTCCTGCATTTAATTATGTTATCACTATTTCTAGTAAATTCAAAATAAAAGATACACATAACACAAATAAGGTTAAATTGAATGTCGGATTTTTCTAAATTCTGTGGCATTCTAATGTGAACCACCATTTCTCTCTATCCATGGTATTCGCAATAATTTTAACTTATGTCGCACCGCCTTTTAAATGTGGTAATTTTGTCATGTCTTCCTTCAAAAGTGTCCATAATTCCAGTCAATATGCTGCTATAGAGTCTAATTTGAGAATCTGTTTTTACATTGGACATCAACAAAAGAAGTGAAGATAAAAAAAATAATCAAAGCCCACCCCTAGTAGTAAGTACAGTATAACTATACTGACATTAGAGAATAAATGCAGTTACAGGTATATCTAAGTTTCCCTATCTTTACCTTTACGCATTACATTGAGTCATTCTATACACACACAGATTTATTTTATTTAAAAATAAAACTTGTTTTCTACACCCCCAGACCTGCTTATATAGGCACAATGTACCTACTAATAGAAAGACTGCACTTAAGTATGGATTTTAACTTACTAACCTGTATGCCAACAGCATCACAATGCTGAGATATACAGAGCAGTGCAGGGGACTATACATCCAATGATTCCTTCCTCCTCGAACTGCTATTAAAGATTGTTACAATTTATTAGCTGCCTGTGATTGGTCAAAACAAATTATGAATGTCATGCTAATTTTAGCAGGGATTTACAGAGGTGTTAAAGTCAACATGCTTACAAAATCAAAAAATTAGCAAACTTTAGGGTAAGTATAATAATGTTTTTTTATATATATTTTTCATGCAAAAACATGTTTTGATACACTACTGATTCTCCTCTGTCCTATACATTCATAATCCATAAAACTTAAATATGTCTATAACTATGTAATTATGTACCACGGACACATTTCAAACGTTTGCCATGCTTGTTGATTGCCAATCCCAGGAGATCATGGAGAAATAGCATCCAGAACCCAAAATGGGTTTCTTGCTATAAATCAGAATTTGAAGAGCAGGATGTGACTTTTTTGTGGACCAGCTTTACAACATCTTGGAATACTTGTTGCTTAGAATACCTTATCAAATGTTTTTGCAGATTCAAGAGAGGAAAAAAACATGACATATTCCAGTCTTGTTTAATAACGTATTTAAAAGTGAAATTCCATTTTGGCCATGCAGGTTGCCTGCAAATGTCCTTGTACAAAAATTAGTTTGCATTGTCATCTATCGGTTTTCAGCTACTATGTGTAAGTGGTAAGTAGTCTGTACAGTGCTACAATACTGATACTACTATCACTCAGGGCAAAGTGTATAATAAGGCAGAGTAGGCAGCTGCCTAGGGGTAGGGGACACCATGTTTTTGCATGTTCAAATGATTAAACATACCTAGGAAATGATTTGGCTTACATAGTGCTGCATGAAGAAAGTACTTTTAGTGATTTGAGTACAGAAAATTGTAGCAGTTCAAATAGTTATCATCCATATATACAAATTGTATTACATATACTGTATATACCTTGCCAATAACTCCCATTTTGTATATTATGGGCAAATTTATAAAAACTTTAATATTAAAATACTGGTACAGAAATGTGTGTGGGTGGGCACCTGAGAAATCTTTGCACTTCAGATGTAAATCCGATGCTGCTCTCGCTTTAAACATTAAATGCAATTAGCAGAAATGTTAATTGGAGGAGGTAACATTTGGATCTTACTTTCTTGTGGTCTAACTTTAAAATAGAATCCATGTTGTCCTGTGTTTGAGTGTTAATGTAAGTGCCATCGACAGAAGACAGCTTTGGGATGCTGACAATAAAGGTTTTCTGGAAGGAAATTGTGAAGATAAATGTACAATAATGTAAGATAAATCAGTTTGACATTCTTGCATCCTTTCATGTTATTATGATGTCATTTTAAAAAAAACGCTGCAAAGTATTTTGTTTATGTTAAAGGAACATCTCCTGATAAGATGTTCTGTCTGACTGATTTCTCTACACTTCTGACTTGATACAATACTGCAGAATAATGGATATTTACTTCCACATAAACATCTCAAAAGATGTGTTGATTTAATAAATGAGTTCATTTATTTTTTATACTGTTTTTGCAGAGTCCAAAAAGAAAAAATGACATTTCATATTGCTTGTAACTGATCTTCTCAGATACTTTTATTAAGACTGAAATTTACTTTGTGCTGTACAAGAAAGTTGCAGTTTTCTTCTACAAAATATTAGACATCTCAGTAAATCGGCGTCCATCAATTTTCTACCACTGTACTTAGCTCTAAGCCTTTGTTTACACTTTGCACTTTCACCTGATAACAATCAAACCTCTCAATTTTCTTTACTCTTCTGCTCTTACCCACTAACCTGGCATTTATAGAAATAAAGAAACCAAATATTACATAGCACCACCTGAACTATTTTCTTTGCCGTGAATTATATGTCTTCCTTTATGTTATGATGAGGTAGAGGACGAAGAGATTGTGAATCATTTTAGAGATAAATGAATTTTCTGTGAAGGAATTTAGTGCTATTCATCATAATTATATCTGACACTCTGTTCAATATACTCAGCCACTCTAACAGAAGAACAATATGTATTATATCTGAAATTATTAAACTGAAGTTAACTGCTGTTATAAAAAAATAAAACCTCCATTAGTCAATACACTGAGAAAGTCATGAAATAAAATCAAAGCACTTTTTTTACTATAAAGATGATTGTTGATAACTACAAAATGTGTTTTTGAAAATGATAGCTATTTCTCCATCAGGGCAACCACAATATAACCTCCTGTTTAAATAAAAGATGGAATAATATGACAAATGACTTAATAGAGAGGATTTTTTTGTGAACTGTACCACATTCTCTGTAAAGCACAGCCAAGTATAATGTCCTTGATAAGATTCAGATACACTAACAAATAGCTCATCTCTGAATAGATTCTGCATATTGTAATAAAAATCATAAACATTTAAAGTGCAATGATAGATTATCTGAAGGATGATATAAAGGTACTGTAAGACTCACCTGTCATTGTGGCACAAAGCTTCACTGTTTTCACTAAGTGCGAGAAGTGTGAGGATCACCCCACCCTTGCTTAAACTTACTTGCCTCTACACTACCTTGAGACAGCAAGTGTCCGTTGGCAGCACTACTTTACCCCAACATGCACCTCTCCACAAGATTTAAGTGCCCAGCACCTTAAAGGACCTTTTACCTCACTGTAGATGCTCTTAGTGGTGTGAAAAAGCACAAGATTATATGTTAATATTATCTATTTGTTTAATTACACTAATAACAGCTTAACAATCTAAAGTGTTAAATCTGTTTACAAACACACTGTGTCCTGCCTACTGACTGTTCCATGACTAATAACATATGCAGAACCTTACAGTGAAAGCACTGTGAAGACATAGATTTATAGTTTTTCCCTGAACTCAGGAATGCAGGAAGCAGTTAATCCACAACAGTCTTATTTAGGTGATTCCAGCATTTTATTCTCTGCACAGATGAATTTGCACTTGTTTTCTTGTTTTGCTCACTACACAGAGCTGCTGCTTTGGGTCTGTCTGGGGGCAGCCGATAACACATGTAAACACTGATTTAATTTATTAACTTCTGAATTAAGTAGCCCTTTAATTTGGAAAAACCTCCACTGTATATCAACCCACACCATACCATACTTCCCTTATAATATTGTCCCATTGTATCCACACTAGGAAATTCTCTTTGCTTTAATCTCAATCTGCATTTGTTTTCTGATTTCTGTCCACCACTGACACACTGTTGTCTATACCAACTGCTGCTGCCTGCCAGTGCTGGTACTTGTTCATAATCCTGATTCCTGTCTGCCAGTGTGCCATCTGTCTATGCAATTTTCTGCTGCCTGCCAGTGTGTCTGCACTGACAACTGCAATCCCTGGGGTGCCATGTTCCTCTTTTCCCCTTTGGACAGGTTTTGCTGATTCCTGACTTTTGGCTGGCTTATGGAGTTTGCTTAAACTCTACTGACCTTGAACCTCTGTTTGATTGAGTGCCTCTGCACTGTGTTTGGACTGTGGCCATCCAAGTTCTCAGGTGTAAATTCCTAGATCAGTGGACCATATTGTGATACTAAGATTATTTCTGAGATCCTGTGAGGGCACAATTCTAATGCAAGATCACATGCTATTTGCTTCATTATTTCTATTATAATACAATCACCAAAATAGCTTATAACACAAGATTCTAATTTACTAAAAATGTCTATTACAATATAAATCATCGAAGGGGAAATTAAGAATCAACTTAGAAAATATGTATTTAACCCATGGTTTTCATTTAAATGCAAAATGCTTATATAGACCCAATGTTAGATATCCTCACAGGAATACGTACTTTGCTAGCAATGCTATTTGTCAGTGAGCCCTGACACTTTCGATAACTTTAAAAAGGGAACTGGATTTATTTATAATTAAGAAGGGAATTCAGGGTTATCCTGGATAATTAGAGAGAGTGTATTGATCCAAATCCGATTGCCAGTATCTGGGGTCAGGAAGGAATTATATATTTTTTCCCTTTGAGACGATTGGCTACGTTTCACTTGTTTTTTTTTTCTGTTTGCCTTCCTCTGGATTAATTACTAATTAAAATAAATAAATAAATAAATAAATAGTTGATTAATAACTAATTAACAATCAACAACTAATTAATTAATAACTAATTCTCATATTGCAGATCAGATATCTTAGAAAGGTTGAACTTGATGGACTGAATGTCTTTTTTCAACCTTAATTACTATGTAACTATGTAACTATGTAACTTTACTTTTTAGTCAATAGTAACTGAGGATTAATTGGTACAACGTGCCTCCAGTGCAAACAGGTAAAGACAAAGAAGAAAACCTGTGAAATGTACTCATAGAGACGCCATATGTTTGCTGCAAAAGGTAATCTCTATCTGATTGACAAATGATTGCCAACTGATTATATATAGCAGTCGACACTAAAAAAGGAACCCTTATTTTAAAAGAGCAGACCTTTATTTTAAAAGAGCTGATATCTATAGAAGATCTTAAGACAGATTTTATGTAACTATTACATGGCTCACATAAATAATCTCTCATCAAAGTTCCTAATTCACACTAAGAGGGTATTGCGCAAAGCTCTCTAGCTCAAATGTTTTCTTGCAAGCAGCCTTACGTATAACCATAGGAGACTCTTAAGTCGGAAAGTCAGCAGCCTCCATAGCAGTTCTATTGAATGCTACATACTACCTAACATCACACTAGCAATAACATCCTCCAGACCATCAATCTATCCATACATCTAAGAAAACCTACTCTAGTGGCAGGGCAGGGGTTGATGAAAAATAAAGACATCAATGTGGTTTATGACCCCTCTGCCTATACCACACTACTTCCTTTGAGCTGGATAACCTCCAGAATCCCCTCAATGCCCAGGAGGCGTTGGGCCCCTTCCTCCCCACCCCCTGAGCATTAACCTCTTATCTACACCCACCCACACTAAATTAATTTAACACTCCATTTTTTTGGTCTTGTGGAACCCTTATAGTCCTAAAGGCTTTGTTGTGGGATGTAATGGTTTGTGGCAGGAAGAATGGTTCATTGGGAGCCATGTAATCAAGTGCATGGTTAGGTAGGTTTTTTAAAACCCCACTTCCCAAAAACAAAGACAAGCGAATGCCACCCACATAAATATTTACAAGCCCCTCTGTTTAAAGAGGGCTTCCAATATTTTTTGTATTATTTAAGTAGGGAACATAAAGGATATATTCTACGCATCTGTGGGTTTAATATTCAATTCCATATAAAAATATTAGTATTAGTATTATTTATAACATGTATGTTGTTTTGAATTGAGTGTTCAATATAAAAAAAATAAGATAAAAAAACAATGTAGCGTTGACTCAATAAAAAAAAAAAATAACATAAACAAATAGATTTTTAATAGCAGGGGGATATAGCCTTGCAAAAATAAACTAATTTTCAAAACAGTTCTAATTTGATTGTATTACTCCAGTCTGAATGGCTTTACCTGAAACTCCCAAACCGATAATTTTCATCAGAAGGACCCCGAGTTGTTGCAAAGCTGGATTTCGACAATAATACATTTATATTTTTCTTAATCTTGGCAGAACTTGCTTTACTGTAAAAAATTAATGTATAAAACCTTCAGCACACAACTAGTTTTGCTCTATGGCCAAAAGGGTGGGATAGGTGATGAATAAAATAAAATAAAATTAGTATAAATGTTAGTCCTCTTACAATCAGGGGTGGTCATCATTTTAACCCACTTCCCTGCAGTGGGAATGAGTTACTGGTGTCTTTTGGCGCTAGTATTTTTTTATTAACCCACTGCCTCCTTTGTGAGCAAGCAGGGGACTTTCATGCAATCATTCATGCAACCAATAGATGATAACCCCTATCTGTAGCTGACTTTGGGTAATAGACAGTGTTTATAAATCTGATTCTTAGCCATTTGGCGTTTGGCTAATCTTAATGTCAAGTTCTGGGTCATGTTGGTCTAACACCTCTATTCAGACTAAACTGCTGATATCAGATCCAGTGTAATAGCAACTGGCTTTTTAGCAGGCCTAAGTAAAACGTTCTTATCTGGTGTAATGTGAATAAAGGTTAATGAAAAAGCACTTGGACTTTTAACTCAGAACTGTTAAGAAGAATGCGCCTTAACTGCCCTAGCTGGATTAAGTCCTAAAATAAGAGACCCTGACCTACTACTCAGGAGCATATTAGTAAGCACATGCAATAAATATCATCTTTGTGAAAGCTGTCTGAGTTTTGACATATTACAAGATTTACCATTATTTAAAACAAGACATGATTTAAGTTATTGAGTAAAACTGATAGATACAAAAAACAATGCTGTCAAACTAAATTCAAGAGTGTGTATTTTCAAACCAAATGTGAATTTATTTCTGCATGAGATCAAGTAAAAAAGTTATTTCCCGAGAAAAAAAACTGCCCAAATATAACTGGCTACAGATTTGATTTGGTTTATTTATAGGAATCCTGTCATTAAGATGCAAGATTTGTTAAAATAAATCACCTAAAGAAACATTGTTATTTGAAGAAATGTGTATTACTGAGGATTTTGTAAAATAACAAAAGAAACTTTAGTTCATATATTTTAAAATTAGAACCAAATAATTGCATACAGAATGACTATTTAATTAATATACAGTGTGTTCGTAAAGTAGTTTAAACATCATTCCACTAGTTTAGCATATATATATATATATATATATATATATATATATATATATATATATACTGTATATATATATATATATATATATATATATATATATATATATATATATATAAAAACTTCTGGAGGGGAGGTAGCCTTGAGTGTCCAGTAATCCAGAAGAATAATCAGAGTATTGCAGTATATAATGATACAATTTTTATTGGACAAACATAGTCATAAATATTATGTAAAAGAGAGGTACCTCTTGAAAGATAGTACGATTATTTATGAATATGTTTGTCCAATAAAAAAGATATAATTATATTATATATATATATATGTAAAAGCACATTTGAGAAAGGGCCTAATTAAGCCAGGTCTTAATTAAGAGTATAACTGAGAAATGAAAGTGAAATACACTTATGGATTCTTAGCCTCCATTCTTGGTCCATTTGAGCAGGGGTGTAGGAGCCAGAATAATTATGGGGGGGGATACAGCTCTTTGTATACACAGGCCGTAAAATAGCTTCTATATAAATGCATGCATCCAGTTCATACACCCCCGCAATTAAGCTTTATATTTAATAGAACTTTATCATGGGCAAATGTTTTTAAAAAGTTAAAATAAAAAAGTAAAAAGAACTATAGCTGGGAGTTTATTATATGCATTTTCCTTAATGAGTGCTCACTCTGTTTTTCCTTTTTTCACTTAAATAGTCTCTTGGGAGAATGGGGATCGTGAAAGCAGATAAGAATTCAATTCAGTTTTATAGAAAGGTTTCCACCTTGGAGTTCATGCCTCCTTAGCTGGAAACTCATCTGTGTCCTAAGTCCCCTCCCGAAAAATAAAACAGAAAATCAGACAGTTTTAAAATGATTACAAGTTTTGCACTTATTTCCTTTTTATTTATAATCATATTAATTTTCAAACATAGTTGACAATTTACCAGTGTTGTACTTTTTATTTTATTATGATATACAGTATGATACATTTACAGAATTGATTTTATAGTACTTATCAGGATGATTTAGATAATGTACATTGAGAAAACTATACCGAATATGAAATACCTAATATATAATATATTAAGGTAGTTTTTAACATAAATATGTAAAGGGACATGGAAGGTTTCTGGATTTCACTGTAATACGCGTACACTTTTGTGTACTTTACTTTATTAAAAAGTGCCTAAAAGCTGTTTTTTTCTGGTGAAATCTTACAAATAGTTGCAAGCTGATATTCCCCTCTGCAGCTCAGGAAGACTGTAGGTTGCCCTGTCTCAAAGCAACATTGTGCAACATGCTCCTCGAACTGGGTTACTGACAGTGTAATGAACTTCACAGTCTGTGTATTCATGAGCTGCATGAGCTACAGAGGGCAGACCCAAACAGGTAAGTTAGGCAGGAAAAACATAGCTTTTAAGCACTTCTTAATAAAATAAAGTACATACAAGTAAATAGATACATAGGCATATTATGTTCCTAGGGAAATCCAAAATCCTTCTATAAGCATGTAAAATGTATAAAACTAGTTTTAATGATTAAAATATACATTTGATGTCTATGTTTAAACCTGGAGGCATGACACTTTGGTGGCAGTGTGTGTGAGAGTGGCACTTATATTTCTGGATAGCAGTGCTTGCATCTATTGTAGCCTCATTGAGTGGTGAAGCAATGCTAAATGATTTCATACATAAAGTGATATAAAACAAATAATAGAAAATGTTCGAATTAGTAAGCTATGTATAGTGATTGTTAATTGGACAGTGCATAGGTTAACGTTGCATTCTGTATAACATGCTTTAATGTAAGTCTCATTTTGTGCATGCAAGCAATTGTCAAATAATCAGATGACAAATCTGGTGACTTTATTACTAAATGACACCACAGTAAAATGTGAGATAACACTCCTTGGTGTGTTAAATGTTTTTGCCTATGTTATTGTTTTACTCAGAGATTGATGCAATAACACCTGGAGAAGCTCTGAATCAGGGCATGAATCATAAAACTCAGCTAAAATTATCAACACATCAATATGCACCATATATTATGTAATAATGTCTTCATTCAGATACAAGTCATTGAAGAAAGGAGTGCACACACAGGTACTAGCATAGGTAAAATTAATTTGTGAAAAATATTATATAAACTCTCTTCAGGAAAACATTTATTGTCAAGTATGTAATTCAATACTAACTTCTAATTTTGATAATCCAACACAAAGTTTGTTTAAAAAAAGCAAATGAGCAAAAAAAAAAAATACTTTTCTTATGTTTATACAAGAGAGGTATCAATGGTGGAGATACTACAATAATACAGGGCTTCATTAGTTTTACTGCATTACTTTTATTTGACTACATGGCTCCTGTAGCATCTCCCACAAGGCTACAGGAGCTCTTATAAGAAATTTTGAGTAGCTAAAGATTAATTTGTTTATATAGATTTAGTTCCTCCTGTTCCATGATGGTATAATCCCAGGCTCTCCTATCAACTTAAAGTCCTGTCCTCCTCCTTATGTTGTATAAAGTGTCACACTTACCTTATTTTTGTATCCTCCATTGCTAAGAAACTAGTTATTGCATTATCTTATACTTATACAGTGGATATAAAAAGTCTACATACCCCTGTTAAAATGTCAGGTTTCTGTAAAAAAACAAACTGACATCTTTTAGGTAGAGGGAAGAAAACATATACAAATAAAATAATATGGTTGCATAAGTATGCACACCCTTAAACTAATACTTTGTTGAAGCACCTTTTGATTTTATTACAGCACTTTTTGGGTATGAGTATATCAGCATGACACATTTTGACTTGGCAAGATTTGCCCACTCTTCTTCGCAAAAACACTCCAAATCTGTCAGATTGCGAGGGCATCTCCTGTGCACAGCCCTCTTCAGATCACCCCACAGATTTTCAATCGGATTCAGGTCTGGGCTCTGGCTGGGCCATTCCAAAACTTTAATCTTCTTCTGGTGAAGCCATTCCTTTGTTGATTTGGATGTATGCTTTGGGTCGTTGTCATGCTGAAAGATGATGTTTCTCTTCATGTTCAGCTTTCTAGCAGAAGCCTGAAGGTTTTGTGCCAATATTGACTGGTATTTGGAACTGTTCATAATTCCCTCTATCTTAACTAAGGCCCCAGTTCCAGCTGAAGAAAAACAGCCCCAAAGCATGATGCTGCCACCACCATGCTTCACTGTGGGTATGGTGTTCTTTTGGTGATATGCAGTGTTGTTTTTGCTCCAAACATATCTTTTGGAATTATGGCCAAAAAGTTCAACCTTGGTTTCATCAGACCAGAACACCTTTTCCCACATGCTTTTGGAAGACTACAGATGTGTTTTTCCAAAATGTAGCCTGGCTTGGATGTTTTTCTTCATAAGAAAAGGCTTTCGTCTTGCCACTCTACCCCATAGCCCAGACATATGAAAAATAAGGGAGATTGTTGTCACATGTACCACACAGACAGTACTTGCAGATATTCCTGCAGCTCCTTTAATGTTGCTGGAGGCCTCTTGGTAGCCTCCCAGACGAGTTTTCTTCTCGTCTTTTCATACATTTTGGAGAGAGCTCCAGTTCTTGGTAATGTCACTGTTGTGTCATAATTTCTCCACTTGATGATGACTGTCTTCACTGTGTTCCATCGTATATCTAATGCCTTGGAAATTCTTTTGTACCCTTCTCCTGACTGATACCTTTTAACAATGAGATCCCTCTGATGCTTTGGAAGCTCTCTGCAGACCATGGCTTTTGCTGTGGGATGCGACTAAGAACATTTCAGGAAAGACCAACTAGAGCAGCTGAACGTTATTTGGGGTTAATCAGAGGCACTTTAAATGAAGGCAAGTGTATGCTGACTCCTATTTAACACGATTTGGAATGTGATTGCTTAATTCTGAACACAGCTACATCCCCAGTTATAAGAGGGTGTGCAGACTTATGCAACCAGATTATTTTTATTTTTTATTTTTTTCCCTCCTCCTAAAAGATTTCAGTTTGTTTTTCAATTGAGTTGTACAGTTTATAGGTCACATGAAAGGTAGAAAAAGTTCTGAAATGATTTATTTTTGTCTCATTTTTTTACAGCACAGAAACCTGACATTTTAACAGGGGTGTGTAGACTTTTTATATCCACTGTATTCTCCCAATTTCTCATGATTATATCACCCATTACTTTTTTTTTTTGTTATGACTTTGTTTACCTATTTCTGACATAACCTTCCCTATTCCTAGAACTGCCTGTAGGTTGTCTCAGGCTCAATTGAGACCTCTTTCATGTAATGTTGAAGGCCTTAATTTCCCAGTTTAAATGTGTTTTCCACCTCAAGCATCTCAAATCTAATGTCATGTTTCTTCAGGAAACTCATTGAAGGTACATGTGAAGGTACACTCTTTTTAATGAAGCATTGAATAGTGGATAGGTGTGGCCATTTTATTTAGCAAAAACCTGCCTTTCACTATACCAGTCAGTGATATAAACCCTAATGGACAATACCTATTAGCCTAGGTACAAATCAATCTGGAAATGATTGCATAATATTATATCTGTGCCGCAATTGCCCCTAACACTTCTTTTTTACTTTCTTATTGCAACAATTGCAGGATTAGAAGTCTTTTCCCATTATCTTAGAAAGGGGTTTTAAATTGCTGTTTAATGATATACCTGATAGATCAAGATTTTCCAAGAATTGTTTTAGTACTATATATAAAATATATTAATGGGAAGAAGGCCAGGATGGAAGCTATAGGAACATTACAACGTGAGCCTCACTTCGCTAGTGGAAAAGCTTTTAGAAGGGTTAATAAGGGATAATATACAAAATATGTATTTTGAACAGGATTAAAAGTAGGAGACAACATGGATTTATGAGGGATAGATCATGTCAAACAAATATAATTAGTTTCTATGAGTAGGTTAGTAGGAACTTGGATCAAGGCAACTCAGTGGATGTAGTGTTTTTGGATTTTGCAAATGCTTTTGATACAGTGCCACATGGAAGACTACTGTGCAAAGTAAGGGATACAGGAATTGCAGTAAATATCTGCTCATGGATTGAGAGCTGGCTAAAAGACAGGAAGCAAAGGGTTATTGTAAATGAAACACACTGGACTAATGTGGTAAGTGGGGTTCCTCAGAGTTCAGTATTAGGTCCTCTCCTTTTTAATATGTTTATTAATGACTTAGAAGTAGAACTGAAAAGTAGTGTCTCCATTTTTGCTGATGACATGTAGTTGTGCACGGTAATTAAATCAAAAATGATTTACTTTCCCTCCAAAGGCATTTGCATAAATTAGAAAAATGGGCTACTAAATGGCAAATGAGATTTAATACGAATAAATGTAAAGTCATGCAATTTATAAACTCAATTGAGCAAATCTAGGGGTATCAGATGTTGAAAAATATTTGGAAGTGCTTGTGGACAACCACCTAGGTAACAGTGTTCAATGCCAAGCAGCAGCAGCTGCAAAGTCAAATAAAATATTAGCATGTATTAAAAAGGGTATAGAAGCAAGGGAAGCAAATATAATTCTTCCACTATTTACAAATATATTTTTTAAATAAAAAGGGCATTCCGGTTTATCCTGTTTAATTAGAGAGGGAGTATTGATACAGGAGGAATCCAATTGCCAGAATCTGTGGTCAGGAATTTTTATTTCACTTTTGAGACAATTGACAAGTTTCAATTGGGTTTTTCCTGTTTGTCTTCCTCCGGATCAATTAATAATTGACAATTAATCTGCATATTGCAGATCAGAGGAGATCTTAAAAGGTTGATGGACTAAAGGTCTTTTTTTCAACCTCAATTACTATGTAACTATGGCACTGTTTAATACCCAGTTCCTATTACATCACTTCAATTCAACAGACATGTGACTCTCTAGGCATACTATAGAAAGAGATTCCACTTTCTATTTCCATCTTTACAATTCATTTTCCAGATTTTTTTTTCATGTGCTCACTATAGATACTGTGGGCCTTTCAATTGCTATTTAGCCAATTGAATAGTGCTATAAATAAGCACATAGCATATATTTTTTAAAGAAGTTTTTAGTTAGTGAAAACCTTGCTTTTGGATAGAAGTTTACTAACTAAAAACGTATTTAAAAAAAATATGTTATGTGCTTATTTAGAGTCCTATTCAATTGGCCAAATTGCAATTGAATGAGGGCCTGTAACTATTGTACATGATAATGAAATTATGCTCATTTGAGATCATGCTCTAATCTGAATTGCCCACAAGACAGTGTTAAATTATTTTATTTGGCTAAACTTGAGAAATTAACTTGGGAGGGACAATTGCCCTTGGGGGCATCAAACACTGTTGCACAAGACAATTAAAATATTTAAAAGCAGTAAGACCCCAAGGCCTGATGGTTTTAGGGTAGAATAATATAAAATCGTAACTCCCTTCCTAGACCCTTACCTTGCTGCCCTATACAACTATTTTTTAAAACAGTTGCAGAGGGCAGCAAATGTAATGTGGCTTGCATTACTGCTTTCCCCAAGCCACATAACAATTTGCTGATCAAGCCTATATCTAATTCAGATGTGATAATCTCATCTTCTATTATAGCTCAGTTTCTACAACCCGTCCATCAGGGAATTCTTCACTCATCTCAAACAGGCTTTATAAGACACAGACATTGCTTAATCAAAGTAAGGAAAGCTTTTTTCCTCAATTGTCCAAACACATTTAGGTAAAAGGAAGGATGGCTTTCTTCTAAAGCTCCAAAATCCGAAAATTTTAATACCAATATTTCAACATGTAGCCAACGATTTTCACCTCAGCTTTCCAATGTAATGAACACAAGGCGCTTGCAATATCCTCACAAGCTAAACTAAACTAAGAATCTCCTTTCCCATATACATGGAAGACTCTAACGTTTTGGGTTATCTTTACCATTAATTTTACCACCTCATTAATAAATGTTTTTTTTTCCAAGGCTGTTATACATTTTGCAGATGCTTTACTGTTGATATCTTCTCACAATCAAATGCTTAATAGTTCTTTCGAACTTTATATGGGGAGCAAATGTCGCAGAATATAATTACTTAAAATGCAACCAGTAAAGGGACCCAGTAAAAGTGGTTCTGTGTGTGGCACTACAGTTTAGCAGCTCAATGTAATTGACTGTATCAAAAATACTTAACTATAGACATTAACTTTATTACATTATGTCTTGCTGCCTAATATACATTTACTCTCCTATCTACATTAACTCTGAAAAGCTGCGGCAGCCACTCTGAAACTGAACCCACTAAGACCAACAGGATTTAGCAACTTGCATTCTGTTGAAAAATTATTATATTTATCTTTCTTCCATTCGTTCACAACCCAAACTTCAAAACTAGAAAGGTGCAAGATTACTCAGATTCAGGGGCGGCCCGTCCATTGGGGCGTCAGGGCAAACGCCCCCCCAAATATTTTCTTCACCCTGCAATAAAAGAAACACAACAATGTATTAGTATAACCCAAAAACAAATAAATATAAGGTGTACATCATCATTTCAAGTCTAAATAGTATTAAAAGTGAAGTAAAGTTAGTAAAGGGACACTGTCACTTTAAAATAACCCTTGCGCTACATTAACTAATGTTGTGTATCTATATAGCCCCCTGCCTGCACCCTGTGTGATCAAATTACAATAGTTATACACTGTGTACACTAACCTTAGAGTCTTCTCTCTCTTCAATGAGTCCTGGCCTGGCCCCCTGACCGTTAATGCATGCCGCCCACCATCACAGTGACGATATGCATGGGCGGTCATAAATGTATCAATTAATAACTGACAGTCTTCCATCATTGACCAATCAATGATGGAAGGCTGTCCAGTTACTAAGTGATCAATCTAAACCCACCCAGACCGTAAGCCCTGAGAGCCCGCCAGCAAATAGGGCCTCGAGTTATCATTTTGATTGACTGATACAGTCAATAAAACCACCAGTTCCCTGTCCCTTCCCCCTTTCTGTTTCCTGACCCTGGTCACGCTGAGACTGAGAGACCTCCCTGGCTGAATCTACTCATCTGCTCTGCCTGCCTAACACAGTAAGTCTACCTGCCTGGCACCTGCCCTGCCCCTGCCCCTGGCCAAACCAAAAACCCTAGTAGCCCCTAATAAAAGTTAGGGGTGACCAGTTACCCCCCACTATGCCTGCCTGGCCTGCGAGTGCCACCTACCCAGCCACCCACCAACTACCACCGACGACCCCAGCCATCACCCCCATGTGGCCTGTGCCACCCCCGATCAGGCCTGCCCAATGCTAGCCTAGCTATGCCATCATGCCACCGCCGGATTACCCCGATCACGGGATCGGGGTAGTCGGGTGGTGAGCGGGGTGGCACAGGCCCACATGGGGGTGATCGGATCACCCCCTTGATGAGGCCTGTGCCACCCCTGATGACCTCCATGTTGCCGCCCTATGCCACCCCCGAGGCCCGATCACCACCACCCCGATGCGGCCTATGCTACCCCGGGTATTCGGGCAGTGAGCGGGGTTGACCAGGCCACATGGGGGTGGATGTTCACCCCCATGAGGCCTGTGCCACCCCTGATCGTGGCCTACGCGGTCCGATGGGCGACCGATGGGCGCCTGAGCGTGTCCGACCCCACCCTGGATGAACCAACTACCTACTCCCCCCCCCCCTATTTTTATTCCATTTTTAGAAGTACCAGGCATGTATATGTGCCTGTCACTTCTAAAGATAAAATAAAAATAAGGGAAGGGAAAAAAAAAATACAGTAAAAACATTATTATTACAATTAAACAGTAAGCAAACACATTGTTAGTACAGTTAGTAACACAACACATTTTATACAAAAATAAACAGCTTTAAACAAACATTAATAAAAAATAAAATAAACAACAGCACATACTTACCTGTAAAATTGACCCCTCCAGCGTTGGCCTTCTGTCCTCTGGATATAGTCATGAAAAATAAATAATCCAATGTTGATTGAAGCCAATGGTCAAAATAAAATAATCCAATGTTGATTGAAGCCAATGGTCAAAATAAAATAATCCAATGTTGATTGAAGCCAATGGTCAAAATAATCCAATGTTGATTGAAGCCAATGGTCAAATAATCCAATCTTGATTGAAGCCATTGTCCATCCATCCATTCTGGCCCATTGAAAGAGGCCTCCACAAAAAAAAAAACGACGCTCTAAAAAAAAAAAAAAACAACACACTAAAAGAGCTCCTCCTACAAGGAGCCCCTCCCGCGATTAATTGTTTTTTTCCCACGGTCTGCTATATATACTAATTTTTGAAGGACTCTGATTGGCTGAAATTTTTAAATGACATCGATTTCAACCAATGAGAGTCTTTAAAAAATTAGCAAATCAGCAAGCAGGTATGGAAGCCTGTAAGGGTAAAAAAGGTTAGTGTGAACTTGTTTGACCCTGTATGTATTATACATATTACAGGGCTATTTTATGTGATATACATGTTACAGGATAATATCGTGTAACATGTATAGCCAAAAAATAGCACTGTAATATGTATAACAAATAATGTGTAATAGAAATGCATGAACAATATAATATAACAAGTAATAAAGAACATCAATTAATCAAATAATAAATATCAATTAATATATATTGTTGTATGTATATGTTTATGTATATTTATGTGTATTTTTTATGCGTATATATATATATATATATTTGGATATATATATATATATATATATATATATATATAAAAATTGATATCAATATATCACAATAAATAAATAAATATATATATATATATATATATATATATTTATTGTGATATATTGATATCAATTTTTATATATATATATATATATATATATTTATTTATTGTGATATATTGATATCAATTTTTATATATATATATATATATATATATATATATATATATATATATATATATATATTTATATATATATTTATATTTATTTATTGTGATATATTGATATCAATTTATATATATATATATATATATATATATATATATATTTATTTATTGTGATATATTGATATCAATTTTTATATATATATATATATATATATATATATATCAATATATATATATATATATATATATATATATATATTTATATATTATTTTTTTTATTTTTTATTTTGGGCCTATATGTTATTTAAGGTTTTTAAGGTGCGGTTGGGGCCTATTTGGTCCCAATTTGTTACTTAGGGTTTTTAAGGTGCGGTTGGGGCCTATATGGTCCCACTTTGTTACTTAGGGTTTTTAAGGTGCGGTTGGGGCCTATATGGTCAAAATTGGTTATTTAAGGTTTTTAAGGTGCGGTTGGGGCCTATATGGTCAAAATTGGTTATTTAAGGTTTTTAAGGTGCGGTTGGGGCCTATATGGTCCCAATTTGTTACTTAGGGTTTTTAAGGTGCGGTTGGGGCCTATATGGTCAAAATTGGTTATTTAAGGTTTTTAAGGTGCGGTTGGGGCCTATATGGTCAAAATTGGTTATTTAAGGTTATTAAGGTGCGGTTGGGGCCTATATGGTCCCAATTTGTTATTTAAGGTTTTTAAGGTGCGGTTGGGGCCTATATGGTCCCAATTTGTTATTTAAGGTTTTTAAGGTGCGGTTGGGGCCTATATGGTCCCAATTTGTTATTTAAGGTTTTTAAGGTGCGGTTGGGGCCTATATGGTCCCAATTTGTTACTTAGGGTTTTTAAGGTGCGGTTGGGGCCTATATGGTCAAAATTGGTTATTTAAGGTTTTAAACGTTACGGTTTGGGTCTTAAACGTTCTAATGTTTTTTGTTTTGTTTTCTATAACTTCCCAGGTGCAAACTATCTGTGGAATCAGATTTGTTTGGACTCGTTGGTTGACTTACTGGACGTGAATACCCCGAGAAGGAGAGTCAACTGTTGGTGAGTATATGGTCACACTTGGACTTTTAAGGTTTTTAAGGTGCAGTTGGGGCCTATATGGTCACACTTGGTCTTTTAAGGTTTTAAAAGTTACGGTTTGGGTCTTGAGATTTCTAATGTTTTTTTTGTTGTTTTCTATCACCCCCCAGGTGCAAACTATCTGTGAAAGCAGATTTGTTTGGACTCGTTGGTTGACTTACTGGACGTGAATACCCCGAGAAGGAGAGTCAACTGTTGGTGAGTATCTTTGCCTTTAATTTTCTGTCCATGTGTATAGGTGCAAATTTGATGTTGATGTAGTCTTGTCACATGAGGGTTTGCAATCTGTAATGTATACCAATGAAATCAACACACTGTTATTTTAAAGTAATTTTGTGACATAATATAAATTAATATACCGTGATCTCTTTCTTTTATTGGTATCAATATCAGAAATGAATACTATTGACTCTCTACTTGTGAAGCCTTTCGGCACCCTAACCTATGAGGAGAAGGTGGAAGTAAAACGGTTAGGAGCTGACCAACCAGAGATAAATCTGCAGCAAATCGCAAGAGATAGAGGGAAGCAATATGTCCGTAATTTCAATACTGAATGGTACAAGAAGAACGACTGGCTTTCTGGAAGCGTTTCTAGGAAGTCCTTATATTGTTTCCCATGCATCCTATTTGGTGGTGACGCTGCTTGGACCAAAACTGGAGTGACTGACGTCAAACATCTAGCTGACAAATTGGCAAAACACAAAAGTTCTAAAGCTCACTTGGATAACAGGATCAAGTTTGAGATGCTTGGACAGGCGAACATTGCTGTTCAACTGGACCAAGGATACCAAGTCAGCATTCAAAAACACAACGAAGAAGTGGCTAAGAACCGGTACATCCTTTCGAAAATAATTGATTGTGTTCGCTTTTGTGGCGCTTTTGAACTGGCATTAAGAGGACACGACGAGATTGAAACATCGCTAAATCCAGGAGTGTTTAGAGGCCTGGTGGATTTGGTTGGCAGTATCGATAGTGCAATGGAACAGCATTTGAAGACTGCAACTGTGTTTAAGGGCACTTCCAAAACCGTGCAGAATGAGCTACTGGACTGCATGCATGAAGTTATAAAGGAAGTGATTCACCAAGAGCTTAAGGAAGCCCAGTTTGTGGCAATCCAAGCGGATGAAACAACCGATATTTCCGCTAGGACACAGTGCGTTGTAGTCTATCGCTACATTGACAAGAAGCATCAAGTGGTGGAAAGATTTGATGGCTTCACGGAAATGAAATCAACGGATGCAGACTCCATTGCTGCTGTTGTGCTGGAAACACTGAATACTGTTCTCCCAGAGCCAGAAGACAAGAAGAAACTCATAGCTCAAAGCTACGATGGTGCCAGTGTGATGCGTGGAGATCAAGGAGGAGTTCAAAGAAAAATAAAAGACGTGTACCCGAACGCACACTACGTCCATTGCTATGCTCACCAACTGAACCTAATAATGGAGAAAGCAGTTTCAAGGATTGGAAGAGTTAGAGTTTTTTTTTCAAACATAGGCGGCATACCATCTTTTTTTTCACGCTCTCCAAAAAGGACTGGAGTTCTGGATGAGGTAGTTGGTAGAAGACTTCCAAGAGGTGCACCGACACGATGGAACTTCAACGTTAGGACCGTGAACGTGATCTACGAGAACAGAGATGCGCTACTTGAGTGTTTCCAGACAATTGAAGCATGTCTAAACTTTGATCCAACATCTATACGGGAAGCCGCAGGTTTCATTGGAATGCTGGAAGACAGGGAGTTCCTTTACTTCCTTAAATTATTTCATTTAATAATGCCACATGTAGACATCCTCTATAGTCAGCTTCAGAAGCGAGACACGGATACTGTTTATATCAAAAAAGTCACAGAAGACTTTGTCGCCAGCATCCAGAAAATCCATAATTCTGTGGAAGAGATAGAAGCAAGTTTGCCGAGCGATCTAACAGTCAACAGACGGAGTGCGGAGATCTCAACCTTGAGACAACTTTCAAGAGAGGTATGTGACATAGTGGTGGTTCATGCAAAAGAACGTTTTTCATTTTCAAATCACCTAGTCAGTGCCAAACTTGTTCAAAGTGACTTGTATAAAACCCATGACACTTGCTTTCCAACACAAGCTCTGGAAGACACCGTGCAAGCATATCCAATACTGAAGAAGGAACAATTACGCACTGAGCTGTCACTTCTGTATGGGAAGACAGAGTTTCATACTTGTACAAGTGCTGTTGCTCTGCACAAACTTTTCCATCAATTTAATCTGCAGAATGATTTCACAGAGACAGTAAAATTATTAAGAATCCTGATTACAACACCAATGACTACTGCAGAATCAGAAAGATGCTTCTCAACATTGAAGAGGATAAAAACCTTTTTAAGAAGCACCATGTCCCTGGAGCGGTTGAATGCATTGGCGATGCTCTCAATGGAAAAGCAACTGATTTCCGAGATCCCAGACTTCAATGAAAAAACCATTGAGAAGTTTTCTTCTTTGAAAGATCGCCGTGCAAAATTAAAATACAAGTGATTGAAGCAAAGAAGAATGCATACCTCCAAGGTGTGCAAAGATAAACTGCGTTAAGCAGCACCACCTCACACTACCAAACATAACTAGTGGTAAGTAAAGTATGAACGGTGTGTGGGTGTGCATATGGAAGGAGCTATGAAAGGTGTGTGCATGGTCAGTAACAATTGTTGAAGCCTTGGCGTGGTTTGAAGGAATTGGAGGCACTTCCAAGGGTAGCTGTCACTTGTGTACAGGAAGCAAGAATTCCATGTCTGTACAAGTGCTGTTGCTCTGCAGCAACTTTAGCATCAATTTAATCTACATAATTTAACAGAGTGAGTGAAGCTATAAGGAATCCTGCTTACAACAACGAAGACTACTAAAGAACCAGAAAGATGCTTCTCCACATTGAAGAGGATCAAAAAAGTAATTAAAAAGCACCATGGCCCTGTAGCGGTTAAATGCATTGGTTTGAAGGAATTGGAGGCACCTTCAAGGGTACGTAAAGTTCTCAGAAATGGCACCACCTCACTACCAAAAATAACTAGTGGTAAGTAAAGTATGAATGGTGTGTGGGTGTGCATATTGAAGGAGCTATGAAAGGTGTGTGAATGGTCAGTAACAATTGTTGAAGCCTTGGCGTGGCGTTACTGCTCATATGGTTATCCATATGCTAATTCAACGTGTTTGTTTGACATTGATTATTGTGTTGTCTAAACAGAAGTGAAATGTTGTTGTTTTCTTGAATCCCAAGATCCACTGGTTTGGGCCTATGCAGTGCTGATTGGTCTTCTAAGGTATGTTTGAGGCCTATATGGTCCCACTTGGTCTTCTAAGGTATGTTTGGGGCCTATGGTCACACTTGGTCTTCTAAGGTATGTTTGAAGCCTATATGGTCACACTTGGTCTTCTAAGGTATGTTTGAGGCCTATATGGTCCCACTTGGTCTTCTAAGGTATGTTTGGGGCCTATATAGTTCCACTTGGTCTTCTAAGGTATGTTTGGGGCTTATATAGTCACACTTGGTCTTCTAAGGTATGTTTGGGGCCTATATAGTCACACTTGGTCTTCTAAGGTATGTTTGGGGCCTATGGTCACACTTGGTCTTCTAAGGTATGTTTGGGGCTTATATAGTCACACTTGGTCTTCTAAGGTATGTTTGGGGCCTATGGTCACACTTGGTCTTCTAAGGTATGTTTGGGGCTTATATAGTCACACTTGGTCTTCTAAGGTATGTTTGGGGCCTATATAGTCACACTTGGTCTTCTAAGGTATGTTTGGGGCCTATATAGTCACACTTGGTCTTCTAAGGTATGTTTGGGGCCTATATAGTTCCACTTGGTCTTCTAGTGTATGTTTGGGGCCTATATAGTCACACTTGGTCTTCTAAGGTATGTTTGGGGCCTATATGGTTCCACTTGGTCGTTTAATGTTTTTTAAGTATGGTTTTGTTCTTGAATGGTATGATTGATTTGCTTGTTTTCTTTCAACCCCAGGTGCAAACCCTATGTGGCTGCAGATTTGTTTCTACTCATTAGTCAACTTAATGAACGTGAATACCCTGAGAAGAAGAGCCGACTAATGGTAGGTGTCACTCCTTTAATTTTTCTGTTAATACGTATAGGTGCAATTATGATATTGCTGTAGTCTTGTCACATGAGTTTTTTCAATCTATATTGTATACCAATGAATTTAACACATTGTTACTTTACTTCTTGACATTTCTGCATTGCAGATCATGTATTTCAATTGGCTTTACAAGCATAAGGTCATTGGGCGGGGCTTATAAAGGTCATTATGACGTCAGGGGGGGAGTTATAAAAATGGGTGTGGTTTGAAAAAGGGGGAGTGGCTATGTTTCACCCTGTCGCCCCTCCAACTTGAAAAGTCACCTGCCGCCACTGCTCAGATTATCATAGTAGTACTGGATCCAGGCTGAAAAATAATTTCTTGTCCAATTCTCCCCCAGAATAATTATCCTGAACACAAATGCAGAAAAAATTCCCTGAAATGAGGATCTACACTTTTCAAGATTATTAGGGGTTGGATTATGTAAAAGTTACTCTTTTTCTTTACCAAGTAAGTGTCCTCTTTATCCCACTTTCCCTATTAGTTATCTTTTATTAGGGATTTATCAGATCATTAGAACATCATTTGGGCTTGGGGATTACACTTCTAAAGTTTCCTCTTGGCTCTGACACTAATCCTAATCATACTTTAGGAAATTTTTCTAGGACCTATTCAGCTAATAGATTCAGAGACATGAATTTCAAGCTTTTTTTTACTGCTCTTACTTTACACAAACACTCAGGCACATACTTGACCCCTTTCAAACCTAATGAATGTTTCAGATGTCATAGGCCTGATGCTGACCTTTTTTATTGTGTGCTAGAATTTGTGTGTTTTGGAGGAAAGTCTGTCATTATTATGTTCTCCTTGACACCTTTGAGGGTGATGTTTGGGAGGCCAAACAACTACCCCTAATATTAGCTATTCCAAACTCTATTGTCACTTTTTTTTTTAAATAACTATAACAGCAGAAGCATAACAAATATATTTTTTGCTCCCTCTTCTCAGTCTTTGTGATTTGGTGAATTACACAAAGTGTTCTCACTAGGTTGGACTGAAGCTAGCTTTTATATAGAAATGAAAAAAAAAATATTTTCTGCAGGTCAGTGGCTGTATTAATATTACCCATCAACCCCTCATCTAGAATATGGTGAATCAATTTAAACGTACTTGGTGATATGTCTCAACAGTATTGAGAGGGCATTTACCCATTCAAGGTAGAAATGTTTTTTTTTCAGTGATAGAGGAAATGATTTAGTAAAGAAACTACGACTTTTGTTAGGGAATATCAGAGATTAAATATTTTAATATTTAGTTACTTTTTAAATAATTAATTGACTAGTGTATTATTCTTTTTTTAAGAGACTTTTAGCATATGATAAACCTTTGTCTTGTGGTTCTATCTAACTTGTTACCTCTTGTTGTTGTTCTTTACTAAAATAGTCATATATATATATATATATATAGTGTATATTATTTGTTAACTGTTTGGGGCATTTAATAAAATATATTAATGGAAAGTCTGAGGTGCAATTCAAACTTGAACGAATAAATGTAGCTGAGTGGGTGGTATGAGATGAAGTAAACCCAGATAATTAATTTACTAGTCATGTACAGTACATAAGGTATTTCTGACAGGGCTCATATTTGATTTGCCTATTAGTGATGTATGAAATGGTCTCAGATGGAAGGTATGCCCTGCCAGGTTTTTATTTGTCTCCTGTGAGAAACAATTGTTCATGTTGAAATTCCAATGGATTGATTCACATTTACTTTAGTAATGAATATTTCAGATTTGATTTGCATCATGGGCTTCTCTTTGGTCTCAAACGTAAAGTGTAATATTACCTTTGGTATCATACAACAGCACTTTAGGAAGCCTTATGAAAATCCATATATGATTCATGAAAACTAATCGTTAAAGTGACTTAATGTACAATTGTAAAAAAAAAAAAAAAAAAAAACATGATTACATATCCAATAAATTACCTCTATGAACAGGAAATGGATCCTAGTTGAAAATAAATGTTCACTAGCCAGGTGAATGTTTAAACTGAGGTAGGGAGGTTTTCCAGTTACACAAATATCAGTATAGTGTTATTTTTTGAAATATTGAGATATGACATAATCTTTTCATCAAACCTCATGAAAACACATTACTCTAAGCCTAGAGTATATAACTTGCATTCACGAGTTGTCATATGCAAATAAAATCACTGTAAATGGGAAAGGATTATTTACTAGCTCACAATAACCTTGGAGAGTTCTTAAGATTATACATAACTTTATAGAAAGACTGAGTTCAGTTGTGCCATATGAATAGTCTAGTCTACCAATTAGTCAAAAGAAAAAATACACTGAAGAGCTGAAACTCAGATGTTACAATTAATCAGTAATGTGTACTCTTCATGATGGGTTTTATGTAGCCAGGACATGTCTCTTACAACAGTAGTGATTTTACTGTCCATACATGAAGAATAAGAGCTGCTTGAACTGTAGCTATTATAGTATTATATAACTCCCAATTTAGAAACAGCCAATAGAAAATGAGACCGTCATCATTATGTCAGTAAAACATGGAGGTTACATGTCAATCAATTAGCGTTTAGGGGTCCAATATGCGATTATACTCGCAATCCCACAATGTACAAAATAATAAAAATGAATAAAGGAAATGCTCTAGTCCATGTGGGTGGCCTGATATGTATTAACTCCTTGATTCCTGACATTGATATAATACTGAAATGAAACATAAAAAAATAAAATGTAAATGCAGATTTGCGAGCTTGAGACTGTTGTGCAATTAATTATAATGTCTTTCATCACTTTCCCAGTCTTTTAAAGTGCAGTATTGTTTTTTTATTTGAATTTACAGTACTACAAACAGTGTTTAACCCCCTTGAGAGTCCTATCTGGTACCCAAAGTTTTTCTTCTACATTTTCCATTTATGGGTGTGAAGATATTTTTGGGCTTGAGGAATTGTAGCAATTGAATTGCGATTTTAGCCATTGTAACTCTTGCAGGCTTGAAAGATCAAAGGCTTAGATGAGGTGTAAGTTCCTATTTTGACAACCACAGAGCATTTCAGCCTGTAACCTATAGATCGTTTGAGGCTTGCAAAAATACGCCAATTAAATAGCAAATTAGTTTACGGGCTCCCGTAAAGAACAATAGCTTCTTTGAATCCAGGCCATAGTTTCGTAAAATATTGACAAAGGCAAATACTTTATAAGTGAGCCAATAAAAAATCCCATCAGGCCCTAATATGTATAGCACAAATGTTATATTATGGATGCAGCACAATTACTACACCTTTTTTTTTATGGAAAATTAAGGTGTGATATGCAACTTCCATTTACATTATATGGAATTTAGTGTGAAAGGAAATTAAAAGTTGTTTGTTTAACAAAATGTACTCATAGAATCACTACAGAGCACAATTTCCTGCCATAACCTCCACGTTCAAATGTATAGACCCTCACCATCCTATTACCTTCTGTACCTAATCCAGATTAATATCCTCTTAATTTTCACATACTAACATTAGCTAGCATTTAAAATAACTTTCCTTTCACAGTTTTATTGCTGCAAAATGCTGCATAGCAACTAGCTGGCTCAGATCCAATCTCTGCTTTAAACAAATGCTTCAAAATTTAATTACATCTATGTAAACGAGAAAGTCACTAGTTCCCTGAACAGCTCTATTACCAAGTTTCTTGAAATGCAAGATCTTTGGATTGACAGCATGTTATTCCTTTGTAAGCAAATGGAAATGTTTCCAAGAAAATGTATTAAAGAACATTTCTCCCCATTGCAAAACTGTAACTGTACTCTCAGATCAGTATTTCTACCCTCACACTTTCATTCATCACTCTACGTTTGTCTGTAATATGTGAAATTCAGTCAATACAGTGCAAAATGATGTCACATTGGGACATTAACTCACTGCACCACGCACTATGCATTTAGCAAGATACCACACATACCATACATATAGGCACAACCCAGCAAAACATTCATAGTTTTCTATGTTAATGCCTTGCATGACCATTGCTATGTTTTAAAAAAGGTCTGTGGCTTGAGGCCACTATGGTCCACCATGACGAGAATCAGATCAGCCTATTTCATGAAATCATTAGCATACTGTATTCACAAGTATTCAGTGATGCTTTTTGAAAAATCAACTAAAAACTGATCCAAGGTATTTAAAAAAAAAAAAAACACTTTAAAAAAAATTGTTCATGATGTAATCTTACCCAATTTATTGTCTTACAAAACAGTCAGATTGTACCTCAAAAACTGGGAAATTGGAACTTGTTCATAAAGGAGAATGGATACAAAACAATTGTTAGGTTGAACATGCCTTTCCAAAATGTCTCCACAGCACTGTTCTGTACACATTAACATCTTTAAAACAAGTGGATAGAAATATTTTACAAACAGGCCATATTATACTGCTCTCTCACATGAGTACATAATAACAATGAACATATTTTATCAGTCTAAAGTAGAAAATATGAAAATCATTCTTTTGTGTATTAGTCCAGGCAGTCCATTATCTAGGCAGAAATAGTTCTGCCCATTAGAGATTATTGCCTAGGTGTCCCACTATAATATCATAGAATATTTGAATAATATCTATGAATAAAAAAGCCCTGTTTGCCAGGTTGGTTTGAAGATTTGAATGTTGTAACGAAACCAAAGATTCTGCAGAAATATATTCAGAAACACTTGGCCTGACTGCATATTCCCTATCAATAATTCATACCCTTTGAGAGCTCCTGCCAAAGTTGTGTCTTTAACATAAAATGTACAGCTCAATTGATTTACAAAAATACTTAGTGAGCATCAAGAAACATTACTATGGATTTTTCTCTGCATTTTGTAAAATTTACAGAAAGTGGATAATTTATCAAGGGTTATTTGAAATGCAAAGAAACCTCTAATTAAATCAATTTATTGCTTTGGTCCAGACATTGCAAAATGATTAAGCAATGTAAAAATTGTAACATTAACACCTAAATATAAATGTTTTACATTGTTTTAAGTCACGTAAGTGACTGGACAATAAAAAGACATGTAGTGCTCATTTTTTATTAACTGATTTACAATAAAATCAGTATTTCAGTAAGAAAGGTTTCAAACTTCCACAAATATACTTTACTCCACACCTTATCAGGTGTTCAGGGAGGGAGAGAGTCTTCCTAGGATCTGTCTCTTGTCCTGTAGTTGACACTAAAGGCGAACCTAACCTGTCTAGTAGACATTTTAGAACAGCCTTCTGAACAGAAACCTCTCCTCAAGTACAGGATGTACCACAGTGAGGGGGGCACACTGGAAGGGGTCACAATTATTAGTGTAATTATGTTAACTGATGCTTCAAAAGCAAAAGTGGCAGTTTTCACTTTAAGTCTCGGGAGCTATTGTTTAAAATAAAAAAAACATTAAAGGGATTCCTAATTGGGATGTCAGCAGCCCACTCCAGGCTTCATCAACAGTGCAAGGGTGTACGTTATCTTGTCACCTAACACTCCAGGTTCAGCTCAAGACAGCATCAACCCAATACAACCACATGAGACTCCTCCTGTCTGAGTCAGCAAAAGGTACCAGGAGGAGTCTAATATAATAACATTTTTTAAAATTGATAAATGAGTCAACAATTAAGAAAATCCTTCTCCCATAGGGAATATGCATTGCACAAAGTTGAAAGAATGTATTTGCACTCAGAAGTAAGCAGTAGGACATCCTATGATCAGTCACTTCAGAGGTTACATGACAAAGATAGTTTATTACCCCTCTCTGCCCCATGCAGAGACGATCACTGAATCTAAACATAAACACAAAATAAGTTATCAAGGGAGTATCATGAAAATTCAACACATTAGGGCAACCTAAAGACCAATGTTTATGTAACGGATCTACTGGCACCCCGACCGGGTACCTCCATTGATAGACGCGTCCTAGTTTGCGCCGAGGCCTACAAGCACCGCACCGGGCACCTCAACCACCACAGACTCCACAACCGCCGTAGTTTAGCTGGAGCCGCGCCGTCTTCCTTCCACCCTGTATGAATCTCCAGCATCCAGGACCGTGTGGGGAAGACCTCTCCTCCAAGGAGGACACATCAGGAACAAGCGTTCAGTAGTTACAGCTCAAGGGAGTATGCAAAAGCATAGCAATCCCCAGTATGATAGAGCCATCCCCTCCAATAACGAGACGAGGCTACGTTTTGAAGGGTCAAGAAGAACTATTCTTTAATGACAGGGGATCTCCTTTTATGCAATGGTGCCCTCTGAAGGGCTACACCCACATAATTATCACAGCCAATTAGATACATGGTTCAACCCCCACGTCTTCTCCCCTCAGATAACAGGTAACACAATTAAAACAGACACAATTTTAACCACATTCTGGATGTACCCCCAAAACAGGGGGTACACATTTAAGTCCAGGGCCATTCAATAGCTCTCACCCAGGGGAACAACATATAAAAAAAATGGCATGAATCAGACCAGGGGTTCAAAAGTTAGTAAAAGTATCTTACTGGCAGCATGGCAATCCATATCCCCCGCAGTTGGCCACACAATACACATAGAGGGACAATAGGTGTGGTCACCCCTCCCTGAGGCTCCCTGGAAACTTTGATATAATCAGACATTGATTAAATCAGCCTTCTTTGTTCTTATCTGAGAATGAAAACACTTTATACAATTGACTCCCTTATCTCTGGAGTCTCTGTAATAGGATTATCTATTAGCCTAGGTCTGCAAAAGTCTGGGCTAATATTCTGCAGAGCATAAACCAACATACATATAATATAACAGTAGGATCATATTTTAACCAAGAATTAAGTAACCATAAAACAGGGTAAAACAGTGATGGGTTCCGTTACAGCTGGGGTCTGAGCGCACAAAACTACCGAATAGCGCTCAGATCCTCTTCGCACAGTTCAATTGCCATGTAGCTAAAGTCTTTCACATAGTCTTTCATTATATGAATGGGCTCCATGGCATAGCTATCTGTGGTATCATGGTTCACACAGGGCAAGTATCGAATGACCCCCCTGTATGTAAAGGGCAAGAATGAGTGACATACACTCTGGTATGGCCGAATACTGTGTTTGAAGGGCAATATGTACCAGGGCCATAGTCGCAGGGCAGGAGGCTGGCAAACAGTCCTCTCCAAGACAAAGTGGCGAAGGGCACTTCGTCACAGTTTAAGAATATGTTTTAATATAGACAATATAGAGAGGACGATAGAGGAATATCTCAAGGGTGCAGTCATTTGAGTCCATTGTGAGATCCATCAACAAGAAGCTTTAACTCAAGTAGTGAAAGCCAAGACACAGGTACTTGTAAATATTTTGGGGGAACACGACCCGAAGGCAATGCACTGGAAGAGGCAAAGACGCAGGGGTAAGCAATACTGAAGGAGAAAGAGGAAGCAAACTGTGTGTTTGGACACACAGTCAGAATATACAGTGGTAAATATTTCAGACTATACTCTCTCTTGTTTTGAAGAAACTATTCCATCAAAGCGACTGTATTTTTGTCCAGTACAAAAAACAGACTTTCCACCATTGGAGATAGATCTTACTAGCAGCCTTATTCAATTGCAAATCGGCCAATTGAAAAGCGCTCTATATAAGCACAGAGCATATTTATTTTACAGCAGTTTTTAGTTAGTGAACTTCTATCCAAAAGCAAGGTATTCACTAACTAAAAACTTCTGCAAAATAAATATGCTCTGTGCTTATATAGAGCCCTATTCAATTGGCCGAATCACAATTTAATAAGGCTGTAGATTTGTAAGCAATTTGAACCTTAAAAAGTATTTTGATAACAAGTTAGATTCTGTGAGTGATATATGGACAGTGACTATTTCTTATATTTCATCTCTAAAATTTAAAGATTTGGGACTATCGAAGAAAAGCAATTTCTAAAAACCAGGAGATGAGAGTGAAGTGCATTGTTAGTAGTAGTTCTACAAGAGTGCTACAATGTGCTTAAAGGATATGACTAATAAGTTTATATAAAGACATTATTCAGAAAGTGAACATCAGGGACTTCTACCGGAGATACTTTGTATAAACAGAAATTACTTATTGAGTAGGAAGGTACCTAAGGAAATAAAAGACAGGAGGATACCGTTTATCAGTAAATATAACACAATGGCCCCTATTCAATTGAATCGCTTAGTCACAGAGAGATTCAACTGGTCATGCCCACAGCAACCTGGCCGAAAGCCTAAACCGTAAGTAGCATTTCAGAGCATGATCATGATCAATTAAGCAAGGCCGTATCTACCAATTTAGAAACAGCCAATAATAAATGAAACGGTCATCATAACGTCAGTAAAACATGGAGGTTAAACATCAATCATTTAGCATTTAGAAGTCCGATATGCAAGCGGACTTGCAATCCGGCAATGTCCAAAATAATAAAAATGAATGACGATACTCTTCTAGTCCATGTGGGTGGCCTGATATGTATTAACTGCTTGATTCCCAAGATTGTTATAACATACTCCGAAACCCAGTCATGATACAAAAACACAGATTTTTCTTATAATTTTTATTTTATTTGGGCATGCGTGGGGCAGCAACAGAATAGCACACAAAATGTCTGCTGCTGGCCCCGAATACATAAAAACAACTAATTTTATAACATTTCCACATACATAAAATGGTATATTCCATTACTACCCTCAAGAAAATTATATAGTCCACCAACACCCTTTTCTATGTCAATAAATCATTATTTATATAAATAAACCAATTAATAATCAGACACATACCTAGACTAAATCATTATGCACATCATCTTTATGTTTTGCACTTCTGCACGTTTTTTAGCCTTTTCTTCGGTCCTGCTAGGGCTCGCACAGAACATTTTGTTATGGGTAGCGAGGCAAGCCGTTAATGCACTAAAGCTAGCAGCACTTGGGCGATGAGCGCCGATGGCCATTAAAGCACTAAAACTCGAAGCACTTGAGCGATGAGTGGCGTAGGCCATTAACTTGCAGCACTTAGGTGATGAGCGGCGAAGGCGCTCATCGCCTGCGCACCTCACGTAGCAAGGTGATCCACTAAGGCACTAAAACTTGCAGCACTTAGGCAATGAGCGCTGAAGGTGCTCATTGCCTGCGAACCTCGCGAAGCGAGGCGAGCAGTGGAGGCAATGAAACACGTGGGACTTAGCCTCCAAACACTTAGGAAATGCTGGATCACCTTAGGCTGCAAGCACCCAAATTTAGAAAAAAAATGGCGGACAAAATTTTTAAAACAGGCTACACGTCCCTGGACCGTGCAAAACACCGTCAACCACGTACCACTTTCACCCAGAAACGTACGAGGTACAAAATACACTATTACAAAGGACCGCGTAGCACATACACAAATGACGCCTTTTTTGCAATAATAACTTTCCACTAACAACATTACACATCTAAAATAGCGCTTTTACACAAATAAACCAACGGTTTGCCCTCGCGCATGCAGCATATTTCGAATGCATAGTTGGGACATTCACAACACTATGTCCTCAGGCCAGCAACAGTCTGGACATTATATACTGCAGGACAATGCAAACAGATTGTTACCACTACTGATTTTTATACATATTAATTAGAAAAAGGTAAACTATATTAATTTATTTTTCAATTAATTAATTAATGATTATTTTAAAAAATATAGAGGAGCCAAAGGACACAAGAGGAGAGGCTCGCAATGAACGCAGATGGTGCTTACAGTATAAAAAGCTTAACATTGTGTGCCAAACAGCATTGCCATGGCTTCAAATCGTATTGACCGTCATTTTTGACGGACAAACGCTAATAAAATAATAAGTACTAGCGACTTTCCCGTCAAAAAAGGACGGTCAATAAAACGTGAAGCCATGGCAATGCTGTTTGGCCCATAATGTGATGCTTTTTGTACTGTGAGGTCCTTCAGCGCTCACTGAGAGCTTTGCACTCTGCGCCTTTGGCACTCAATGCGAGCCTCTCCTCTGGTATACTTTTGCTCCTCTGAGCAGCCTCTGGGCTCATCACAAAGACAGATACATATGTCTATATTTTTGTAACTACTAATCAATTAATTAGTTACTTAATGAATTAATATACTTTACCTATTTGTTATTAATATGTCCATCAATCAATAGGCTGAATCGCTAACAATCCTTTTTCATTTTCCCGTAGCATATAGTGTCCAGTGGGACTTTTGCTGGCCTGTGTAGATTTTTTTATGAATGTCCCAACTGTGCATTAGAAGTAGGCTGAGTGCGCAAGGGCAAAACGTTGGTTTATTTGTGTAAAGCGCTACTGTAGATTTGTAATGTTGTGATTTGCAAGTTCAGAGTGTAAAGTAGCGTTGTTTGTGTATGTGCTAAGCATTTCGCGAGTATTTGGCGTCCTTTGTAGTAGTGTATTTTGCACCTTGCACGTTCCTGTGTGAAAGTGATATGCGGTTGGCGTTGTGTTACGCGGTCAAGGGTGTAGCCTTGTTTTCATTTTTTGGGGCCACCATTTTTTTCTCGCTTAGCCGATTTTTGAGTGCCGAAACTCTTGAAAATTGACTTAAACTCGCGTTCCACCTCACTCCAAGACGTCCTAGGTGTTCCCCCGTGCTGTGTGTGATTTTTTTTTTGTGTCTTTATTTTTTGTGTTTTTCAGGTTTTTTTGTTTTTTGCGGTTCAGCCGTTAACTTTATATTTTTCCTACCTTGTATTTTTTTTTCTTAGTCCCACGTCTCGTATTTAATTTTTTCGAAGTCCCGCGTCTTGTAATGTTCTTTTTTCCAAGTCGCGCGTTGGTCAACTGCTTGCAGCCTAACAGCCTTATTAAAATTGCGATTCGGGCAATTGAATAGAACTGTATATAAGCACATAGCATATTTTTTTTTACAGAAGTTTTTATTTAGTGAACTTCTATGCAAAATCAAGGTCTTCAGTAACTAAAAACAATTTTTTGTAAGGCGATCCTGCGTTTCCTAAGTGTTTGTAGGCTAAGTCCTGCGTGTTTCATTGCCTCCACATTTCATTGCCTTCATTGCCTTCGTTGCTTATTGCCCAAGTGCTGTGAGTTGTAGTGCCTTAACGGCTCGCCTCGCTATGCGCGGCGCGCATGCGATGAACGCCTTCGGTGCTCATCGCCCAAGTGCTGTGGTGTTAGTGCCTTAACGGCTCGCCTCACTACACGAGGCGAGCAGGCGATGAGCGCCTTTGGCGCTCACTGCCTAAGTGCTGTGCTGCAAGTTTTAGTGCCTTAACGCCTAAGTCATATGCACCGCGTGACGAAGTCTCATAGTTCGACAATTATAATATGTTTTATATATATAATAGCTAATTGCCCGTCAAAAAATTACGGCAATGAAATTGTAAGGTAGCTAATGCTGTTTGGTGTGTAATAATGAAATATGTAATACATTAATAAATGAATATACTTTACCTATTTTGAAGCATTGTGTTGAAGAGCTGGCAATGTGTTTTGATGTTGCTGCAGCATTAGTGGTGTGGAGCTGCTGTGTAAGCGACATGAATGTGTGCAGTGTAATAGTGTGCGTGCGCGAGACCAAACCGTTAGCGTACTTGTGTACTTCCGCATTGTCGTAAAATGGCAGGTAATGTGTGGTATGCATCTTAGCGGAATATCCGTAGGTCTTTTGTGGTGTTTTGCGAGTTTCTTGTGGTGTTTTGCGAGTCTCTTGTGGTGTTTTGCGTGTTTAGAGTGCTGTAGCCTCGTTTTCGTTTTGTTCGGCGGCCATTTTTTCTCTCGCTTAGAGAATTTTTTAGTGTCTAAACTCTTTTATTTTGAGTTAAATTAAGTTGTAAGTTGCTTTTTTGAGGTCTTTGATGCTCCCTCTTGCTGTAGTTTTTATGTATGTGTTGTGTGTATTTATTGTGTTTTAAATTTTGTAATGTTCACGAGTTGCGTCCGATTGTTGCGAGGTCGTAATGTGTGTTAACATGTCTCGTATGTTGTTTGCGTTGCGAGGTAAAGTTTGCGAGGGTCGCAGTTGCTGGCAAGGAGCTCCATGCCAGCAACTGAGGCCCTCGCCCGCAGCCCTCGCTACGCGGCTCGCGAGCCCGCAAGCGTTAGCAACAACTCGTACGCTCACAACTATATATGTGATATATATATATATATATTTAGATATATACATGCTTATACTTAGAGGGTAGCAATATTTGTATTGAACCCCAACAGCTTGAAAGATCAAAGGCTTAGCTGGGTCGGAATTACGACTTTAACAACCGCAGGTATTTTCAGCCTGTAACCCGCAAATCATTTGCGAGTAGCTAAAAGGCGCCAATTGAATAGCTAATTAGTCAAAGGGGCTACATTACGTACTCCAGTAATTAACAATTCCTCAATTGAATAGGAGCCAATATCAACTACATTAAAATATATTATTGTTAGACTTTAGTCTTTATTGAGTATGGGTTGTCCTAATGTTTTGAAATTCCATGATACCGCCTTGATAAGTTATGGTTGAGAACAGAGATTAGGTAACGTGCTAGTTAGAGTAGATTTTGCAACTACTAGCGTATATAAACAGCAATTCTCTGCCTTATCACCGAGTGGCACTGTTCCTTGTGCACATTCTGCACATTGTAACAACATGCAGAAGGCAGATATACCTGTGATTCTGAGAATGTTAGCTATAGTTAGAAATGTCTGTGTGGGCTATTATATTGGAGCAACTATTCCACTTATTAGGAGTAGAATATCACAGCATAAGAGTATTATATATAACTAGCGACTTGCCCGTCAAAAATTACGACCATAACATTTGAAGCCTCACAATGCTGTTTGCCACACAATGCGAGGCTCTCCCCTCCACTAACCTGCAGGCCACACGATGAGAACCTTTGGCGCTCATCACAAGACTTGATGCCTTTGGCTTGATACTTTTGGCGCTCATTGCTAGCCTCTTGCCCCCCTAATTTACGCTCCTCTCGATGACCGACTTTGTGCACATCGCGGGACCTGCAATGACCCCTGTGTCTCTTTCCCCCGCTCCCTCTCCTGTGTCTCTTTGCCCCCTTTTCTCCCTCCCCTGTGTCTCTTTCCTCCCACTTCCTCCCCAGCATCTCTTTCCCCCTCTCCCTCCCCTGTGTCTCTGTCCCTTCCTCTCCCTCCCCTGTGTGCCTTCCCCCCCTCTCCCTCTCCTGTGTCTCTTCCCCCCCCTCTACCTCCCCTCTCTTATTTGCGGGCTTGGTGGCGTTAAACCTATAAGTGAGGTTGTTAGCTAATTTTCTATTCAATCGGTGTCTTTTGGCGGACTCTTAATGGATTTCGAGTTACAGACTTGAAAAAATGTTTTTGTTTGCGAGCCTTGTGATGAACGCCTTCATTGCGAGCCTCTCCCCTCCTTTACCTTATGGCCTCACGATGAGCACCTTCGGCACTCATTTAATCCCCACTACCTTACAGGCCTTGCGATGAGCACCGTTGGCGCTCATTGCATCTCTTGCTACCTTACGGGCCTCGCGTAACTTTCAGGTGCTCATTGCGAGGCCTGCAACAAGCACCTTTGGCACTCATTTCACACGTGCAAGCCTGTAGCTATTAACATAGCGTGAGGACAACCACATAATTACGACAACTATGTATATGATTCTATTGTGGAGTTACCTGTTCCTAAACATTTTGTTGAATGCCATCATAGCTTGTCTTAAATAAAATACCAGGTAACTGATTGTGTTAGGGTTTAAAAGAGAGGAGGAGAGCATTAAAAGGATATTACTAAGAAAGGACGCATTTTGGACTAAGGAGTTCAATAGTATTGCTCCCAAGGAATGAACAAAGAGCTCGATTTATTTCCTTAGATTTGAAAATGCATTTTGATTGATTTGTATAATTATATTCTGCTACATGGTGTATATTTTCCCATATGCCTGTTGAGCTTTTTTACATATCAGCTTGCTTTTAAATTTTGTATTTGATTTTATTTATCTAGACACCAAGCTTGCTCCTGTGAAATGGGCAAAGCACTGGATATATTTTCTGTGATACATTGTTTTTACATTTTTATTTGATCTAACTGTTCTATTGATTATATACTGAATATAATTATTGAAAATAATTGTAGAAGTGGAGTTTCTACTTTAAGAGACAATTGCTATAATGTCTTTTATTGGGAAGGTCTTTTTCTTCACTTCTTATCAACGGTTCCTTTAAGCCGGTATATGAACTCCAGTTAGTTAGAGATTGATAAAGGGCTAGAATGTAAGCCCAATTTGTTGGTTAGTGTCTTTTTTATTGTATGAAGCACCAATAAACATGTTTCCCATTTTATCTGGTGCCTGAATTTCTACATATTTAATATTGATGAGCTCTTTCTTGAAGCAACAGGAGTCCTGTTGGGTTTATATTTAGAATTTGCATTCTTTATATTTATATATCGATATATATTTATTTAAGGTCCAACACTATTACTAATTTTATCATAGGGTAATAAATGGAAGTTATGGGAAAGATAACTATGGGGAGGAATTAACAAGGATTAAGTAGGATATAGAAAATGTGCATGTAGTGAAAAGAGTCAGGGGCTCTGCCTGGTACATGTATAGCTGAGTTGGATAGAATGTCCCTCTAAAACAGCAATAATGTACTTCCTCCACAAATTGCATATTACTCTCTTTTGCACCTATACTTCCATTGTCCATTGATTCACCTATACCTATCTCCTACAGTAATGTTGTGTTTTTTACTATACTGTATAAACAAATTGTCAGGGCAGTCTGAGTGAAAGTCTTCAGGGGCAAAGTGCCAGAGGATGGCAAGTCCTAAGTAATAAGTTCAAGGGCACAGGCAATGGAATGATCAGGCAAGCCAAAGATCAGGGGATGGCAGAAATCCAACAAGGTCAATATTAATTTAGATTAGCACAAAAGATCATCACAGAATGGAACAGGAATGGAACAGGAAATGTAGTAAAACAGAGCAGGAAGGTATGAGATAAGAAGCCATTGAGAGGGACTAGAATGGAGTAAATAACAATTACCAATGAATGCTGTTTAAATAGTATATTCTCCAATATACACAAAATGACCCTTAAGGCAAAACTATTTAAGCCGGTGTATATGAACTGGATGAAGTATGTGTACTTTCCTTAAAAGAGGGAACACTTATGCTTTCACATTTAACTGCTTTCTTAAATTTGAAAATCAGTCCATTTCAAATAACAAAATACAAGAATTTAAATAATAATTCTACATTTTATGTCTATCTCCTTATCCTATATATCACCCTGCCAGTTAAATTCCCCAAGTTATACTCTAATTGTAATTAAAACATGTTATTAGAGGTTTTTTTTAGATTATATTAGTAGTCTATTTTTATTCAGTATTCATGAAGGTATCTTTTTTTTAACTTTATATTAATCATTTATTTTATTCAATATCAATATATCCCATATTTTAGGTACTGATTCACTTTATCATCTTATCAGATTTTCAAATACTCCATTTCTTAAACAAAGTTAACCATTTGTACTAATTTTTCTGAATTTGGAAGCTGTCAATTTGTACCCCATGAACAGGCTAATGCCTGCCTTGATGCATTGGATAAATGTGATATTACCGTAACTTTTTACTATCTTTCTCTAAGGGCATTTTCAAATACTGTAATATCACACCTGGCAAAGTGGTTCTTTCTTTATGATTAACATTTCTGTCTAGTATTTTTGGGCAGCTCTACCACCTGTGTTAGTATGTACCGTCCTGTCAACATGCACACCAACATATTGAGTAAGTTCCTTTTATGTGAGTCAATATAGGTGGTCTACAATTCTGTCACAATAAACATTTTTTTTCATTATATTCCCTATAGATGATTTATTAGGTAATTTCAAAATTCTCCCGTTTGTTATTCTGTAGTTAATGTTCCAGCTCTTTCTATTATTGCAACATATATTCAACTTTATTTATTATCATATTTTTGTACATGAGCTTGTGCGTGCAGGAAACAAAATCCTTTGTCTTATTTTCTAAACATAGCTTTTTAAAATAATTCCTTTTGTTGGTTTTAAACTGTTGTATGATTATTTTCAATTATGTTTATTTTTCCTTTAAATTCATTAACATGTTGTTTATTTACCTTACTGTATTTGAATTGCCAAATAGGTTTCATTTATCCACTACACCAGTTTTGGATATTTAACTGGTTGTTTAACTATTGTCATATATATATATTACAAAAAATCTGGGTTAGTACATACTTCTCATCATACCATACCATTAAACTTATTTTCTACAGCATTTTCCCATATTTTTTAAGTTTTTCTAATTATTGTTTTTTTAATTCTTTACCTTATTTAATTTAAAATCCATGCTTTCTCACAATACTTTCTATCACCACCCGTTATATCTGATGTTCTAAAGGTAATCAATGTCCTTTTACAATATCACTATGCCAGCACATAATAAATTACTCATTTGCATTTTATAATATTTTTGCTTATATGAGTTCTCTTTCCGGACCAGAATTTCAGAATAACATTTTGGAGAGCTCTAAAACAGATAATATTTATTAGAATACTCATGGTGTTAAGTAATAAAATATTCTAGGTAATATCACCATTTTGTATGGATGTGATTCTAATATCTACAGTAGATATTCCCCCGTCCCATTACCTTCTTTAGTTTCTTAACTTTGCATAATTTGCCGCATAGAGTGTATTGTACGAAGTGTTAATAAATGCCCCAAGAAATTTTATTTTGGCTTCCGCCCATTTAAATGTTATAGTTTTTTAAATACATCCTTAAAATTAACTTTGAAATCTCCTTTGAATCTAAACTGTCTTATCTTAACTTTGGAGAAAGTAAACAGAATGTAATCAGCATACATTGTCATTTTATAATTTTTGTAAACTCTATATTGGAATGTTTTTATATTTTCAGTTTGCCTAATTTTAATTGCATTCCTAATCTCTCTAATTGTTATTCCTAGGTCTAAAACAAATAGTACAGGTGATAACAGGCACAATTGTCCTATGCCATTGCATTTATTGCAGAATATATTATTATATAATAGCAAATACAATTTCCAAGTAACCTGATCAAATGCTGTGTCTGCATCTAAGGCTAACAAGGTCAAATCCCTTCCACTTCTTTTGCTGATTTCTATAAAAATTATCATTTTTCTCACACTGAACACAATATTTTATTAAAACTCCACCAGCCTTATCTCCATTAATAATTTTCAGCAATACTTTGATTCCCAAAATGTTCATGTCCTTATTAGGACGTTTTATCGATCTGTTACCTAATACTAACAAAGGATCTCCATCTGGCTTTGGTCTAACTGAAATATCTGCTTGATTGAAAATTACTTGAAGATGTAAAGCTAATATAATATATAATATATTTATACATTCTTTATAATATTGAATTGTTAAAGCACCTGGTCTCAGTGTTTCACCTATTTTTCATTATTTTCCTACTTCATATTTTTTTTCTTTTGTCAAATCCTCATTTAATGAGTCCTGCTCATATTTTTGTAATATTGGAAACTTACATTTTGTGAATACTTCTCAATGTGCTTGTCTATGCTGATTATAATATATGCTTTCTGTAGTACTCCTCAAAAGTTTCCTTTATCTGATTAGGCTGAAAGACTATAATGCCTTGGTCTTTCTTTATACACTGTACATTATTTGAAATATCATTACATTTTCTTGCTACTAACCTATTCCCATTATCTTAGATTAAGCACTTTATTTATTTATATTTGATTTTGTCTTGCTAATATCCTTACATTATCTACCTTATTAACATTGTCCCTGTCTAACTTTACTAATTTTAAAATTAATTATTCTCAGTTTTTTTATATTCTATATTTTTTGTATTGTAAAACAAGAGATTAATTCATTTGTCACAATCTAAACATATCTACACTCAAAGTAGTGGTTTTATCGACATGGCATTTTGATTTGACCACACAATAACACAGATATTAATATTATTATTGTTTATTTGTAACACGCCAAAATATTCCTTTAGCGCTATTCAAGGGTTAAGTTAAAGTCAGAAGATAAAAGCAATATTAACACATTGCAAAGAATGGAGGGCCCTGTCTGAGTTAGGAATCCAGTGTCCATAGTGCAATACCCAAAGTACCTTGCAAGATTGAAAAAACCTGCAAACTTACGATCTAAAGATATTAACATTTGTTATATATTTACAAAGCCAGTGGTTCCACAAATAAGTTAAGTATTTTTGAAAAATAAGTAATCATTTGAGAATTCCAATTTCTTTCTCTCCAGACATCTAGTAATGGAAAGATTACCTCTCTAAAATCTTTACAGCTCTGGTGATTGCTTGCTCCAATTTGAATAGGTGGTTCACAGTTGTTTTACAATCCAGGAATTAAATGAAAATCCACCACCATTAGAAGTATTACGTCTTTATTAATTTCTTGTACACTTTATATGAATGTTATTGTCTTACTAGTGACTTGCCCGTCAAAAATGACAGGGCAATAAAATGTTAATGCTGCTACAGCTGTTTGACACACAACGTGAGACTCTGACACTCTTAACCTTTTGGTTATCTACAAATAAGTACAACATTTAAAATGAAAAAATATATATTTTTTTAACTTTCAATTTACCTCATAATTTTTGAACAATATGAACTATTTTAATTCTCATGTATGCAAGAATAACATAACAATGGCTGAAGTTTTGATGAATACATATAGTAAACCATTACATAATACTTTGTAACATGCAACTTATATTTGAAACAATGTTGAACCCTTTTTTTAACAATACTAACATTTTTAATTCATAGGTATGCATGAGTAACATAAGAATAGGTAAACTTTCACTGAATAAGTATTTTCAACCATTACATAATGCTTTGTAACATCCAAATGTATTTAAACTACTGGTAAACTACATAGGTATTGAATCTAGAGGAAGGCAAACAATAAAACCCCCCTTTGAAACTTAGCCAATTGTATCAGAGGGAACAACATTAATTCGTTCCTAACCTCATTAACTGGTGATTGGATTACTCCCTGAATCAATACTCTGTATTTAATTAAACATTTAAATGTACGAACAAATGGTTATCCTCCTACTAACATAAATTCTTAACTATATACAATATACAATGAAACAACTTTGCACACCTTTTAAAATACAATGTTAACATCTGAAACAGTAACTTAAAATACTAACATTTACCTTGCCACCTAATTGTTTTTTTCTTAGCCTTTTTTTTTTGGTTGTTATTGTTGTAGTTCGTGAAAATGGCACATAGATTCCTATGTGGAATAGTGGTCCTCTTAAATGAGTCCCAGAGACATCTAAGTTCATCCTGGAAGTAAAACCACTGTTCTCTATGTTTTCTGCCATTTTATAGAGTTTCTTATAGAAATAGTGGTCCTCTAAAAAGAGCCCGAGTGACATCAACTTTCCTCCTCAAAATAAAACCACTGTTCTCTATGTTTACAGAATCTCATAGTACACAATGTTTTTTGTAAAAATGCATCCATCCTCTAATAAATCACCCTGACTTGGGGTTTCTTAAATATGAACTTTAATTTCCACTGAATTGTTGCATCTTGAAAATGCAACATAGAGTTGGCCATGTGCAAATGCAGGTTCCTGTAAAAAAAATACACACAGACTTAAAAGTTTGTCCTTGGGATTTATTAATGGTCATGGCAAATGCCATGATAATGGGATATAGTCTCCTTTGAAGTACAAAAGGCAAATCACTCTCACTTGGATCCAAAACAATTATTGGTATAAGAACTGGTTCACCTCTATGGATAGCTCTCATAATTTCTGCATGTATAAAATTATCTTTTAAATCCTTCACAATTAATCTGGTCTCATTACAAAGTACATTTGGGGATTCATATTTCTCAGTAGCATGACAATTGCCCCTTTTTTAAGTTGCAAAATATGTGGTGGCATCCCAGAGGGAGTTAAATAATTAATAAATTCCATAGTAAAGTTAGATTTACTGGGCCTCATTCTATTATCAGCCGTAGGAGATGTGGGGCCGCAAGCTATTTGCCTATTCTATTCCCTTCCGGCCGGGGATTCCGGCAGGCTTGCGGCCGGCGCCTTGTTATCCCTTGCGGCCGCACGCGCCGGAGGAAAGCCTTTGATCTTAAACGGCTGCAAGAGTTTCAGCCGTAAGAAAATCCTGGTTGCTATTCAATTGCTCCGGGAACCCTCTCTGCAAGGCTAAAACCGAGCCGCAGCTTACTTGCAGCAAAAAGGTCCCGCAGGCACACAATTTAGCACATTTTAAAGCCATAATAAAGCCATCCTGCACTCTGAGGAGACTATAAAGTGATTGTAGGTGTTAGCATTCATAGCACAACATTCCCCTACACGCAAATCCGTAAATACATTTTTTTTTAATTTATGTCACATATCCATGTAAAAAGTCCAGATGGCTTGGAGCACCTCAGACCCGCCCACGCTGCGGCCGGAAAATAAACAGTTAATGTAATCTCAGATTTGGGCTGATGTGCAAGCTTGAGAGGGGGTTGCTATTAATCCTCATGTCCCCCATTATGATCCCTAGCATTTACAGAGCTTTACAGTGCCGTCTTGAATGTATTTTTGCATTTAAAGATTTCTGAGCTTACGGCCGATTGCAAGATATACGGCCGGCCGTAAGGGGATATCCTTGTGGCGCCATATAATTGAATTGCAAGGTAACGGGAGCCTCGCAAGGAATCTCAGCTTTGCGGACGATTTACGGCCAATAATAGAATGAGGGCCACTGTCTTTGTCATCAGCCAGAACGGAATCTGCACTGTAATAGTATTTTTGGGGTGCATTGGTTAATTTAATTTTTTTTTAATTTAGATTCAAGGCATCTATATTTTTTGATTTCAATATGACTGTGCTTGCAATGTCTGAGTAATCCTCGTTATTGATGGTATTGAGAAAGATTGTTGATATTAGTGATTCTTTGCAAGTAATTTCTGATGGAATTTCAACAGTATCATCAGGTAAATTATTTATTTTTGGATGTTTTCCTTCTCCAATCTGAATTAGCCAATCGTTGAACTGATTTTGGCCTTCAGATCTCATATTTATTTCTAATTTAAGGTGCATAAATATTTTCCACTGCTTACTTCTCTTTATACATGTTTCGACAATGTCAGTCCTATTGCTGTGGGGCACCACAGTTAATGTTTGCCTAAAATCTCCTCTTAACAACATCACCTTTTCACCCAATGGTAATTCATTACCCATAACTTATTTTAATAATTGATCAATAAATTGCAGGGCATGATATTGACATCATTGTTTCCTCATCTATTATAATTAATTTGCTTCTGTGACATTTTTTAGCTTGTAATGAATTAATTCAAATATCCAACACTGATGTTTCTAGAATGGGAACTGGCAGTTTAAATCCACTATGCACAGTTCTACCACCTTCTAAAAAAAAGTGCAGCAATTCCAGTGGTTGCAAATAGCAGTGCTATTTGACCCTGTGCTAGAATGCAACTCATCAATAAATTATATAGATACGTTTTCCTGATCCACCAGGGCCATCTAGATATAAATTATGCTCTTTGAGCATGTCATCATCTATTGTGTTTGTGATGACGTTAAATGCTTCCAATTGTGATGCATTTAAAGTTCCAATTATTTCTTGTGTTTTTTTATATTCAATCTCAGTGTCAAACTTGTCAAAGTTAATTTCATCTATAATTCCTGGATCAGGCAGATTAAAATTGGTACAATTTAAACCATGACAAAGAAAGATTTCCTGAATTTCTATTAATGCTTTTAATAGCGCAATGGTCTCATTGTAACGTTTCAAGAAATCTTCACACATATGTAATTTAAATGCTTCCCACAAAGCTAATGCATCAGGTACATTGCACAAGATGCAACTGAAAGCAAATTGTTCTTTTATTTGCTTTGGCATTTGACATAGTGCTGCTACTTCTAGACATCTCTCCCATTCCGTATCATCCGCCAGGATGTTTTGATGTCTTGCAGCTAATTAGAAAGTATCATAAACTATGTAATTGACTGTGCGTAAATGTTCATAACTTTGTGCACTGGGAACATGTAAAGGAAGTAATCTTAAACTGAAACATTCAATGTCTCTAATGGTATCACTTTGTGGGATAATTTTACTTTTATGTTTTTTCCTTGTCGTCATTGGTCATTTACGAATACATAGTGATATGGAATGTCAATGTATAAAAATTGTCTGGCCTCAGTGTCCTGACAATTTAATTGAAACCAAGCAGTAAGTGTTGTTGCTCTATCTTCACTTTGTGCTAAAGAATTTCTTTCAGTCCCTGCAGTGAAGCAAAGAAATTGACTTTGTCGCAAATGGACAGCTAATCGATACACAGCATGTGACAGATCATGCATCTCAAATTTGAGAAGATGCCATATTGCTTCTGGAGCACTTACATAGCGAGCATCTAAATAAGATGAAAGTTTGTCATATAAAATTGGATTGTCTTGTTCATTTTGTGCACCAAGCTTCCACATCAATGGCAAAAAAAAAAAAGACTGCTTTTCTAAATAATGTCATCATTAAATCATATACCTGTCAATATGATGTTATAGCGGCTCATATCCTGCAGAGGTCACTCTCTCTCTCTTCAAGCAGGTGTAGAGATGTTGAATCTGTAAAATTACATAGATAGGATCTGTAATGTTTTGTTTGAATGAATTAATGAATGATTGAAAGTATCCTTTTTAATTGGCATACATGCAAAACGTAAAGGCCTATTCATCAATTGATTAAATTAATTAATCAATAAATCAAGTTATGATGTGTAATTGGTAATTGTCATTCATTATTAAAACATAAATGCTAAGCATGTATGTACTCATAATGTTTTTTGTTTTTTTTAAATTATTGATTAATTAATAAAATAAAATACATTAATTAATTAAACAATAACTGTTATCAATGGCAAAAAAAAAGACTTAATCCTGGTTCTTCTAAAGAATGTCATCATTAAATCATATACCTGTCAAGTTGACGTTATATTAGCTCAAATCCTGCAGAGTTCACTCTCTGTCTTCAGGCAGGTGCAGATATGATGAATCTATAAAAAGAAGTTAAAAGTATTTTCTAGCGTTTTGTTTGAATTAATTCAGGAATCATTGGAAGTATCCTTTTTAATTTGAATACATGCAAAACGTAAAGGCCTAATCATCAATATATTCATAAGTAAATGCATTCCAAAGTATTAAAAAGTGTCATAATATAATAAAGGGATTTAAATATTTAAGTGCTTATAATGTCCTATCCCTGTTAGGGAATGAGCAGGAACATAGATATATACATTTGAAAATGTACCTAATTTTTTTGCAACTTATTTTTTTTTCTTTTTTCTGTAATTATTAATAGTTAAAAGTTAATCAATGAATGCAAAGATATATAAATGCAATATTAAATATATGCATTGTAAAATAGACAATATTTATTTTTTTATAATAATTCCTGATTATTAATTAATTAATATTAATTCGTTAATTAATAATATTGATCAATGGAAAACAAAAAAAACGTAATAATTTTCTCCTAAAAAACAGTATCAACAGTATAAGCACATAACATATTTTTTAAAATAGGTTTTTAGGTAGTAAACATCTATCAAAAAGCAAGGTTTTCACGAACTAAAAACTTCTTTAAAAAAAATATGCTATGTACTTATTTAGAGCCCTATTCAATTGGCCAAATTGCAATTGAATGAGGGCCAGACAGTATAATTCAGTGGCGGCTGGTGACCTTCCAAGTTGGGGAAGGGGCGGAAGACAGAGACCTGGCCGCTCTTCTTACATTGACTCCACCCCATAGTATAGACTCCTCCCCTTCACTCCAGGTTGTCCCCTATATATCCCAACCAATAAAATACTATAAGTACCCTCCAGGCATCTAAAATTAACCCATCACTCATGGTGACCCCCATGAGCCTCTAATTAACCCCCTCAGTCCCATAAGGGTCTATACAGACCCTTATGGGACACTAATTAAACCCCATTAGTCCCAAAATGGTCTTCACATACTTTTATGGGACAATAATTAACCCCATTAGTCCAACAGGGGTCTGTATAGACCCCTATAGGACACTATTAACCCCTAGAATAACACTATAAGTGCTATGAGGGTCCTCCAGGACCCTCATGACGCCCAGTCCAAACACTACACTATTAAACCCCCCTCTACCCTATTAACCTTCCATCTACACTATTAACCCATTCACTACCTACCTAACACCCTAATGAAATCCCTGCTACCCCACTAATTACAAAAATAAATAAATCCTAAATTACTGAAAGAAATACATTACAGAAAATAAAAAAACCTACATTACACAAAATAAAAAACATAATTTACTGAAAATAAAAAAACCTAGAATTACACAAAATAAAAAACATAATTTACTGAAAAAACAACAACCTAGAATTACACAAAACAAAAGACATTACATCAAATCAAAAATACTTTATTACAGTTTTATAAAAACATACATTACATACAACAAAAACCCTCTAATTACACCTAAAACTAAACCCTGTCCGAAACCTACAATAGGATGAATAAGCCCACTCACCTTGCCAAAATGCGACAACGGTTTTCTGGCCGCAGGTCCAGTGTCCGTCACCCCTCCTCGTCCGTCACCCCTCCTCTCTCCCTCTCTCTATCTCCCCCTCCTCTTTGTCTATCTCCCCCTCATCTCTCTCTATCTCCCCCTCCTCTCTCTCTATCTCCCCCTTCTCTCTATCTTCCCCTCTGTGACCCACCTGAAGAGGCCCGCTGGTGGGCCTTGCTAGAGAAGCCTGCGGGTGGGCCTAGGCTGGAGAGGCACGCGGTTTGGCCTAGGCTTGAGAAGCCCTCTGTTGGGCCTAGGCTGGAGAGGGCCATGGGTGGGCCTAGGCTGGAGAGGACCGCAAGTGGGCCCGGCTGGAGAGGGCCGCGTGTGGGCCCGGCTGAAAAGGGCCGTGCTCGTGCCCAGCTGAAGAAGGCCGGCTGAAGAGGGCCATGGTAAGGCCCTGATGCGGAGATCCCCATGAGGAGGGTAAGCAAGGGGGAAAGAGACACAAGGGTGGGAGAGGGGGTAAAGAGACACAGAGGAGGGAGAGCGGGAGAGAGAGACACAGTCCACCTGGAGGCCCTGGGGCTATAAGTGGCCTATGACAGAGCCCTGGGGCTGCAGGGCCACTGTGATGAGTCCCTCGGGTGAAGGAGGCATGGTGGGAATAGAGAGGGTGAGAGAGTAAAAGGGAGAAATAAGGAGCGAATAAAGAGGAGAGAGGGAAAGAGAGAGAGACCTGTGGGGCTGTTGGAGCGGCCACTCAGCACTTGGAAGCTCCCACCACAGTCCTAAGTGGCGTGTGGGCGTTCAGATTGAACATCCATAACCACATTATTCAGCTGCTTTAATCTGATTGGTTGATGCTGCAGCTGACAGACAGGAAAATGTATACATGTCCTAGCTCAGTGGATGTATGCTCACCCAGGACAGCATTATATATGATCTATAGCAGCAGTGCAGCATTGGGAAGGCACACAAAGAGTTAATTGAAAGTGATAGATGCATATTTTTAACAAAATCATATGAAAGAAGACATGAATGCTGATATACAGATATAATTAAATGTTATTCTTTATATAAACGTAAATGACAATATTAAAGTGATTGATCCTTTTGGGGGGGGGGGCTTGTCCATTTGTCCCTATGCACCAGCCGCATCTGGTATAACTGCATGTGACGCTCATGGCATCCTAAGTACTGTGCCGCTACGCGCTTGAACATAAGTGCTTGAACAATGAGCGCCTTTGTAGCTCATTGCAGCCTAAATACTGCACCGTTGGCTGCAATTAGCACCTTCGGAGTTCGACTGTGCCACTGGCAAGCCTTGCTTAGCTAGGCTCGCGATTGTCTTCCTCGCTTTGCGTTATCAACATTGCAAACGTTACGAACACTGACACCTATTATAGTGATTTCAGTCAGTTTCAATTTTTCTAACTTCCTAAAATGATGCTGCCCATTTATCCATACTGCATTTTTAAAAGAAGCATATAATTTTCAGCAAAGTGATAGGAAGAAACATAGTAAAGGTCAGCAAATATTTGTTGCATATAAAATCTATGTTTATTTCAGTGTTCATTTAAATTGCTGATATTAAAAGTGCCTTACAAAATTGTGGATTATGGGTTTGAAAACCAGTGAACTAATGAACTTGTCAACAGCATTATTAAATTGCAATTTGGCAAATTGAATAGGGCTTTATATAAGCACAGAGCATATTTTCTTACAGAAGTTTTTAGTTAGTGAACTTCTATCCAAAAGCAAGGTCTTCACTAACTAAAAACTTCTTTAAAAAAAAAAAAAATGCTCTGTGCTTAGATAGGTGCCTATTCAATTGGCCGAATCACAATTTAATAAAGCTGCAAATGTGAGCATTTGGAGGAGTGGTGGCAAGTAAAACACTACTAAGGCCCTCATTCAATTGCAATTTGGCCAATTGAATAGGGCTCTAAATAAGCACATAGCATATTTTTTTTAAAGACGTTTTTAGTTAGTGAAAACCTTGCTTTTGGATTGATGTCTACTAACTAAAAACTTCATTAAAAAATGTTGTTATGTGCTTATTTAGAGCCCTAATTAATTGTCCAAATCGCAATTGAATGAGGGCCTAAGTAGCTTTGTTACATTAGTAGGAGTAGGGCATATCCCCTTGCTGACAACAGCAGAACATACCATAATTGTATTAAATGCAAATTGTACTTGTAATGCATATTTCTGTGATTCCATACACATTGTATTGGAATAAAAGAAAAATGTTGCTTGTTTCACTCATAAAACAAAATTCCTTACACAACTAGTGCAAAAGTACCTGTCTACTTGATTGAATTATTTATAAGGGCACATGACATACACCATCAGAGCACTACAGGTTATACTTTTAAAATAAAAAGCAGAAAAATCATTAATGGTACACCATTATTACTTTTTGTATGGAAACAAGGATAAGGTATGAAATAAAATGTTAGTCACTTAACTTGAGTTATCTATTATAATGTAAATCACCTGTAATATGTAGTGGGGATTTTTTTTTTATATAATAGCAGATCTCATTATAATATGGCACCTTAGTGAATATAACAAGGTTCTCTGCTCTAAAACTATTTCTATTTTGCACAATGCACAAATAAGTTCAGTATTTTAGTTATGAACAAATCATGTGTTTGCTAACAGATACAGTGAGAATAACAGAGCTGTATTTCCTAACAAGATAAAAGGAAACATGACTTTTGATTTACACAAACCCCTTTTTCAGTTTTACAGAACTCAGGGAACATACATTTACAGTATATTATGACATTCATATTAAAACTTTTAGTCTGAAATGCATTGTAACTAAATCTATAGTAATTTATTTATTCAAACATTGTTGTTTTTCAAGATTAAACAGATAACATAAAGATATTATTTTCCATTTAACCTTATTATCATTAATATCCAACATCTATCTTACATATGCAAATTAATATTATTGTCCAGGAACGTGCTTCTAACTGATATGGAAATAAACATATCTCTAGATTAGAATAACTGCAGAATAGAGTCCCTTTTACATATTGCTATGCAAGGCTTATTATGTCTTCAATCTAAGCATATTTTCTGTTTTGTCTGACCCTGCCCCCTTGTGTTTATCATTAAATCACAATCATGACAGTTGTATTTCATTTTAGTATATTACATTAAAGAATACAGATTGACACTTGCATGCTTTTTTCTATGCCTTGGTTATAAAAATGAAAAATCTATCATTTTCTGTTTCTTTGTACTAATGTATTGTTTATTTGATATATGCATACAGTAATATACCCTGCAATTCGGTCTACATTGTTCATTAATTGTTGGATCAATGTTTAGAATTCTAAAATTAAGAAAAATAGACAACACTAATACATTTGCCACACACCTGTTAAATAATTCTGTACATGAAGGAAATGTTCTGCCAGTTTTCTAGAGTACGGAATTGAAAAATATGTGACAAAAGGGGTCTAAGCGACAGTATCAGTATTCAGTGCAAACCTAGGATTCCCCAAATCAATGCTAAAATGTTTCTTACAATTACCCGGCGATACCAGAATACATAAAAAAAAAAAAAAAGTAAAAAAAATATGATGCACCTTTTCCGATGGATGATTCACTAAAATTGCCATGAAGAATTGTGATAGATTTCAGCTTATTGCAGCTGTCCACAACTACCTATACAGTGTTCACTAAGATTAATGTATTCATATTTTGTAGCTTTAGTGATTGCAGTTACACATGTGCTGAGAGTATTATAAATGTATTTTGTACAACTTAAAATGTGTTTCCGTGATAATTAATTATTTGTACAACTTAAAATGTGTTTCCGTGATAATTAATTATCTTCAACTTAAGAGTTTAGCAATATGTTTAATATATGTATATTGTATATTTACACGCCTGAGTTACAAATATTTAGTAAAATAGTACCTGAGATTGAAAAGGCAAAAAAAACAACCTTTGAAACACTACCAATTGTTGCATAAAGGGAAACAAAGGTGGTTCCTGACCCCAAATACTGGCAATTGCATTACTCCCTGGAACTTTATAACTCTTATATTTGTCTTTCAGGTGTGATCATGACAGTGGTAGGGATCGGAGATAACCATGATCTCAAACTAAAAAACGTGGCACTTAATTTTTTGCCCATGTTTTAATATTGTATGTTTCTTTATACTTAAACCTTGTATAGTGCTACAGAATATATTTACGTAATATAGAATATATTTAAAAAAGGATAATAAAAAAAAAATACTAATCATACTAATCTCCCTTATATTCAACCCCCCCCCCAAGAATCCAAAGTACGCCTGGTCATGTAGCTGGCCAATGTTCATCCCCCTGCACCCCCAGCAATCTTCTCCTTCAGGAGGGGTGTACACTGATCTGCTTATTTCCAGTCACCAGTTATAACTACTGAGGGATCAATAGAAGGGCATGGCCAGATTATCCATTAGGCCAACTAGGCAGCCACCTAGGAGCGCTTCCCTGTGAGGGGCGCCATTGTTTAACAGACAAATGGTTTTAGACATAAAACAATTTAAATGCTGCAGAACAAGAGCGCTATAACAGGAAAATAAACTTACACCCACAGAAAAGGCAAATATGGGTCAGGGAATACCTTGCATACTCACTCTCAAGGGCTCCTTCATTTCACTGCCTAGGGGCTCCAAAAAGATAGATCCGGCACTGCAGAAGGGGTGGAGAGCTTGGGTGATATAGTAAAGTGTAGCATAATGGCCGATATTGTAAAATTCATTGCATAAAGGGCAAACATTTTTTTTATTACTTTAAAGGCTCCCAGCTCAAAATGTCAAGGTTGTGGGGAGGAGCAAGTAGGAAGAAGGGCACAGGGGTCTGATTACCCTTGACGGTGTCGGATTCCATAGAATGGGATATCACCTCTTCCAGATTTTTGACTATTATCAGGTACAGCAGAGAATAACTGATTTATTCTACAGATCTCCATAACTCAACTGGTGCAGTATACCCAGACACCAATGAATAGAGTTATTTGGAAGGAAGTTTTGATTTTTTGGCTAAATCAACCTTTTTGAAATGGTGTTAGTGTCGCTATAATTGATAGAATTGATCAAAAATAGATTGACAGAGAAAAGTTAGCTGTTGGACTTTCATTGTAGTCGGTACTGAATATTAAGGATGTAATAAAAGCTTAGAAATACACTTGAAACACTTTAGGCCACATTCACCATTTTTCTATGAAGCGGAGAAGTTACCCTTTAAGGTTGTGAATGCTGTTTTTTTAATGGTAAATAAAATAGAAAACAGCAATAGTGGCCCCTTTTTACTTTCAGCGTACCTCAGTGAACCTCTTTAAATCTGCAAAGTGTAAAAAACTAACAAGGGATTTATATGCTGTGGATATTTTTTAAATAAATATTTTTTTGTTTTGCATTTTACGGTCTTAAACACAATTAGCAACTGTTAGGTTTTATGCAAATCCATAAACAACATTGAATTTATATATTGAATTCAGTTTATGTTCTTCTACAAATATATGGAATACTCACATAAAAAGAGTAATTTCTCTTCCTGTTTCTAAATTAACAAAAGAAACTTTAAATTACTTGTGCTTTCTTGTTTCTGCAAGAATATATGATATAAGAAGCTAGGATACACTCTTGAATAAGAATAAAACCACCTACAGTAAGTAACATTTCTTTTTTTTCCATCCAATTAAATATTCAGTGCAGAAAAAACACTGCCAGTATTTTACCACTTCAGTATATATCTAGTCATGTGTCAGAACAAGAACCACTTTTAATTATTTACGATTTTACCACTTTCTTACTTGCTATTATCTATTTTAATTGTGAAACTGTAATGTCTTAGTTAAGGTTATGTACATAGAATGAACATCTGTACAAACACAATATAAAATCATGGAAAATGACAATTAAAGCACTGAAGTGGTCAATTTTTTTCTTCATAGTTCTTTGAATAGCTAAATTTGACAATGATCAAAATGTGAAAACAATAAGCACAGTTTTTATTTTTTAAATTTGTATATTAATCATTACCTTGTTGTGAGGTATGGGATTGTGCAGTGAAACTGTGAGCCACACCATGTAGGGTCACCCAGGATGGACATGCCATAGCAGAGAGATCAGACCAATCACGGAAGAAGAAACTGGCAGTATCTTTTAGTAAGAAAACTGTATAGATGAGCACAAACAGGTCAGAAGGAGCCTACCATAGAATGAGCCCCTCAGGTCAGAAGGTGTCTACCACACTACTGCAGAAGAGGAAAGGGAGAGTATGAGTAGCACCAGATCTAATGAATTGGTGGAGCCCTGGACGCCCTGCTGTGGATGTGTCTGGAGGGGAAACAAAAGTCTGCTGCAGCAAGAAAATTTAGCATAGGAACCGGGAATGTTAGAACTATGAACCAAGGCAGACTGTAAGTAGTCAAAAAGGAAATTACAAGATTAAACACTGATATCCCAGTAATTAGTGAATTCAATGGACCGGGATGGGATATTTCTTACCAGACATGCACCAGATCTTCTACTATAGTCAAAAATCCTGTAGAATAAATGGAGTAGCCATCATAATCAATTAAACAGTGGACAAAGGGGTGCTCGGTTACAACCCAATAAATGACAGAATGATTTCATATCAAATTCAAGGCAAGCCCTTTAACATCGCAGTGATCCAAGTCTATGCTCCAACCATGAATGCTAAAGAGGCTGAAGTTATCTAGTTCTATGCAGATATTCAACACCTCCTATATACATTTCAAAAAGAGAGAGAAAAGATCCTTTTTTAGGGCACTCCTGAAAAATCAAATCTCAGAAAAAGAGATTGAACTAAATGTTAAAACTTAACTTTTAATATTATTAGTTAAAATCCACGTAAAATACATAAACGTAGGTAGCAGAGAGATATCTAATATATAAAGTTTGCTGGAATAATAGTATTATACTATAATATTTCCACTGTTGTGGAAAGTTGCCACTATGAGGTAGACCATATAAAGTGCAATGTGCTGGTATAGTCACTGGTAAAGTGACTAGTGTATGCAATAAGGTGCTAAATAGGGCTTATAGTGATAAAGTGCCAAGTGCTATGACACATGAAAAAAAGTATATGAGAGTGAAGCATGAAAAATAATAATATATGGTTGCCTGTAAGTTGCAATACAAGTAAATACAAGTAAATATAAGCAGCTAATTGCTGATCAAAAACCAGTGAACGATATAATAGTATGTAACAAGGGGTTATGGATAGGGGTAAAGGATATTGAGAGATAAATGCCCCCAGAGTACTAATATCCAGTTAGGTAATGTTCCCAAATTCAATATATCCAAATACCCAAGCTCCCAAATAGCAGTGTTTCCTTCAGGATATACCCATATTAAGTTGCTAATGTCTTCCCATATCACCTAGACTAAAATAGCCAGAATATTACAGCAGTGAAGGGACTTTAAGCTATGGGTCTGAGACTGAAAACGCTAGCTCTCTGCTAGTCACGCCGCGGTCTAGACGCAGAGTGATGACGTCATAGACTTGCAACTGCGTTCCTACGTGCACCCGACGCACGTTTCTTGAATTTCATCAAGGGTCTGAAAATGGATGGACAATATAGAAATCACTTGATTGACGGTATACTTTGTAGCCAAACATGGAGGAGCTCTATAGAGTCAGCAAAATCAAGACCTGGAGCTGACTCCAGCTCAGATCATAAGCTTCTTATTGCAAAGTTCAGAATTAAACTTTTTAAAAGAGGAAAAATCATCAGATCAAGCAGATATAAAATAAATAATATCCCCTGTGAATATGCAGTGGAAGCAAAGAATAGATTTAAGGGACTAGACATGGAAGATAGAATGCCTGAAGGACTATGGACAGAAGTGTGTGACATTGTGCAGAAAACAACAACAAAGAATGTTCTTAAAATAATAAAAACTAAAATGGCAAACTTACTATCTGATGAGGCTTCGAAAGTAGTTAGGAATGATGAAAAGCAAAAAGTTAGGAAAATATTTATTCAACTGAATGCAGAATTCAATAAGAGGCAAGGAGACATTCTTTAACGAGCGATGTAAAGAAATAGAAGAATATAACAGAATGGGAAAATCAAGAGATCTCTTCAAGACAGTTCAGAATCTCAAAGGAACCTTTCATGCCAAAGTGGGCAGGATAAAAGACAAAAATGGTAGGGACTTAACAGAAGCAGATAAAGTTGGCAGGAATACACAAAAGATCTATATATGAAGGACCTTATTGATAACTTCAATAATTTGTCCAATGAGCTAGAGCCAGACATCCTGGAGGGTGAAGTGAGATGGGCCCTAGGAAGTCTTGCTTATAATAAATCTGCAGGAGCTGGTAGAATCCCAGTTGAAGTGTTTACATTCCTAAGAGATGATGCTTGTTAAGTGTTGCTTGCTTTATACAAGTTTGGAAAACAGTCTACAGTCTACATCCCAATCCCAAAAAAGGCAGTGATAAAGAGTGAGCCAATTATAATTGAATAATTGCACTCATTTCACATGCCAACAAGGTAATGCTTAAGATACTGCAAGCTTGACTCCAATAGTTTATGGAACGACAACTACCAGATGTGCAGAGGCAAAAGAGATCAAATTGCCAATGCCAGCTGTATAATAGAGAAAGCTCGAGAGTTCCAGAAAAGTATTTACTTCTGCTTCATAGACTATTCTAACGTCTTTGGCTGTTTGGATCACAACAAAAAGTAAACAGATGCTACTTATCTGATGGCTGAAAACAAGAAAGGACCTATTGATGAGGGTGAAATAAAAGAGTGCAAAAACTGGCCTGCTGCTCACCATTAAAAAGATGAAGATCATGGCAATCAGCAATCTCAGTTCCTGAGAACTGAGGACGAATGGAGGCAATTTCCTGGCTCCAAGATCTCGTCATATGGTGACTGCAGCCATGAAATTAAAAGATGTTTATTTCTACGGATGAAAGCTTAGGCAAGTCTGGATAAACTATTAAAAAGTAAAGATGTATCACTATCAACAAAGGTCCATATAACTAAAGCTATGGTATTCCTAGTAACAACATATGGATGTGAGAGCTGGACAATAAAGAAGGTTGTGTGCCGTAATATTTACACATTTGAATTGTGGTGTTGGAGAAAACTGCTTAGAGTTCCTTGGAAGGCAAAAAAATCCACTCAATCCGTACTACAGGAAATCAAGACAAACTGTTCACTGGAAGGCCAAAGCTCAAATATTTTGACCAAATCATGAGAAGACAGGATTCCCTAGAAAAAAAACTCTGATGCTGCCAAATGTTGAAGGCACACGAAGAAGGGGGGAGCAGAGACGAGACGGATTGTTGAGGCCAATTAAGACATGACAATAAGCTTGAGGTAGCTCAGAGGGGCAGTGGATGACAGATGTGCCTGGAGTGCTGCATTCAATAGAATCACAGAGATTCAGAGATGACTGAATGACTAAACAACAACAATATTCAATTATTTATTTTCTTACCTTGTTCTGTTTGCTACTTTCTAAGAAAGGTGTACTTTTGTAAAGCAGAAAAGATTCTAGGGTGATTGATCTTGGTTGTGGGGCTCGAGCTTTGAGATTGGATTTAGGCCGGAGAACTATAACGATAGGTAAATGTTATCCATGGGCTGGTATTTTTATACTGTTTCTTTTGGTAGTTAACAAAAGAATATTCAGTAAGTCTGCAGGCTCCAAAGAAGGCACTAGTGGAATCACAGTATTGTCTTGTTTGGCTATTTGTAATTTGAATGGTGTGCTAATATCTCAATTGGGCACCATTCCTGTTGGTGTTGTTATAATATATAGAAGATGAGGCTTTGTAAAGCAACTAGATTTCATTATTCTGTTGAAAGCACTGACAGTTTTTGCTATCACTTTCCCATTGTGCAGATAGAAGCTTATGTTGCATTCTCCTCCAACCTCAGGAAGTAGATCAGAATGGTCAATTCAACTGCTGCATAAAATGAGTATATACAGATTACAGGCCTACACACAAAGGGCCTAATTCAATTGCGATTTGGCCAAATTCATTTTACAGAATTTTTTCGTTAGTGAACTTTTATCCAAAAGCAAGGTCTTCACTAACTAAAAACTTCTGTAAAAAATATGCTCTGTGCTTAAATAGAGCCCTGTTAAATTAGCCAAATTGCAATTGAATGAGGCCCCTCCTGTATAAACCAGATCCTTTCCAGCCTCAAACTGTTTGTACACACTATTTTAAATCCGGCAGGCTTGAGGCCAATGTTGGGGTGACTAACTACTAATCATTTAAAAGATAATGCTTTAAAATTATTTAAAAAAAATATGAAAAAAGTGAGTATTTTTGTGGTTACATCTTACATTACAGGGCCTTGATTTTTTTCTTCTTTTTTAGTTCTGTCCAAATTAGAGAGCGTTATAAATCTATTGTTAGTTCACAAGCTGTTTTTTCTATTCCCATCATGTTTCATATAAAATAAATCAAACAAACAGAGATATCAAGCTTATTGTGAGTTATATCACGTCTCCCCAATTTTAACATGGATCAAATGCAAACAATGTGTTAAAGTGCTATCTAATAATATATTTTTTATGCAAAAATATAAATAACTTTGATAATGGTAATTTTAAATATTTAATTTATCTTAGAGAATCAGAAAGCAAATGAAAAAAACAAACAGAAAAAAATTATATTACATGAATATCACTTCATATTAATTGAGTAATTCTATTGCACTTTAGTCAGGAGAAGCAATTACAATGTGCTTCAATGTACTTGCTATTCAAGTCAAATTTAAAACAGCTACATTAAAAATACAGATCTAAAATTAAAGCTGAACCAATGTTGCTGTCAAACCAATTTATCAAATAAATTTGCAAATGGCTAAGCTCACATGCCAGTGAAACACCTAAATACAAAGTAAAGCACTCCCGCTCGTTCCATTACGTGTTCTACTCAGTTTCTGATTATGTGCCTCATTCAATTTGGCGCTGCTACTTGCAAGTACGTTTGCCCCTGGAGACAGAATAGGGGGCGGGGGCTTTTAACCCGGCTAAAGTGGCATGGAGGGGAGGGGTTAAGGGGGAGTTAATAAAAGAGGTTGTTTCCTGCCTTTCCCTCCCACAGAGCATATTAGACAGCGTGGTTTGCCCAGAGCATAAAGCATGGCAACTCCTATAGTGGATGCGCTGGTCAAGCAGCTTCAAGAGAAGGTCACAGAGCATGGTCCCCAGTGGCTACCAGCAGTAGTGGCTGGAATCGGGGCCCCGGCGGAGGCAGCAGGAGAAAGTGCAGAGAGTCAAGACATAAGAAGAGGACGCACCCTGCGCCGCTCCAGACCCCCCGCTGAGGCTCAGCCCATCAGGGGGTACCCCCAAGAAGAGGAGAGGGCCAGAACCCCAAGGAGGCGACTACTGCGAGGGGTGGCAGTAGAGGAGCTGGAGAAGTCGGAGGAGCAGCAGAAGGAGAGGCTAGATGAAGTTGAAAGGGAGCCATGGCCCAACTCAGAAGACTGAAGGACAAGAGATGGAGGCATCGGAAAAGCGGAGATGGCAGGAAAGAGAGTCCAGCAGGAGCCAGGTGCAGGAGCGTGCAGGCTGCGGAGATGGGCCAAAAATCACTGCACGCCAGGAGATCCGGCTGCGCAGTGGAGTTGGAGCAGGGCAGACAGGCAGGGTAAGGGGTCTGCCATGTCTGGCATAAGGAGGTCTGATGAAACAACGCAAGAGGAAAGGAGGGAGAGAGGTAGAGGAGCAGAAGGAAGGGCAAGGGAAGGACAGAGGGAGGAAGAGACAAGTGGTCAAATTGGGGGGCCTGAGAGGAGGGCGAGAGGCAATGGGAAGCAGACAACAGGGGCGGCAAAGATGAGGCTGCGGGGGGAGACAGGAGAAGTGAGGCAGGGCGAGTCAGAAGAAGTGAGGCAGACGGAAAAGGACCAACAAATGACAGTTAAGAAGGGCGCATCACGCAGAGGAGTGGCAGCAGGCAGGAGCAGTGGAGGAGCTAGAAGAAGGCAACCAGCAGGTGGAAAAGGTGAAGGGGCCAATAAAGCGCAGCCACTAGTGAGGGGTCAGAATGGAGCCATAGGGACACAGTGAGAGGAGGCAATTGAGCAGGATGAGGAGGGGAGAAGTAGCATAGCGGAATGCAACATCAATGAAGAGCAAGGGACAGGAAGTAAAACAATAGACACAGGAGTCAGGGAGAGCAGTATGGAAGGCAGTGTTAGCTCTGTGTTTATTTATTGTGATCCAGGTCTAATTAAAAGGTCAGCGGATTCGACAGCCAGGAGTCAGATACGGCCGGATAGACAGAACGAGGCAGGCTGTCGCTGGCTGGTTGGCGTTTGTGGAGAGATTGGTCAGCATTAACGGGACGCAGAAGCAGATGCACGCCCTCCCCTGCAAGGACGTCTCGGTCAGTGGGGAGGTTACCAAGAGGTTATAGTGAGCATAGGTGGGGTGACAGAAGCAGGGAATGGTGTTTCTATTATTTTCGAAAAAAACAATGCCATAAGGACCCGGGACTGCCTTCCTGTGAATACAGGAGGGTACAGGATGAAGATGAGCACAGAGAGGAGGGAGTTCAAACATCAGGGATACATGACTGCCACCTCTGACCGGAGGGAGGGGTAAAGAGCAAGCATCAGCAGGAGCAGATGGTACAGCCCCCTCAGAGATGGCAGTAGGGAGGCAGAGAGGTGAGTTGGCAGAACATACACAAGCTTATCACAACACACATATTTACAGGCTTTCATGGCAGGTTTAAAAAGTTTGTGTCCAGAGTTCGAGGGTAGGAAGGAGATGGGCCCTAAGAGCAGCGTGGGTACAGAATAGGTTGCAGTTAGGGGGTCAGGTTCTTCACTGCATAGGGGAGGTAGTAGCTGAAGCTTCCGGGGGACCCCCTAAGGGGGCGGAGGAGGTAAATGGACCCAGTAAGCAGTCTAAGGAAGGGGAGTCTTCAATAAAGGTGGCGGATACTGCATTAAAAAAGTCGGCCTTATGCTCTATTGGCCCTAGGGAACATGTGTCCAAAGAAACTAGAGAGAACATTTGGAAGAGGGATTTCATAGAGCTGTTCTCCCTGTTAGCATTGGATAATTTTATAGAAGTCAAGCATGATGAGAAAAGAACATTCTAAAAAGGAGGATGAAGAGAGAAAGCAGAGGTATAGGTAAATCCCAAATAATTTTACCAACTGGCTGCAGGCTTTCATAATCTTTGCTAGTATTGTGGGTGAGAAAAATCCTGAATACTACTCCTCATTGTTTTGTTATTTAGATGAGATTGAGGGCATTCATCGTACGTATGGGGGCTAAGCTTGGTTGGCATACGGCAAGAAATTCAGTCAAGAAATGGCTGTATGCCCCAGTATGCAATGGGATGATATGGATATGGGTTCTTGGCTTAAAATTGATACTCCTCTAAGGCCAACAGCAGTATCAGCATCAAAATCTTTGGTAGGTAGTGCGAGTAAGAAAGGGTGCTGTTTTAATGAGAGTTCCTGTAGTTGGGGTGCATCCTGTAAGTTTAAGCAGGTGCGCTCTGAGTGTGGATGGGTCACCCCCTTTTTCATTGCTTTAAGAAATCTAGGGGTCAGAAAGCAGGAGAGCAGGCTTCAAAAGGGGAACACACCGGTGCTCTTAGAAAAGATGCGGGCATGACTAAACCTTTACACTAGGCTGCTGGGAAAAGGTCCAGATGCAGGTTTATTGGTTAGTGGTTTTGAGGTTGGTTTCCATATTCCGTCAGTCACAGTGGGAGGGCTGGGTAGGCCTCCAAATTTAAAATCGGCAAGGGACAATCCAGAGGAGGTTTTAAGGAAGCTTTTAAAGGAGGATAATAAGGGTAGGATGGCAGGTCCTTTTGAGGTTGAGCCTTTTAGTGGTTTAAGGGTGTCCCCTTTGGGTTTTGTTCTCAAGAAGGAGGCCGGGTCTTTTAGGCTTATCCATCACCTATCTCATCCCATGGGATAGACAAGGAATTGTCATTGGTTACATATGCCTCTTTTAAGCAGGCAGAAAAGTTGGTTAGGAAAGCTAGACAAGGGGCTTGGTTGGCCAAAGTAGATATTAAGTCAGCTTTTAGACTGTTGCTGGTGCACCCTGAATCCCATCATTTACTGGGTTGTTTTATTTCAGGCCGTCATTTCATAGATTTGTGTCTCCCCATGGGGTGCTCCATCTCTTGTTCTTATTTTGAAAAGTTTAGCACATTTTTACAGTGGGTTCTGTGTGAGGAGGCTGGTTTGGCATTGGTGGTGCATTATTTAGATGATTTTTTATTTGTGGGTTCAGCGGAGTCTTTGGATTGCAGTTTACTTCTTGGTAGGTTTCAAGAGTTGGCGGCAAATTTGGGCATTCCCCTAGCAGTGGAAAAGATAGAAGGCCCATGTCACACGTAACATTTCTTGGGTATTATGATAGATACAGTAAGAATGGAATGTAGGCTTCCTTTGAATAAACTTGAGGACTGTAATTTTGCAAGTTTTGGGGGCAAAGAAGGTGCTGTTAAAGGTTATGCAGTCTCTTCTGGGTAAGCTCAATTTTGCTTGCAGGGTTATCCCGATTGGGAGGATATTATCTAGAAGGTTATCTTTGGCCACGGCAGGAGTCCAGCAGCAACATCAACATATTAGAATAACGGCTGAACACAAGGCAGATTTAAGGGTTTGGGATCTGTTCTTGCAGCATTTTAATGGGAGGACGCTAATCTTAGAGGAGCCTGTTTTTAATAGGTGGTTGGAACTCTATACAGATGCAGCCAGAGCTATAGGTTTTGGAGCGTACTTTAAGGGGAAGTGGTGCAGCAAACAATGGCCGGAGGACTGGGTAAGATGGTTTAAGAAAGAATTTGACTTTTCTAGAATTATTCCCAATAGTGGTAGCGGTTATGTTGTTGGGGGGATAGTTTAAAGGATAGGCACATAATATTCCACTGTTATAATCTCAGTGTAGTCCAAGCAATAAATTCAATTACTCCCTCTTCACCTCCGGTAGTCAGACTGCTGAGGCAATTGGTATTGCAATATTTAAAGCTCAACATACTGATTAGGGCTTCTTATACAGCGGGGGCAAAGAATGTCATAGCGGATGCATTGTCAAGAGCCAACTGGGAGAAATTTAAGGAACTTGCACCATCAGAGGACTCAGTCCCATTGAACTGTCTACCTCAACATTGGTGTTTGGGTTTGCAAAATGTCGGGTATAAGTTGTCACGGGTATTAGAGGTTGTTACCGCCCATTGAATCTATATTGTGATTGCTGACAAATTTTGTGGGTTAAAACTTTGAAATGCTATGTGGTTTGTTTTCTTTTGTTGAAGGAACACCTTTACAGTTATGGATTGTGGGGCATTTGTTTATATATTGGGCATGAATGTCGGCAGCAATTCAGGATAATGGTCGCCAGTTGGGTTTCCCAGAGGAGTCAATCTTAGTGAAATGGTTTGGGTTTTCATGGGATGAAAAGGGAACAAGTTGGGGAAAAAGTGGTTGGGTAAGCAAGGTTATCCCCTCCCCCTGAGATACTTTTACTACATGTGGGTGGACATTCCAATGAAGAAGCTTATTCGTATAATAAAGAGGGATATTTTGAGGCTCATTGAGTTGTTCCCGGGCTTTATAACTATTTGGTCACAGATTAAGCCCAGATTAAAGTGAAGGGGCGCAAATGACCATAAGCGATTGGATGGGGCCAGACTTAGGGTAAATAAAATAATGACAAAATTTGTCAGGAGGCTGGGTAGTTACTCTATAAGGCATAGAGACCTGGAGGTCCCAGAGGCGTGGGAATATTTCATTAATGAAGTGGGATTGACATTATTTAATTTTACTTTAAAGGAGGGTATTATTCAGGCCATGGAGTTGTTTGGCGGTGCTCAGTCCGTTGGTCTTGCAGGTGGCGGGGGTGCTGCATTTGTTAATACCCAAAACGTGGTTGTGTGTTTTATTCGGTTGGTTGGGTTATTGGTTCAAGGTTTAGCGCACCTGAGTCACGTATACCTAGGTGAAGTTTGCCCCTGGAGACAGAATAGGTGGAGGGGGCATTTGACCAGGCTAGGGCTAGGGGAGTGGTAGAGTGGTATGGAAGGGTGGGGTAAACGGGAAGTTAATAAAAGAGGGTGTTTCCTGTGTTTTCCCCACAGATCATTTTAGACAGCTTGTTTTCCTTCCCTCCCTCTCTGGATTTAGGCATTTGTCACAGCTTTTGGCGGGGGTGCTGCATTCATCTTAGGTTGGAGCTCATTTGGTTGTTAAGGTATCTGGTCCTGGTTGGTCCCAGAGGTCCATTGGGCATGGGGGGGCATTGGGCCTATGGGAAGGTGAGCTCCTTCCGTGGGCAGGTGCAGTGACCTCTGGTGTTCTGTAACTGTTATCATATGTTGTGATAATAAAGCCGTGGCCTGGTTAATACCCAAAACGGAGTTGTGTGTTTTATTGGGTTGGTTGGCTTTTTGGTTCAAGGTTTAGCACACCTGAGTCACGTATACCTAGTTGAAGTTTGCCCCTGGAGACAGAGTAGGGGGAGGGGGCATTTGACTGGGCTATGGCTAGGGGAGTGGTAGAGTGGTTTGGAAGGGTGGGGTAAACGGGAAGTTAATAAAAGAGGGTGTTTTATCTATATGTATTCTTGGCTCTTGAACACATATCATCATATTCTCAGCATATAGGGAGGTATGTATTACTGAATTACCAATCCTATAGCCCAGATAGCATGATCAAAGTCAATTGCAAGATCAAATAATAAAGGTGAAAGAGGCCAGCATTTTATAGTTCTGCATTGTAAAACAAATTTACCAGTAGTAGCACCGTTTATTAGAAGTGATGTTGAAGAGCAATAATAATAATAACTTTTCTTGAAAAGTTACCTTTTATGCCAAATTTGTGTAATGCAGTATGCAAATGATTCTAGAATATATTCAATTCATTTACCAAAATATTCAAAGTCTAGTAAAGAAACAGGCCTTTATGATTCAGGTACTTCAGGATCTGTATATTAGCATTCAAAATTTCTTGGATAATTCCTTTTGACAATCTAATAGATTATTAAATCATTTCTGTAGGTGTGTAACAATCTCATCTAACAAAATCTTATAATATTCAGCTTGTAAACCATCTCTAATAACCTGCCTTATTGAACCATTTTCTCCTAAAATGATTTTTTAAGTTCTCATCTATACATTCCTATGTATAAAGATCTTTATAATAGTCAATAAACACCTTCTTAATCTGCTTAATCTGAATCTGAGAGTCTAGATAATGTTTCCCTGATTGTTTAATTGATGTAATATGCTTTAATACTGCACTCCCTTTTATGCAAAGCAGCAAAACAGGAGTTGCATTTATTACCAAATCGTAAAAATGTACTTTTATTACATACCACATGACATTTGTTCTTTTTTTCAACATCAGAAGATCAAACTCACGTTTATTGTTGGGGCAACTCCATGCTAAGGTTGATATTCTTAATTGCTGTTTTCTTTTTTAGATATGTATAAAATGCTATTATAACACCACTACTTTTTGCTTTAGAAGCAAACCAAAATAAGAAGGTATTCTTTTTAAGTTTATTGTTATTACTATATTCTTGCCATCTTCTTAATAAAGTTTTGGCAATCAGGTCTACTAGCAAGACTAACTGTTAATCTTCAGTTGGATCTACTTTAAATTAAGGATGTTTTGATATCCCCTGGGATAGGGGATTAGATAAAACTATTACCTAAAAATTGCAATTAGATAAGAAAAAAAAAGACTTATACTTTTTATAAAAACAAGTATATTCCAAACCTGTTGGGTGCAAAGTGCGCCGTACATCTAACCCACTACTATTTAACTGCTCATTCTTCTAATTTATGTAAGTCCCTTTGCAGTGAATGTAAATAATTCTCTTATTTAATTATCTTACACAATTTAGTGTCGTCAGCAAATATGGAGACATTAGTTTCCTGTCATACTTCTAAATCATTAATAAATCAGCCTCATTCAATTGTTCCATTTTTGAGATCCGAGGCCGCAAGTGGAAATCGCAGGCAAATTCCCTATTCGATTGCCACAATTTTGCGACCTTGTAACAGGTTCCGAGGGACGACCTTGCGGAAATGGCCAACTTGCAATTTGGAGCTTACACCACTCTGAAGCCTTTGATCTGTCACTTTCACAGGGCTAAAAGCGCAAATCCCTATTCAATTGCCCAATCCCACCCACTTCGAAAATGTATCCTAGCTCGCAAAGCGGAAATGCAGGACGAAGACCTGTGTGTTTTCAGGGGCTATATACAGAGCCCCTAATTAACCCTATCACTCATGGGGCTCTATACAGACCCCCATAAGCCTCTATTTAACCTCATCACTCATGGGGCTATGTACAGAGCACCATGAGCCCCTAATTAACCTTATCACTCATGGGGCTCTATGCAGACCCCCATAATCCTCTATTTAACCCCATCACTCATGGGGCTCTATACAGAGCCCCATGAGCCCCTAATTAACCCTATCACTCACGGTGATCTATGCAGAAACACACGAGCCCCTAATTAACCCCACCAGTTCAATATGGGTCTATATAGACCCCTATAGGACACCAATTAACCCCTATAATCACACTATAAGTGCCACGAGGGTCATCCAGACCCCCTAAAGACTCCATCTAACCCCATAAGACCCATAATACCCACATTACCCCTTTACTGAGCTGCATTTCAAATGTCTTGCCTCGCGGGTCCTTAAAAGACCGTAAAGGTCCTGAAAGGACCAACGCAAAAAAATATTAACCCCTGCTGCGGGGGGTACTACAAGTTCTCCCCCCAGGCAACTAAAATTAACCCCATCATTTATGGGGCAGAGCGCCATGAACACTTAAATTAAATCTATAACTCATGGAGCTCTATACAGAGCCCCATAAGCACTTAAATTAACCCTATAACTCATGAGGCTTTTTACAGAGCCCCTTGAGCACTAACATTACTCCCCTCAGTCCAATAGGGATCTATATAGACCCCTATAGGACACTATTAAACCCTAGGTTAACCATACAAGTGCCATGACAAAGTCTAAGCACTACACTAAACTATTAACCCTAACTATACCTCATTAACCCATACTAAACCTGATATAACCCTAACTGGGCCAATCCAAACCTATTTGGGGCTATTTAAACTATCTGGACCTAATAACTCTAACTGAGCCTATTTAACCCCATCTAGCCCTATTTAATCCCATCACTTATGAGGGTCTAGACAGACCCCCATAAGCCTTCATCTAACCCCATCCCTCATGTGGGTCTATACAGACCCCCATAAGCCTCTAGTTAACCCAATCAGTCCCATAAGGGTCAATGAAGACCCTCATAGGATAATGAGAACCCTAACATTAACCTTATAAGTGCCATGTGGGTCCTCCAGGACCCTCATGACACAAAGTACAAACACTACACTACACTATCCCCCAATAAACCACTACATCTAAACTACCCCCCTACCCTAACCTATTAACCCCTACCTAACACCTACCCTCACCTATTGACACCTACACTACCTACCTAACCCCCTATTAAACTGCCCCCATCCCACTATTTACACAAAATAAAAAAAAGCTATGTTACACAAAATAAAAAAGAACATTACTAAAAATGAAAAAAAGAACATTACAAAAAATAAAAACACCCCTCCACTACAGAAAAAAAAAAAAAAATAATTACACACCTGAAAAGAAAATACATGCACAAATAACACAACACATTACAACATATACACAATATAATACAGTAATATACACAATACATTTAGTTCAAATATACCCCTAACTACATACTATTAACCCCTAACTACATACTATTAACCACTACCTACATATATTACACCCCAAACTACATACTATTAACCCCTAACTATACATTAACCCCCTAACTATACATTAAAAACCCTAAATCTAACCTAAAATAGAATATCTAAGATCACTTACCTTGCCCAAATGCTCCTTCAGCGACGACGGTGTTCCTGCCGCAGGTTGCATCCCTAAGAAAAAAAGAAACATAAAATTAGTCAAAAATACAACACAAAGAAATAAACATTCTAGATATTAAACTTACCTTTCCGCGATGTCCCATCATTCCTGTAGTCTTCTCCGGCTGGGCCCCTGGAAAAAAAGAAACATAGACCCCCACTGCAAAAGGTTAACGTGGGGACATTGTGGGGCTGAGTCTTGAAAAATAATATATAATCTTTGGTTATTTCAGAACCCACTTGCCTAAGTACCTTTGGATGGTTATCATCAGGATCTGATTATTTATTAACATTTATTTGTTAATCCTCTTTTGGATTTGTGTAATAATATACCCATATTGTTTAGGATTTATGAGTGCTGCCGGCACTGGGGCGCTACAGTTCATTGAGGGAATCATGAATGCCAACAAGTACTGTGACATACTGAAGCAGAGCATGATCCCCTCCCTTCAGAGACTGGGCGGCAGGGCAATATTCCAACATGATAATGACCCCAAACACACCTCAAAGACGACCACTGCCTTGCTAAAGAAGCTGAAGGTACAGGTGATGGACTGGCCAAGCATGTCTCCAGACCTAAATCCTATTGAGCATCTGTGGGGCCTCTTCAAACAGAAGGTCATGGAGTCCAAGGTCTCTAACATCCACCAGCTCTGTGATGTTATAATGGAGGAGTGGAAGAGGACTCCAGTGGCAACCTGTGAAGCTCTGTTGAACTTCATGCCCATGAGGGTTAAGGCAGTGTTGGAAAATAATGGTGGCCACACAAAATATTGACACTTTGGGCCCAATTTGGACATTTCCACTTAGGGGTGTACTCACTTTTGTTGCCAACGATTTAGGCATTGATGGCTGTGTGTTGAGTTATTTTGAGGGGACAGCAAATTTACACTGCTATACAGGCTGTACACTTACTACTTTACATTGTAGCAGAGTGTCACATGAAAAGATATAATAAAATATTTACAAAAATGTGAGGGTGTCCTTCTATGTGTAAATTGTTTACCAGGTGGTGTAGCAGTGGTGTCGTAGCAGTGGAGCATTGGTTCACTGGTGAGACCTATTCTGTGGGTGTAGAGGCCTTATAGTTTGGATGTTGTAATGTCTCAAAGATAATTCTAGTCTGATAATACATGGTATTTGTCTACCTAAAGACTATGCAGACTCATGTAAGACAACATCCTCTTTTCTTCTTTGTAGTTTCTCCTCGTGTGCTTCTCTCTATATCTATTCATCCTCAGATGTGGCCTGATGGTCATAACATCATGCTAGTGGTGGTGGTGGTAGTGTAGATACTGCAAAGGGATAATATAACAGTAAGGCCATTATGAGATTAGTTATGGACTGCTTCAAAAACATAATTTTACATATTAGGGTGAGGACAGATGACAATAATGACAACTGAGGCTCTGTTAAGTTTTTCTTAAAATTTTACTGAAACCTAAACAAACATATCTATCTATGCATCATCTGTACTGTAGAATATCAGGTGATTTAGTCCAAATGAAAAGGGACAAAAAATCATAGAGTTAATGCACCTTAATAGTGCCAATGTTTAGATTACCCTCAGATAACATGTGGTTTGACACTGCTTCCTCTGCCTGTCTAAACAGTTATGCCATGTATCATGTATATGAATTGCTTATCATATATACGAATTGCTTATTTTCTTGGAATACCAGTTTCCTTCATGTGTGCCTTAAGCATTACAAGTACTGTTTAAAGAAATGAGGAAGTTTGCATTTCAGCTCATACATAAAGACTACTTAGTCTATAACTCCATGTAATGTTGTGGACTGTGGTATGATAACATGATCACCATACATATCATCATCAGCTACTTGGTTACCTTAAGCCACAAAATAGGTACATCCAATGTCAAGCATGTACTAACAATGTTATTTTTTACATGTGATTCTTACTAGTAGATATTTTGTGAGTGCATGTAATCAGGGCCAAAGAACACAAAGTTTAAGAGAACAGGTACTTTGCTATTTTCTATTATATGCCCTGGCTTATTCCCTCTGCAAGGCGAGTTAAGATAATTATTTTCCCCAATAGATTTCTCCTACTTAAATGAATCACCTAGGTAACAGTGCCAATGCCAAGCATCAACTGCAAAGGCAAATAAAATATTAGCATGTATTAAGAAGGGTATAGAAGCAAGGGAAGCAAATATAATTCTGCCACTATACAAATCCCTAGTATGCCCTCATTTGGAATATGGATTTGGGTACCACTTTATAAAAAGGAAGTTTTAGAGCTGGAAAAGGTACAGAGAAAGGGTACAAAACTACAAAGGGGAATGGAGGGGCTAAGTTATGAAGAAAGACTAACCAAATTAAACTTTTTTCTCTAGAAAAAAGGCGTCTAAGAGGGGCTCGCTAAAAGACGCCAATTGAATAGCAAATTCGTTTACTGGATACTTTTACGGGCTCCAGTAACCAACAATTGCTCAATTGAACAGAGGCTCATATGTTGATAGGGACTTTTCTGGGCAACTATCTTGTACAGTGGATCACCCAAGATCACCGTCTTGAATACTGAACTAGGAGTGCATTATCCCAAAGTTCATCACTGCTGAAGATAGGCATATCATTAACTGACATGCAGTGATGCATCTTCATTACTATTTGGCAAAGACAAAGAAATCTCACCTACTTAAAAGTGTTATTACAACGACTGACACAACCTATTGCTTATGTTCTATTTTTTTTAATATGTTGTGTTTAGACCTTCACTTCAATAAGGCCATAAAACTGCCACTATATATACCACCACATGAAAACATGAATAAATGGACGGAGAACTACCAGATGTGCAAGCCAAAACATTTACCCCTCTTTCATAGATTATTATAAAGCCTTTGACTGTAAGGATCCCAACAACATTTGTCAAGTGTCCTGATTTAATTTTTTAATGACTCATATTGCCAGTAATTTATGAATATGGCCAAGGGAGCATGACATTGTTATATTGGGATTATGTGTTATTGTGTGGTTATATGTTGCCTGTACATGGTTATTATGTATTCTAGTTATAATATATAATGAGAGGAAAAATGTTATATAGAACATATGTGGAATTGTAAAAATACTCTGCATAGAAGTTAGCTGCAGATCATTGCACCCTCACACATACCGACCTTGGATCAAGACAGATGTATATACTTCAAGTAGTCCTAAGCAAACAAGGTTTTTTCACTAGCCAGCTATAGATATCTGGTGAATTTAATCTTAAGAGCTTTGATAGCCCAAAGTTGTAAGCCAGATGGGCTGACATCACACATACACAAATGTACACAAGGGTGTGCTATTGGAGAGTATAAATATGTTGTTTTGATCATTCAGTAAAGGTTGAGAGATAGTTTTCACATATACAAGGTGTGAGACTATTTATGTGTGTTGTATCCTGACTTGGGGAGTGGTCTTGTCATGGGCCACTAGTAACCTGTATTCAGTATTATCTGCCTGTACCTTTTGGGCCTTGCCCTCTTCAGAAGCCATCTTTTGTACCACAGAGAACAGGAACTACATGATTGTGCTGGGGTAGGTTTGAACTAGGTTCATATCAAGCCCTCTTGAAGAAGCAGAGTTTGTAAAGAGATGTGGGTAGCAAACTATCTCATCCACCTCCTGAGGAATCTGTTTGTGGACTAAGAAGCCACGGTCAGAGCTGAACATGGGACAACAGAATGGTTCAAGATTGGGAAAGGAGTGCAACAAGGTTGTATATTGTCACCTTACTTATTCAACTTATATGTGGAATATATCATGCGTAAGGTCCGACCGGAAGAATCCAAAGCCAAAATGAATATTGCTGGGAGATATATCAACAACCCTCTATGTATGAATGATACTGCTCTGATGGCTGAAAGTGAGGTGGAACTAAAATGCCTGTTGATAATGGTAAAGGAACAGATTGCAAATGCTGGCCTGCTGCTCAATGTTAAAAGGCAAACATCATGAGAAACAGCAATCTCAGTTCTTCAAATAAACAGTGAAGAACGGGAGGCAGTGGCAGATTTTATTTTCTTGGTCTCCAAGGTCTCTTTAGATGGTGACTGCAGGGATAAATTTAAAAGATGTTTGCTTCTGGGGAGGAAAGCTATGGCAAGTCTGGATAAGCTATTACAAGGTAAATATATATCTCTATCAACAAAGGACGGCACAGATAAAACTATTTTATTCCCAGTAGTAACACACGGACAGACCTTAGTAGAATTGATGCCTTTGAATTGTGGTGTTGGAGAAAACTGCTGATCCAATTAATCCATAGTACAAGAAACCAAGACATCTGGTCACTGAAAGATACGGTAATGAAGCTTAAGCTCAAATATTTTGGTTATATCATGAGAAGACAGGATTACCTAGAGAAGACACTGATGCTGGGAAAAATTGAAGGCACATGAAGAACGGGACTGCAAAGGCTGAGATGGATTGATGAGGTATTAAAGCAATGAACATGAGCTTGATGGATCTCAGAGGGGCTGTAGCTGACAGATGTGCCTGGCGTGCTGCAGTTCATAGAGTCATGGAGAGTTGGAAACAACTGAACGACTACACAACAACAAAAGTGTGTCACTAATGAAGTAAAAATAAATAAAGATTAAGGAGAAACAACAAAACATGTTAATATTTGACATAACATTTCAGTGAGTAATTTCTAAATAAAACAAAGTAATTGAGAGTACATTTGATGTATAAATGAGTAAACATTTATGGAAATGTGAATGAGACATATACAGTACTCAAGAAAGTATGCAGTACACTAATGTAAGTAAAAAGGGGTTGGCATGAGAAATATAAATTAAGTTAAGGATACTATGTATTATGTCTGGAGTGTGAAGGACACAAAAATCAATAAATTCTAGGAATACTGTTCCAAAATAACTGTCATATTTTATTATTTAAAGATAGGCGGCAGTTTGGCATACAGAGGATACTATATTGGCAACCATCTATAATAAGTCATTATTCACGGAGGACTCCACAAGGTCATAGCTTGAGTTATCTATCATGTCTTCCCACCAGTGAATGATGACAGCCTTAATTATACATGGTTGTTCATGCGTTATAGTTTATATTATCAAGCTGTAGAGTGTATACTTGCATTTCTCTTGGTATCCACCAATTTTGGTTGTTGCTGATATTTTATGTATCTAAAACATTAGGTTGTAACACAACAGGCTTATTTAAGCAGGAAAAAAAAAACGGAATTGATTACAGAGACATGCACGCCAGCAGATATACTGCCCTAAACAGCAAATGACTTATGTTCTCTGCAAGGCAGAAAGATAATTTTATCAGGGTGCTAGAGATATCTGCAAGTTGAATCAGAGCACTGTATCAAGATGGGGTAATCATACAAATGTTTATTGACAATGCTAAGTCTGACTTTTGAGCTATGAAGGCATTTTTCTTAGGGCACCCACCAGAAGTGCAACAAATGACACAACTATGTATCAGTTAAAATGTCCTCTCTATATTTTGTATGTTTGAGAATTGTTGCAAAAACTAACCAAGCAAAGAGAGAGCATTTTAACCAAACAATAACTATCTTGTAGACCGCTTGTGTTATAGTATGAAAGAAAAAATGAATAGGGTGAGAAAACAATGAGCTGTCTCTCTGGGGTTGTTTGCGACCTGTCTAAAGGAACCTTTGGTATTTCAAAAGCCCTTTATACAGATATGAACAATTTTTCATTTGATCCTCTAAAAGCTACGACCTATTACAAAAAATGTTTAAAAACTAATTTCTGTTAAAAGATTATTTCATCAAGTAAACCACATAACTTTTTATAAAGAAGCATTGTATGGTTATTTATAGTGTTTAGATGTATTTCAGTGTGTTTGCGTCTGCCAGAACTAAAATGACCTTTACTTATGTAAAAAAAAAGAAATGTTGCAGAGTTGAAATATCACAAATAGATGATCATTTATAAAACAGCACACATTTTATTTGTTTAGCAGTTTTGTATTGAGATATCATCTGTTATTTATCTGTTTTAAATTCCAAGGTTAAACATTTTACATGTTAACTCTCTTTTTATAGTACCTCATTTATATTTTCCTAATGGTGATGAGAATTAGTGAATATCTTATTTTTATAGGACTTATTTACATATGTAGGACATAATCTGTAAAGAATTTAGAGGGAAACTCTTAACACATCTAACACCTGAAAGCTGAGTCCTTCCTAGCTAATATAATATTATGAATTTAACTCAGAATCTAGGTTGTGTCAAGTGTTATACAACACACATATTGCTAGAGATGGGAGTACAGTGAGAACAGTTCATATATACTAACTAATGATATACAGGCAGAGGCATGATACAAATAAATCATTTGTACTGGCTAATCTTTTTTTGTTATTTAAAGCATGGAAACGTAAATGTAGATGGCATATACTTATATGTCCTGTCTCATTTCTCTATTCTTCTATGAACTGCCTATTGACATCTAGATCCTAATATAGTTATACCCCTGCACTCTCACCAAGGAACAATTACAGAATCACTCACTCACACCCAGGAGTAGACAAATGTATTGTATTACCAGCCACATTTGCTACCATGAAGGCCAACTCAAAATAACACCAAGGTGCACACACTGGTACAATGACCACATACACAGGTACATGTATGGTAGCACAGTCACACACCATGCTACATTAATGGGTAAGTTGTACCTAAATATAAGTTGCTTTTATACAAAATAGTTCACTTATAGAAGTTCAGATATATGTGTAAACGTTAAACACAATTTGCTTTTATTGTTAGAAGACCTCTGATGTTGTAAGCTGCTGGAGAACACAGAGCTTTAATATACTTGTTATAGGTTAAAACTCATCTGCAGTCTGATTGACTCTAGAGCTGGTTCTTGTACTTTTGCCCCAATTAGCTCACAGAGGTTAGTGTCAGTGGCAAAAAAAAAACAGTTTTAAAATGGACCATCATTCCACAAACATAGAAAAGTAACTAGAAAACTAGGCAAATTGTGAATTGGAAATGAAATGTAACCTTTATTACATTCAATATAAAAAAATACTTGTTAATCTTTAAACACACAACCCATTAAAAACACTGAGAGGTCTTTGGAGTTATAATATTGGAGTATTTGGCGTTAACTCAATTCAATTTACAGTCTAAAACTAAAAATAGGCTTGCTATGACCTCAATGGGGTTCCTCCTGTCTGGAAGGCTGCCCTAGAGGCATACCCCATGTGATGGCTTGATCCCTAATTAACTAGCTTTGTGGACATTATGGCAACTCCAAAGACCTGTCAGTGTTTTTAATGGGTTGTGTGTTTAAAGTTTAAAAAGTCTTTTTTTTTTATATTGAATGTAATAAAGGTTACATTTAATTTCCAATTCTCAATTTGTAAATCTATGGAGTGTAATGCATTAGAAACTAATTATTAATAGGGCTCTATTTAAGCACAGAGCATATTTTTTTTTACAAAAGTCTTTAGTTAGTGAAGACCTTGCTTTTAGACAGAAGATCACCAACTAAAAAGTTCTGTAAAATAATATGCTCTGTGCTTATATAGAGCCCTTTTCAATGGGCCGAGTTGCAATTTAATATGTAATATTGTCAAACAAAAGTAATTAGTAATTCATGTAGTGTTATCATAATTTTTTGATTAATTTTAGTGAGAATGTGTGAACTGTTAAAAGTTTAAGGAGCTATAGCAATCGTTCACTGCTGACCTCAAACCTGCATAAACATCATATGCTGATAAAATGTACTTTATTTTTTTTAATTTATTTTCCATTTTTCATTACATTTAATGATGCTTCTGGAGGTGCTGTGTTGTGTTTATGGCAGTTGCATGAATATACCAGCATTAGGATAGCAGTGCTATTACAAAAGGCAGCAAACAGGATCCTTTAGCTGCCATTCAGTGCTGCCAAGGGCACTTTGGTTTGTTTCCTAACAGTGAAATGAGCACAGCTGAACTACACAGACACCCACAGAAAAGAGGTGCATAGGACTCTATTCTATTGCCTAATTCATACATTTATACGCACTTAAAATCACTCGTAATATTTACACATATTCTATTAGCTACTCGCAATCCAATTATGAGTTCCCCGCCCACAATCACTGGGGACCAGCCAAGTACGCAAATTCAGGCTTACGTCCCAATTGATTTTACTGCAACTTGAATATTATGAGCGCTAAATAATTAAAGTTACACAAAATCAATATTCTATTAGACCTGTAGCGCTAGCTCGCAAATAAAGTCTAACCCACAACTGAAAAAAAGTATCATGTTTCTGTCAGCAACATTATGTGTACTAAATGGGACTCACAATGCATTTTTCAAATACTTATTAGCGCTGTAGCAGCAATTAAACACACAATACTGTAGAAAGGCATAGAAAGACATTAGAATTAATTGTACAACAGTCTCAAACCCACAAATGTGCAATTAAAAAATATTTATTTTAACTGTTATTTCTGAGTAATATCGATGCCGGGGCTCAAGGGGTTAATACATATCATGAAACCCACATGGACTAAAACAGATGATCTCATGCATTTTATAGATTGCTTGATTGCATGCTTGAGCTGCAAATATTACTTATTGGCTGTAATTCATTCTTAGCCTCCGATTGCAGTTTACATATAACTTCCATGTTTTACTGACGTCATGATGGACTCATTTACTATTGGCTGTGTTTCAGAATTAAATTATGGGCTTGCTTAAATATTGTCAGATCACATGCCTTCTGAAATCCTACTTAAAAAGGCAGGGTTCACGAGTTTAGGCTTGAGTCAATAGAATAACACCTGCATTTAAGGCATTTGCAGGCTTCTAATAGAATAGGGCCCCTTGTGATTTGCATAGTGACACTGACAGCTACTACTTACACTAATACACCCTCATTTACACAAAAATATTAACATTTACTTTGAAAAATGTATATATATATATATAAAATATATATATATATATAAAATATATATATATATATATATATATATATATATACAGTGGGGGGGGGGGGGGGAGTATTTGATCACCTGCTGATTTTGAACGTTTGTCCACTGACAAAGAAATGACCAGTCTGTAATTTTAATGGTAGGTGTAGTTTAACAGTGAGCGACAGAATAACAAAAAAAAAAGAACAAGAAAAACGCATGTCAAAAAAGTTAGAAATTGATTTGCAGGTCAGTGAGGGAAGCATGTATTTGATCCTCTATCAATCAGCAAGATTTCTGGCTCCCAGGTGTCTTTTATAGAGGTAACGAGCTGAGATTAGGAGCTCTCTCTTAAAGGGAGTGCTCCTAATCTCAGCCTTTTACCTGTATAAAAGACACCTGTCCACAAAAGCAATTAATCAACCAGATTCCAAACTCTCCACCATGGCCAAGACCACAGAGATGTCCACGGATGTCAGGTACAAGATTGTAGACCTACACAAGGCTGGAATGGGCTACAAGACCATCACCAAGCAGCTTGGTGAGAAGGTGACAACAGTTGGTACGATTATTCGCAAATGGAAGAAACACAAAATAACTGCCATTCTCCCTCGGTCTGATGCTCCATGCAAGATCTCAGCCCAGAACTACACTGGAGGATCTTGTTAATTATCTCAAAGCAGCTGGGACCATAGTCACAAAGAAAACAATTGGTAACACACTATGCCATGAAGGACTGAAATCCTGCAGCGCCCGCAGGGCTCTGCTCAAGAAAGCACATGTACAGGCCCATCTGAAGTTTGCCAATGAATATCTGAATGATTCAGAGGAGAACTGGGTGAAAGCGTTGGTCAGATGAGACCAAAATCAAGCTCTTTGGCATCAACTCAACGTTTTTGGAGGAGGAGGAATGCTGTCTATAACCCCAAGAACACCATCCCCACCATCAAACATGGAGGTGGAAACATTATGCTTTGGGGGGGGGGGTTCTGCTAAGGGGACAGGACAACTGCACTGCATCAAAGGGACGATGGCCGGGGCCATGTACCGTCAAATCTTGGGTGAAAACCTCCTTCCCCCAGCCAGGCCATTGAAAATGGGTTGTGGATGGGTATTCCAGCATGACAATGATCCAAAACACACAGCCAAGGCAACAAAGGAGTGGCTTAAGAAGAAGCACGTTAAGGTCCTGGAGTGGCCTAGCCAGTCTCCAGACCTTAATCCCATAGAGAATCTGTGGATCGAGCTGAAGGTTCGAGTTGCCAAACATCAGCCTCGAAACCTTAATGGAGAGGATCTATAAAGAGGAGTGGGACAAAATCCCTCCTGAGATGTGTGCAAACCTGGTGGCCAGCTACAATAAATGTCTGACCTCTATGATTGCCAACAAGGGTTTTGCCACCAAGTACTAAGTTGAAGGGGTCAAATACTTATTTTCCTCATTGACCTGCAATACAGTGTCACAGATTATACACAGAATTACATGCGTATATAGTACACAAAATGTACTATTACTTTCTTAGTTACATACTGTCACACTCTAAATTATAAATTTTATCGTGTGGAGGAATTCAAATTTATGCACATTTACTACATCCTTTGCCAAATATACAATGTATATGTTCGGTCCCAGGAATATTGCCATTGCCCCATTGTAGAGATTATTTGAATATAGGACTGTGTTTTGAAGAATACGTTCAATAAAACTAGCTGGTCTTTATATTTTATTATGCTATTCAAACTATGATATAACCTAATTACAGTAGGAAAGCTCTCACTGTAGGGAAAATTGTTGTTATTTCATTTGACAATCAAGTAATTAGCTTCTCTACTGAATGCTTTACTGTATATTGCTAATTAAGCTATCCTCTAGAATTTAATTAAAAACATTGGGTACTTTTTTTCTATAAAGAATTAAACAATATTGTAGACTGTGATTGGAAATAAAGCAACGACATTGCTAAATCAATTCAGAAAACAAATATCTTAACAGTTAATTGTTGAAATAGAAAGGATTGGATGTGCTCATTAATATACATTACTAAACATTCAGAGGAAAGCTAAGCACTAAATTCATTGTGACAACACTGGAAAAAGTCTAATCTACATGTACACTTAAACTTTACTGAAGGGTACAATTTCAAAGGTTTATTTGTGCTGCCTTGTTCTAGTTCCATACAAAAATCTGAAGTCAAACCAAGTTATTCAAGAAACCCCCTAACACTAAAACAAATCTAATTGTGTGTGTTAAATAACATCATTTATATACTCATAAACTTTTTGCATAGACACATTGTATCACTCTCTTGACTTGAATCATACAGATTAAAGACCTCATTAAGTCATGATAAAAAATTGCCATCATTGTTTTCACAATTTTTTGTTTTTGTTTTGTTATTTATTTAGGTACCTTTGCAACCCAGAAAGCTATAATAAATTGAAGGCTGTTTGTTTCAGCTCCTGGATAATATCAACTAGTTCACTGAAGTTCTCTGAATACTGCAATTTACCTGGCAAAGAATGTCCTTAAACATTTAAGAAGCACTATAATGCCCGAAATAACAGGAGCTATATGTTTTAATTAGGCATTATATAATATAATTCAGTAATCTATAAAAGCAATAGTCAATATCATACTTTCAAACATCAACTTCAGAACCTCCATTGAGCTGCTCTTCTCTTGTGCCCTCTGGAATGCAAGGTTTGCTTGTAAAAAAATTACCTTCCTTCAAGACCTCTTCATTTCCAACTCCCTCAATTTACTGGCTATCTCGGAAACCTGGCTCACTCCATCTGACTCAGGTCTGCAATGAGCGTCAAAGGCGATCATCTAGAGGCCCGTTAGGTAGAGGGGGAAGCTCGCAATGAGCGCCAAAGGAGCTCATCACAAGGATTGCAAAAGAAACATCTGACCCAGGAAAATACAATCTCTCACTGCCTCCACTTGTTCCCATCTTTTTGCCAGGAACTGAAATTGCTGTTTGCCATGATCTTCATCTTTTTAAAGGGCTACTTAATTCAGCACAGTTTAGACCACACCTCTGTAAAGATCTCCTAAAAGCACATGTTCAAATACTTTTTGACTTTTTTAAATCTGTGAATTTTTCGTGCAGGTATCACATAAAATCAAGTTTGTAGATAAAATTGTTGGAATGCTTAAAAGACGGCCCCCAGACCATGCTTCATGGGGTGTGCGGAAAGTCTTCTGACTGACTTCCAATGAACAGCCTCAGTCAGTGGAGATGCTTCCTTGCCTTTTAGTGCATGATGCCTGGAATGAACTTATAATAAACTTTTGTACTTTAAAAAAATATGTCTTGAAGAGATTTATTTCTATATATATAGACAGACAGACAAATAAAAAGACAGACAGATTTAGATATAGACAGATAGAGGCGGATAGGTAGAGACGGATATAGATAGATAGATATACATACAGTATATATAAATACATATATAAATATACACAGACACATACATATACACACATATATTCATATAACCCCACACACATATATATACAGTTGTGCTCAAAAGTTTTCATACCATTTGTGAATTGGTAATATATGTATTATTTTTAAAGAAAACATCAATAAGAAGGCAAAACACGTTTCTTTAATTTCTTATGGGATTCATTTTCATCTGTAGGTTATAACAGAATGGCGCAATCATAAAACCAAACATGGCAACAAAGAAAAAAAATTAAATTACCCTGTTCAAAAGTTTACATACCCTTAGTTGTTAATACTGTGTATGGATCCCTTTAGCATTAATGACAGTGTGCAGTCTTTTATAATAGTTTTCTATGAGGAACCTAATTCTTGCAGGTGGTATAGCTGCCCATTTGTCTTGGCAAAATGCCTCCAGATCATGTCTTTGGTTGTCTTGCATGAACCGCATGTTTGAGATCTCCCCAGAGTGGCTCGATGATATTAAGGTCAGGAGAATGTGATGGCCACTCCACGACCTTCACCTTTTTCTGCTGTAACCACTGGAGGGTCAACTTGGCTTAGAGCCTCCCATGCGCAGCCTTTGTGCAGAAGAATGCAAATTGACTGCCAGTATTTTCTGATAACATGCTGCATTCACCTTGCCATCAATTTTCACAAGATTACCAGTGCCTTTAGAGCTCACACCCCCTCAAAACATCAGAGAATCACCACCACGCTTCACAGTGGGGATTGTACTCTTTTCCCTATAGGCCTTGTTGACCCCTCTCCAAACATAGCTTTTATGGTTGTGACCATAAAGATCCTTACTGTTAACCTTACAGTTTACGTGTGGGTCGTTTTATAGTAGTATAACTTTATCACAGAATTTTGCTTGAGAATGAAGTATATAGAGCAATCACATTCCAAATCGTGTTAAATAGGAGTCAGCATACACCTGCCATCATTTAAAGGGCCTCTGATTAACCCCAAATAAAGTTCAACTGCTCTAGTTGGTCTTTCCTGAAATTTTCTTAGTTGCATCCCACAGCAAAAGCCATGGTCCACAGAGAGCTTCCAAAGCATCAGAGGGATCTCATTGTTAAAAGGTATCAGTCAGGAGAAGGGTAAAAAAGAATTTCCAAGGCATTAGATTTACCATGGAACACAGTGAAGACGGTCATCATCAAGTGGAGAAAATATGGCACAACAGTGACATTGCCTAGAACTGGAGCTCCCTCCAAAATTTATGAAAAGACGAGAAGAAAACTGGTCTGGGAGGCTACCAAGAGGCCTACAGCAACATTAAAGGAGCTGCAGGAATATCTGGCAAGTACTGACTGTGTGGTACATGTGACAACAATCTTCCGTATTCTTCATATGTCTGGGCTATGGGGTAGAGTGGCAAGACGAAAGTCTTTTCTTATGAAGAAAAACATCCAAGCCAGACTACATTTTGCAAAAACACATCTGAAGTCTCCCAAAAGCATGTGGGAAAAGGTGTTATGGTCTGATGAAACCAAGGTTAAACTTTTTGGCCATAATTCCAAAAGATATGTTTGGTGCAAAAACAACACTGCACATCACCAAAAGAACACCATAAACACAGTGAAGCATGGTGGTGGCAGCATCATGCTTTGGGGCTCTTTTTCTTCAGCTGGAACTGGGGCCTTAGTTAAGATAGAGGGAATTATGAACAGTTCCAAATACCAGTCAATATTGGCACAAAACCTTCAGGCTTCTGCTAGAAAGCTGAAAAGGAAGAGGAACTTCATCTTTCAGCATGACAACGACCCAAAGCATACATCCAAATCATCAAAGGAATGGCTTCATCAGAAGAAGATTAACGTTTTGGAATGGCCCAGCCAGAGCCCAGACCTGAATCCGATTGAAAATCTGTGGGGTGATCTGAAGAGGGCTGTGCACAAGAGCTGCCCTTGCAATCTGACAGATTTGGAGTGTTTTTGCAAAGAAGAGTGGGCAAATCTTGCCAAGTCAAAATGTGCCATGCTGACATTTTAACAAGGGTGTGTAGACTTTTTATATCCACTGTATGTGCCATCTATACCTCATGTGATGAGGTTATTTAATCTGAGTTCTTTACCTACCTTATGTTACGTCTTGTCTGTCTGAAAATAGTTTATGTCAGTTAACTTGCACCAGGAGGTGGTGTGCTTCTCTATCCCCCCCCCCCCCCCCCCTCCAACACCGTTTTTCTCTTGTGTTGCATTTTTCACTAAGAACACCACGTGAATGGTATTCAAGTAGAGGGCAGCACACCTCCTGCATCATCTGGACACTAGCTCTCCACGAGGATATTTACACAAGTGCCCTAACTATCGGCAGGAAGTCTAAGGTCTCCACCAGACTGGACAAAGTTCTCCACAGGACTTTGAGATAAGACTGTTTATATGTTATCACTGATTCCTAGCACATTATGAACATTATACACAAGTGCTAGAACATGCATTTATAGGTGGTCACTCTAGGCTCTAGTGTTACACTGGTATACTGTTTTCCCCTGGTTTTTGAGGTCATATATATCCACCTATATTTGTCAATATTTACCAGCGCTTCCACTTTAGGGTATACACTCCTTAGGAGTGTGCGCTCTCCACACACTATCGGCGCAGTAAGGGCTTCTTTCTGGCAATTTGACCATTCAGCTCAATTTTGTTCAAGTATCGTTGTATTGTGCTCCTTGAAACAACCACACCGTCTTTTTCCAGAGCAGCCTGTATTTGTCCTGAGGTTACCTTTGGGGTTATCTTTGTATTCCAAACAATTCTTCTGGCAGTTGTGACTGAAATCTTTCTTGGTCTACGTGATCTTGGCTTGATATCAAGAGATCCCCAAATTTTCCACTTCTTAATAAGTGATTGAACAGTACTGCCTGTCATTTCCAAGGCTGTGGATATCTTTTCATATCCTTTTCCATCTTTATGAAATTCTATTATCTTGTTATGCAGGTGTTTTCTTTTCATCTCCCCATGGCTCAGTATCAATCCTGCTCAGTGCATCCGCATGAGAGCTAATAAACTCATTGAATATTTATACATGGACACAAATTGTAATTTAAAAACCCGCAGGTGTGGGAAATTAACCTTAAATTGCCATTTTAACCTGTGTGTGTCATCTTGCGTGTCTGTAATAAGGCAAAACATTCAAGGGTATGTAAACTTTTGATCAGGGCCATTTGGGTGATTTCTGTTGTCATTATAAGTTAAAAAGGAGCCAAACAGCTACCGTATTGGTCCGAATATAAGCCGCACCCGCATATAAGCCGCACCCGTAAAGTTCAAGGGGAAAAAATAGAAAAAAGATAGTACTCAAATATAAGCCACACCAGTAAAATTGGAGAGAAAAAGACTCTCAAAGTAATCAGCCATTGCAAGAAACAGGCTCTCTAATTAGCATTGTAGCTTTTTTTGTAGGTTACAGGCTTTACAGGATGTTAGAATCACTAAAACCGTAAATCGCTATTCAATACTGCAGTCTCAAGCACGAAAATTGACACCCTTAACTCACAATCGCGCAAATCACACACACAGCACACACACACAGAGAGCACATGCAGCATAGACACACACAGCACAGGCACACAAACAGCACAGGCACACACACAGAACAAACACATAACACAAACAGCACATGCGCACACACAGCACACACACAGCACACACAGAGCACATGCACACACAGGCACACACACAGCACACCGAGAGCAGATGCACACACACAGCACACAGAACACATGTACACACAGGCACACACAGCACAGACTCACTTGCTGTGTTGTGTTCTCACACACACACACAGCACACACGCAGCACACACAAAGCACACATACTGCACATGCACACATAGGCACACACACAGCACAAAAAGGGCAGATGCCCATACAGACACACACAGAACAGGCTCACTTGCTGTGTTGTTTTCTCTTACACACACACGTGGCATGTCACACACACAGCATGGTACACACTGGCACACACACACACATCATGGCACACACACAGCATGGCACACACACAGTGCACACCCAGCATGGCACACACTAGGACACACTCTGGCACACACACAGCACACACACACACACAGCATAGCACACACTGGCATACAGAGACAGCATGGCACACACACACACACACACAGAGTAAATGCACACACACAGAACACATGCACACTCATAGCACACACAAAACACATGAACACACACAGCAAACAGTGTACATGCAAACACAAAGCACAGGCACACACAACACAGGCACACACAGCACAAACAGAGCCCATGGAGACACCATGCATATACACAGCTTTCACATGCACACACACACACAGCACACACAGAGCACATGCACACACTGGCAAACACAGCTCGGAGGGACACAGCACAAAGAGAGAGAGAGAGAGACAAAACAGACAATTCAAGATAACATTCTATGATATGGTAATTTATTACGTGCAAGTCACTAGTATAATTTACATTCTCAATAAAGCATAAATAAAATAATGCTTACAATCTGTATTGTCACTAATATTTTAAATAAAACACTGAATACTCTAGAAGTTGTTTTGCCTCTTCTCTTACATTTATTTTCATGAAGTATAAATTACTAAAAAGACATTGGGCTTAAGAGGCAGTATACTACAAGCCATTTTGTATAATTTCATTTTGAATACTAGACCGCAAATATATGCACCATCCTATTTTGTTTGCTTGTTATATGATCCCTTTTATTTCATGAACAGATTTAAGATCAGCCTTCTAATCCTGGTGAATACTACTCTGTAACTTTGCATTGTATCTGTTCTCTCCTACAACAGTTTATGAAATATAAAAGTGTCATGGAAAATATTCATACACTGTAAAACATTTTCCAATTCTAATGCCATAGGCAATTATCGGAATTTGCCTTTTGACAGTGTTACTGAAATATAATTGTGGCTTCTTATGGGTATGGCATAGGAAGTTCTAAAATTTTAAGAAGTATAGCTAAAGAAACACTGAACTAATAACTAAAATGGAAAAAGACTGTTCAGCCTTATATCAGACTAGCAACTTGCCCGTCAAAAATGACGGCAATAAAATTTGAAGCCTGGCAATGCTGTTTGCCACACAATGCGATGTTCTGTCCCCTATAAGCACCTTCGGGGCACATCGCGAGTCGCGCGCTGAGCGCCTTCATCGCTCATCGCGTGGCCTCCCATCTACTTCACCGCTCATTATAGGCTTCGGCAACTTGTAATTTGCCATGTGTCTCTTTCCACCATCTCCCCTATCCCTTCCCTGTGTCTTTCTCCTCTGTGACTCTGCTCTATCTGTGCGCGGCGTGCGCTGACTGGCGTTGGTTTTATTTTCAAAGTCCTGTGTTCCTGGCGTTGTTGGTGTAAGTGTTACTGTCTTTCCCTTTGTGTATTTTTTAAGTCCCGTGTGCCTGGCGTTGTTCATCTGTGTCCCGCGTGCCTGGCATTGTTGCTGTGTTACTGTCTTTGCCGTTGTGTATTTTCTAAGTCCCGCGTGCCTGCGTAAGTCCCCCCTTTCTGGCGTTGTTGGTGTAAGCGTTACTGTCTTTTGCATGGTGTATTTTCAAAGTTCTGCGTGCCTGGCCTGGCAGAGCCTCGTATTCACCTTGTTTCAGAATTTTTACATTTTTTCAGCCGCCATTTTTTTCCCTGTTTCAGCAATTTTCGATCATTAAACAAGACAAAATTTGCCTCAAATTAACTTGCAACCTTACTCACCGGGTCTCTGGCTCACTCCCTGTGCTGTGTGTGAGTGTGTAAGTGAATTTGAGGCATATTTGTGTCTTTTTGTTGTTTTTTTCCAGTTCGGTGGTTTGGCTGTTAAAGTCGTATTTTTTGCGAGCTGTGCCTCAACGCCTCACTTCGCTTCGCGACAACAGTGACGACAACTATTATATGTGACAATAGACAGGCAGAATCGCAGGACAGTGAGAAATTAAACAATGATGCTAAATTGTATAAGCAGAGAAATTAGACCAAGAAGAAGCCCAAAGTGTCGGAGATGCCGTCATTGCTACAGTACTTGTACTTGCAAATATCACAATAATTGCTAATACTATTAATTGCCAATACCGCGTCATCTGGAAGCACAACAGAACCTGAAAGCGACAGCTACCAACTATCAACTGGATGCACTGACAGATTATACAGTATACTAGTGAATTGCCCGTCAAAAAATGACGGGCATAAAAGTGTAAGCCAGGCAATGCTGTTTTACACACAATGTGAGGCTTTTGGTTCGCTGAGCAGTTGGCTTAACAGTCTCTAGCGTGTAGATATTTTTCACTAGTACTTTAAGATAACTTATGGGAGTTTTCTCCTGGACCTTACTGGTTGTCAGATAAGGAAAAGTGGGCAGCTATTATGATTCAGTCACTTAGGGCATTTAAGTCTACGCTTGCATTTATAGAGGCGGGGTACATAGGTACAGTATTTGTTTGTGTATTTAATCTTCCTGTTCGATAAAAATCTGCCCATATCAGCCGATTATTGGGGAGATAGTTCTCATATTGGAAAAATCTATCTGTTTGCTTAGGGTAACAGATTGGAAAGGTGGGGTGGAGAGGAGAGGAGGGAAGGGTTTCCTGGAAAATGGTGGGAAAAAGGGATCAAACTGCTTTTAGGGGAAAATTTAAAGAGAAAGAGAAAAAAAATTCGACCTCAGGATCACCCGCCTTTTTTTTCTCCAGAGACACTAATAGTTCCCATTCGAATATATCACTTGAAACTTCAGCTGGTAGTGAGTTAGTGAATTTGACTGAAATTGTTGACTTCCTGTGAAACGGAAAGGGGTTGAGTTAAATACGTTAACAGTAGCCTCTATGGAAAAACTTTTTGGTAATTTTGAAAATAAACATAGAAATTCTATTTTGTTAGAGGTTTCGATTAACACTAAAGCTGTTAACGCTCTACTAGAAAAGTCAGATAATCTAGAGAAGAGACAGGAGAAAATTTGCTCTGACAATCAAAAATTAGCCGCTCAGGTAACTTTCTTGGAGGAAGAATTGAAATAACTTAAGCATAAAGTTTGAAGATCACTCCAGAAAAAATAACTTGAGATTAAGAGGAGTTCCTGAAAGGATATCTGCGAGTGAATTGATGAACTATGCTACTAGTTTCTTTAATTCTTTGGTGAGCTCTGAGAGTCACCATGAGTACAAAATAGAGAGAATCCATAGAATTCCTCTCCCCAAAAGTTTTTCGGGGGACAGAGCCCGGGATGTTATAGTTAGAATGCAATATTTTTTCTTTTCATAATTGATATTAAAAGTGAGTAGAGATAGGAAAAATTACAATCCATACTAACGAGAACACTTAGAAGTGTTAAATTACTGGTAATGAAAGATGATCAAAGAACTGCGATCAATTCGGTATCTGAGGGAATAAGAACACTTGAAAAATGGGGGCTACAGTTAGACCCTGCCCCAAGAGCCTATATGATGAAGCCCACACCGGCTGAGTGGTGGAAAGTTTAATGAGAGTATAACAAGAATATATGGGATGCAGATATGTGTTAGAATCAGCAAGTTGATGGGTAGTAATTTAAGGGGATAGGGTGAGTGAGTAAAGCTTGAAAAAGGAGGTTGATGTAAGGTTTAAATTATAGTGGAAGGGTCACTTTGATATACAGTTAATACCAATTAGGGCTTATAAGGAAAACGGTTTAGGGTAGGGGGTTTAGATAAATGGTTACTAATTAGGTTTTACTTTGCAACCACATTTGTTGTTTTTATGCAATCACCCATATGTATGCACTTATGCCCACTACACTATTTTGTGGGAAGCATATAATAGATATATGAGCGGGTTTTTTGCACTATATTGAGCTTTAAGATATTGAAGAAATACCGTGCAATGAAAATACTTATAATAGATTTATTAAAATGTTTTTGTGCACTATATTGAGCTTTAAGGATAATGAAGAAATATTGTGTAATGAAAATATTTACTGGCTTGTGAGGTGTACTGATGTTTACCCTGTGTTCTAAACACATGACTGGTTTAAGGTATAAATAAATACACCTGTAAAGGTGGAAGGTACAACATGCACCTGGTAGATGTAAGATCCAATATATATGGTATGTGCAGACCTATAAATGCCTAGGTCTCAGCCGGTTGGCTGGGAAGTAACAGGCGCTGGTAACTGCTTTTTCAGTACTTCACTCCATTTGGACTGGTCGAAATGTCTCCTATTTTGTACCAGTCTACTTCATCTATTATGACAGCATATACATTTTTTGCTGTCTGGAGAAGGTTGTTGTGTGGATATATGTATAGGTATTTGGGGGGTCAGTATTCAATTCCATTTTGATTGTGAAAGGTGGGGAGAGGGCTTTGCTCAGTCAGTAGAAGGGAAGTTTTCAGGTAAGCATTCATTTGGTCGGCAAAGAGGGAATGTACCTTGGTACAATATTAAGAGTTTGGTTAATTTTGAATGGTGTCCACATTGAATATATTGTCTCAAAATGTGAAGGGGCAAAACTCGCCATGTAAAAGACATTCTGCCCTATATCATTTCCAGAAAGAAGCTGCAGACGTAGTCTGCATTCAAGAAACACATTGGGTTAAGGATAAAGAACCTAGGATATTAGATACAAATGTTGAGCTGCGTTTTGATTCCAGTTACAAGAAAAAGGCTAGGGGAGTGTCTATATTATTTAACAAAAGAAATGATATAAGACCAGAACACATTGAAAGAGACATAGAGTCAAAATTATACTATTGCTAACTTATATGGGCCAAATGTGAATCAAATTAGCTTCTTGTGTAAAAAATTAAGGACTATTTATAATATCAAATGGGGCTATTTAATCATTTGCAGGGGATATGAATATGTGCTTGGACCAAAGAATGGCCAGGAAATCTGGAGTAAAATATTTCCCAGACAAGGAGACTTTGAGGAAAGCAAAGTATTTTAATGAGACCTTGTGTAAATACAATTTATTTGATGCATGGAGGGTAGGTCATCCTGAAGAACTGGACAATACCTTTTTTTCCTGTCGCCATAGGGTTTATATGAGAATAGACTATTGTTTTGTTGATTTAGATACCCTTGGAATAGTTGGCAAGGTAGAAATCATCCCAATAGCCTCGTCTGACCACGGCCAAGTTAAATTAGAGCTCAAGGGTAATGCTAATCTCATCAATAATAATAATAATAGAATAGGAATAGATCCATATTTGTTCTTTGCAGCTAAAGATTGGAAATCCAGAAGGAAATTTTTTTTACTTTAATAAGAACACGGCTATCTCAAATATAGTCTTATGGAATACACAAATGGCATTTATGAGAGGCTTAAGGAAATCCAGAATTGTTAAAAAAGGAAAGAGGAAAGCCTTTGCGAAAACTGTATACAGATTTATATAAGTTAACTAGAGCAAATAAAAACTCGCCAGATACAGGACTAGCAGCTGAAATTGACAGGAATTTTTCTGGTGTTTCAACAAAAATATTATCATATGGGTAACAAGGCAAATAGGTTATTAGCGAACACTATTAAAAACAGAAATAATAATAAAAGGATAGAAAAAATGAAAGACTCAAAAGGTAAGATCAAACATAACCCTAGTGAAATAGGAGATATTTTTGCTGTGGGGATGGTGTCGATTAAGGTGCCAGTGGCGATGGTGTCGGTGTTGGCCGTGGCGATGGTGTTGGTGGCGCCGGTGGTGAAGCCCATGTTTGGGAAGCCCAGGTTGGGGGAGCCCATGTTGGGATTGGAGGAGTGGTGGGGTCCTGCCAAGGCATCAATGGGATTGGAGCTGGTGGCAGTGGTGGGCCTGCTGATGGTTGCCTTCAGTACCAGGACATCTGTGGACGTGGCGGTGGTTGCTGGATCCAAAACATGTGTGGTTGAGGTGGAGATGTCTGAAGAGGCTGCGAACGTGCCCATGATTCATGGGAGGGCCCGGGGGGAGATTCAAAGACTGGAGACCTTGATGGTCATGCATCTGCATCTCATTAGGACACATTCTCAGCTGAATCTGCTGTGCAGTGTGTGAGACTGACAAATCTGTGACCAATTCTCAGCAATCATTGTTAACATGCAGATGAGACATGGTCCAGATTAGGCTAGTACATGACATGCACATACAGTCCTTTAAAGCCTGTATCCACATATGCACACCCATACATATACTCTCTTTTGGATGTTAAATCAATCTTGATCTATTTGATGACTGTTAATCAGAATCAGTTTTAAATGCAGGTACTGGACAGACATTTTATTGATAACAATTCTGATTATGATATGTTAGCTTCCTGGATTTAAATAGTTATTGCAAACCCTTATATAATTATACGTGACCAAAGAGCTTACAGTGCTGGATTGCTATTGTATGTCAATTATCTATGTGTGTTCATGTGTGTGCATATGAGAGTGTGAGGGTGTATATAATACTTGCATCGCATGGTGCTCGGAAAACCCGTGTCCAGGAAGGCCCAATACTGCCGCTGGCTTGATCCTCTCCCACCCTGTTTAGCTTTTAATGGGTGGTCGTCCACCACCGGTTGCACAAGTTGCTCTGGGCTCCTCTGCCATCTTCCTCTTCACCTTTATCCATCTGTCATCATATCTGTGCTTGGCAGACTTCACATCCCTGTTGGCATACCCCAATGCAGCAACAGCTGAAGCAACCTATCTCCAGGCACGTGTCTTCTGGCTAGACCTCACTTTCCTACCCCATGTCTAATGCTAAAGTGGGCACGGATTTCTGTGAGGAGGACTCTCATCTCATCTGGGGTATAATTGGGGGCTTTTGCCCTCCCAATTGTTCTTGGGGTTACTGGCCTCCCTGTTCTCTCTCTGGGGCCGGCCCCTCCTCACCACTACCTCAGCCGCTGGTATCAGGCCCCTGACCCTTTGCTCCTATTCTTTGTGTGCCTACATCTAGGAGCACACCCCCACCCCCTGCTCTCCTACACCTCTATCTCTCCTCCCTGACCGGCCTCCTCCTCTCCCTGTATCCATACCACTGCATTTACTCCTCACTACCACGGATGTTCTCTTCTCCTTACTCTCCTCCTTTCCTCTTCTCCTCACTCTCCTCCTCTCCTACTCTCCTCCAATCTTCTACCCTTATAGTAATTAAAAAATAAATGTAAGGATAAATCAATATAATGTGTATATGTATGGGTATGGAGGGGGAGGGTTAGGAGTATATGGGCTGTGTCTTAATGCTATGTATAGCTATGTGTATGTATTAATCTATATGTGTGAATTATGCAACATCAGTAATTATGTTTGTTGTAAAGTACGTTTTAATAATTCTTAGTAGTCCAAATAGAAAAAAAACTTAGAAAACCGCTCCTTCTCTTTCTCTCTCTCTCTTCAAAACTCAGAAACCCACCAGACCTGTGTCTTGACTTTTTCAGCTACAGCACAGTCAAGGACATATGTTTTCCAGTAGCTTTTAAAGTCCTTTCCTGCAGCGTTCATTAGCGTTCTCTGGTTCCTATTGGTTAATTGGGCTGTGACAGGATCGCCAATTGTGGGCTTGCTTAACTTTGGCGCCCTTCATATGATAGCCCACCCAAAAGTGTTACGTGTTAAACCAGCGTTTGCGGTTTTAGACTTTAGGTCTGTAATTGAGTCAATTGGAAACAGCGGGAATTGTAGGAAATTTCTAAAGTCTGCAGACATGCAATCCTGTATTACGGTAATTACAAGCTTGCAATTGAATGGCGCCAAAGTTTCCTTTTTTACTAGTTAGAAGAATACTGCAGACAATATGAGCCTCATTTAATGGATGCTTTCGGGAGATCAGGGCTCGGAAATGTAGCCTGCAAGTTACTTTGCTATTCAATTGCCGTTTTTATGCGCGCTCCGATCGAGTTACGGGCTGTGGGCTGCGGTTTACTGTGACAGTTCAAATCGCAAGTAAATGCCCCTCCAAGCCTTGGATCCTTCACGACCGCAAGACTTCAGAACGCTAAAATCGCAAATCGCTATTCAATTGCTCTGATTTCCCATCTCTAACCACTCCGTCAAGCCCACAAATGGCAAAAGTCGAACCACAAGTTACTGGTACCAAGGAGGTCTCACAAAGGACTTAATGACATGTCCGGAGCACTGTAAATGCACATATACACACACTACTTACATAGATACATAGTTACATAGTAATTAAGGATGAAAAAAGACTTTCAGTCCATGAAGTTCAACCTTTTAAGATCTCCTCTGATCTGCAATATGTGGATTAGTTATTAATTAATTAGTTGTTAATTAATTATTAATAGTATAGTATTTGAGGTTGAATAAAGAATGTTAGTCCATCAAGTTCAACCTTTTTAGATCTCTCTTGATCTTTTTAATATGTGGACTATTTGTTATTAATGGTTAATTTATCCAGAGGTAGGCAAATAGAAAAAAAAAAACATTGAAACTTTGCCAATTGTCTCATAAGGAAAAAAAAGCAAAATTCCTTCCTGACCCCAGAAACTGGCGATCAAATTTCTCCCTGGATCAATATTCCTTCACTAGTTATCTAGGATAACCTTGAATCCCCTCTTTATTCAAAAATATATCTAACCCCTTTTTGAAGTTATCTATCGAATTCACTGTCACCACCTCCTTTGGTAGAGAATTCCAACAGTTTAACCACCCTAACTGTAAAGAACCCTTTTCTTTGCTTAAGGTGAAAATCTTTTTTTCCTCTAACCTCAAGGGATGTCAGATATTGCTACAAAAAGTTCACTTGACAAAGCCTTATATTGACCCTGGATGTATTTAAATAAGGTAATCATATCCCCTTGTAGACGCCTTTGTTCTAGCAAAAATACGTTTAATTTGGTTAGTCTTTCTTCATAACTTAGCCCCTCCATTCCCCTTATTAGTTTTGTTGCCCTTCTCTGTACTATTTCGAACTCTAAAACTTCCTTTTTATGAAGTGGTGCCCAAAATTGTACTCCATATTCCAAATGAGGGCATACTAGGTGTAACGGAACCCATCACTGTTTTGCCCTGTGTTATGGTTATTTAATTATTGTGGTTGAGGTATGGTCACATTGCTGTGCTGTCGATATGTTGGTTTGTGCTCTGCAGGATGTTGGCTCAGACCATTGCAGACACCTAGCAGAATACATAATCCTATTAGGGTCTCCTAGAGGCAGGAGAGCCCTATTGTGTAAAGTGTTCACATTGTGAAAGATGGAACAAAGAGAAGCATTATCTTATCAATGTCTGATTGTATCAAAAGTAGCCGGCTAGTCCCAGGGAGGTGTGACCACACCTATTGTCTCTATTGTGTGGCCAAATATGGGCATGTGTATTACCTGTGGAAAGAGGTGTATATATATTTCTGCATATAACAAAATAAAGTCAGTATTCTTTGACTCCCAAGAAAGTGTCGTCCAATATGGGTGGTCTGGGCTTCTGAGACTGCACAGTGCTTCTATAAGGATATTTAATGCTGAACCTGACTTTCCCTCTGGAACTCTTGGATGGGATTATACCAACTTCACTTTTACACAGCAGCTTGCCAGGGAAAAGGACGTCTCCAACGGCTGGTACCCTCTCACTACCGGGGTAGCCGTTACACTAGGGATTTGTTTAGTGGTAGAATTCTATTTGCTTCCCTTGCTTCTATACCCTTCTTAATACATGCTAATATTCTACTTGCCTTTGCAGCTGTTGCTTGGCATTAAGCACTGCTACCTAGTTGGTTGTCCACTAGTACTCCCAAATCCCTTTCAATATCTGATACCCCTGGATTTGCTGCATTAAGATTATAAATTGCATGGCTATTTCTCATTCCCAAATGCATAACCTTACATTTATTTGTATTAAATCACATCTGCCATTTAGCCGCCCATTTCTCTAATTTATGCAAATCCCTTTGTAGGGAAGGTACATCATTATCTGATTTAATTACCTTGCACAACTTAGTGTCATCAGCAAAAATGGAGACACTACTTTCGAGTCCTACTTCTACATCATTAATAAATATGTTAAAAGGGAGAGTCCTGAATACTGAATCTTGCGGAACCCCACTTACCACATTAGTCCAATCGGAGTATGTTCCATTTACAACAACCCTTTGCTTCCTGTCTTTTAGCCAGCTCTTGATCCATGAGCAGATATTTACTGCAATTTCTGTATCCCTTAGTTTGCTCAAAAGTCTGTAACTGTATCAAAAGCCTTTGCAAAATCCAAAAAGACTACATCCACTGAGTTGCCCTGAACCATGTTCCTACTAACCTCCTCATAGAAACGAATTAGATTGGTCTGACATGATTTATCCTTCATAAATCCGTGTTGACTGCTACCTATGATCTTGTTCAAATAGACATATTCTTGTATTCTGTCCCTTATTAACCCTTCTAAAAGCTTCCCAACTACAGATGTGAGGTTCACTGGTCTATAATTCCCCGGATTTGCTCTTGCTTCCTTCTTAATTATAGGTATCAACTCTGCTTTTCTCCAGTCATCTGGTAGAGACCCTGTGGTGAGTGAGTCTTGAAAGATTAGATATAATGGTTTGGCTATTACAGAACCCAGCTCCATCAGTACCCTTGGATGTATTCCATCAGGACCTGGGGCTTTATTCAAATTTATTTTCTCTAATCTCTTTTGGATTTCTGTACTTTTCTTAAAAAGGAAAGTGATGTTAGGTCTTAGAATTAATAGCACAACATTACTATCTACTACTATCTGATTGCTTCTATCTCTGACTGCAATCACCTGGACCCAGCTACAAGACACATTTTCAAACCTACTATCTGACTGCTTCTATCCCTGACTGCAATCACCTGGACCCAGCAACAAAGTGTCACCACTGGACTTCACCATCAGCAACCATCATCCTACCTCATATACATAATTAATATTAATCTAAATTTCCCTGTTATTATTATATTTCAACAGACACATTTTCAAACCTACTATCTGACTGCTTCTATCCCTGAGTGCAATCACCTTGACCAAGCTACAAGACCCATTTTAAACCTACTATCTGACTGCTTCTATCCCTGACTGCAACCAAACTGGACCCAATCCCCTTCCACCCAGCCCTGCACTCCCTTCATTTATAGACCAATACAAAATAGCAGCACCTGCTTACTACTCCTGATTATTCCTCTAAGATTACAAACTGTCACAATGTTTCCTCTCTACTTCTTTTTTTTACTTCCTGACTGTTTCTTAGATTCTCCTCCTTACTTATTCAACATCATGTCTCCAATATGAAAACCTTATTACCTTCTCTCATTTCCTCCCCTTTTCTTTGCTCCCACAAACTTCGATGTGCGCTATAGGGCCGGGACTTGAGGGCCCGGCCAATTGAATAGCAACAGGCCCGCAGACATACAGCCTACACCAATCGAGTTGCGGCCTTTCAATTGAGTCAGGCTCATATTGTTTACCCTTTTCCTGAATGTCAAACATTTTTTACACATTAATTAATTAGAGAACTCAAATCAGTGCCAGTTTTCTTTATTTATTGCGACTTCAATAACATGGAGATTTTATAGAGCATTAAATGGTAAAATCTTTCAGACTTTTAGAACAGGCAGTCTTTCAATTAACATCTTCTAATATTTACTCGCTCAATACCATATGCTTATATATTAGCCTTTGTGCACAAATGGAGCTCAAAAATGGAGGGCCCTGGTGGAAAAAATAAATTGCCCCTCAGGGGGAATGTAAAAATGTGCCCCTCTCCAAAAAAACCTTCCCATGACATCTCCCTTCCCTAAGACCCCTTACCATAACAACATTCCTATCCAAGACCCTTTCCAATGGCTGCTCCCCCAAGATCCCTATTCATAGCTGTTCTCCTACCCTTACCTCCTGCCTGTGTGAAGCACACAGCACCCACCCCCTTAGCATCTATCCCTACATAGCACACAGTCCTTGTCAGTAGCTGTCCTCTAAGCATCCATCCTCACACAGCACCCATCTCACATAGCACCCATCCCTTTGCTCTCTGCTCACAGAACCCATCCCCCTTTACTTTGCTGTTACTTTGCAGCCCTTATTCTCTTACCTTCTTCTCTTGTGCACATTCCCAGCAGGCTGAACTGCTCCACACAGCCACCTCTTATAGGCCTGGAGAATGTTCTTTTTTAAGTAGGACAATACCAGGGGTGCATGGTTGGTGGGCCAAGGGAGCCCCAAAACTACAGAAAAAAATAAATGCCAAAATGAAAAAAAATAGCCCAATAGAAAATCCACAACTAAAGTTTACAATTACCAGATTTCATGCACGGTACAGTATTTGGATGGAAACTATCCCACCTACCCATTCTCTGGCAGGAAGGGGCATACATTTGGCAGAAAAACTGAGTTTAAAAATTCAACAAAGCATTTTTTAATAAAACACCATAAATAATAATTGGAGTTTAAATATCTCCCTCTTTATAATACCTTCCAGTGCAGTGTAGATTGTTAATAATAGAATCAGAAATGCTTTTTTGAAGGAGAGCCATAAGGAAAGGCTAAGATTGCATTTTGCTTTACTTTTGTTAGTATAACAGTGTTGGGTTTTAGTATACCAATGTTGGTGTGTGGCTCCTATATAAATAGATAAGCAGATAAATATGGTAAATTAATAAGTGTTTAGTGCACAGGTGAGCCAGTCATCCTGATTGACTCACCTGTGCACAGAAAGGATATATTCAAATCCATGCATGTAGGAGGCCCTCCAGGGCCGAGTTTGGACACCCCTGAACTAGACTATGGCAGCTTGGTTCTCTCTGACAATTACATCTTTCAGACTTCTCATTCCCTAACCCAGTATACTTTACACTTTTCTAACTTTGTGAATAGTTTAGTTTGCAAGAATAATATGCATTCATTTAACACATGTAGCCATATTACTGTGGTTTAATAAGTATCTTTAATTTTGAGAGATCTTATGATTTGTGTACTCCAGTCCATGCATGTGCTTCATTATTTATTCACTCAAAATTAATATCACACACTTATTATCTTAGGATTCTGGTCACCACACCAGTGGCCCTGTAGGGCAATGTACTGAAAGAATATGATTATAATCTTGTGTAGTAGGAATACATGAATAATTCTAAAAGCTTAGATGTGTAATATTATTTAAAGCTCCGCATCGAACTGGAATTTATAAAAACAAGTCTTTTGTAAAGAAACAGAGTACCAACAGTAATTAAACTGTTGCATTGTAGAATGGAACAATGCAAGAAAAATATCTCTATTTCACAAAATAGTATAAAAATATGTCCATAAACGCATAATCTAATGGCAAAACACTGAATTCATATATAGCTTATTTTTCACTTTTCTTCCTAAACTTAAATGACCACAGTTTTTATATGGTTTTGAATAACTAAACTTTATAATATGCAAAAAAAAAAATAGAATGTAAAAAAACTAATACAGTCTCTAGTTTATTACTCTGTGCCTCCTTTCCCCCTCCTCTCCCTCCCCTGTGTCTCCTTTACCCCCTACTCTCCCTCTGCTGTGTATCTCCCCGTTTCCCTCCCATGTGTCTCCCCCTCTTCCTCCCCTGTCTCCCCCTCCCTACCCTTTGTCTCTCCCCATTCTCCCTCCCCTGTGTCTCTTCCCCCTCTCCCTCCCCTGTGTCTCCCCCCTCTCCCCTGTGTCTCCCCTCGTGTCTCTCCCCCTGTGTCTCTTCCCTCCCTGTGTCTGCTTCCCTCCCCCTTTCCCCTTTTCATCCTCCTCCCTCCTCCTCCCTTTCCCCCTCGCCAATTACCCCTGTCCCCCCACCCCCTCACTTACCTTCATCAGCTGCTCCTGCTGCTGTCCATTGCGTCTTCCGGCTGTGTCTTGATTTAGCGTCCTTGATAATAGTGTATCTTGTACCTCGTACGGCTTTTTGTAAAAGTCGTATGTGCTTGGTCGTGTTTTGTGGCTTTAGTAGCCTTGTTTCAATTTTTTGCGGCGCCCTTTTTGTCTCTCGCTTAAGGGATTTTCAAGTGTCTAAACTTTTGAAATTGGAGTTAAATTGACGTGTAAGATGACTTGCAGACGTCCTGGGTGTCCCCCCTTGCTGTGTGTGATGTTTTTATTTTATGTTTGTTTGTATTGAGTGTTATATCCGTGTTTTTCGGTGTGCGGGGTTCGGGTGTTAAGTTCGTATTTTTTGCGGCTTGTATGATTTTTTATCCAAGTCGCTTTTGTAAGTGTTACGGGACATATTTTTTTTCCTGTAATTTTTTCAAAGTGCTACGGGTCTCGCAGTGTGAATTGTGTATTTGATTTTTGTGTTCATGTGTAGTCCCGCAGGTCGTAGGTATGATGGTAAAGTGTTGTGTTGTCGTAGGGATGAGCGTCTCCCTACGGCTTGCCTGTCCGCAACCGCGGCCCTCGCTTCACCGTTGCATTACCAACAGATTTTGGCAAGCCCGACTGCTGACAACTATATATGTGATCCCCCTCAGATTTTCTTTGGCTCCTACACCCATGCAATATAGTGGTCAACTTACCATGTGAGAATGGAGGCTCATAGATCAAAGCAGAAGCAGATGGGACTGAAATTAGAAATTATCATATTGTTGTGTTGAACAGGACAGTAAAGAACAAAATGGTTAATTTCATTTCAGTTTAAAAATGTATTATTAATAAAAGAAATCTGTTAAAAATTAAGTGGATAATAGGCACAGAAACCAGTCAACTGTAAAGAAAGGAATTGTTAAAAGACATATATATTTTAAAGCAAAATACCCTGACAAGTAAAGCATTAGGCAGTTGACCTACTTCGACTGTGTTCATTGTTGCATTTAAAAGTACCTTATGGTCTCTTACTATTCAATTGCAAACCTTTTCTTCTGGAAATCACATAGGACAAATTGTATCTTATGTTATTAAAAATAAGACATATAATCATAAATATTTTTTAATAAACAAAGATTCAGCTATAGTTTTAAAGGTGCACCGATTATTCATAAAACATTGTTTGAGGCCTAATTACTGTTCCTTTACCTACCCTATTCATCCTCATAATTGTGTTCCCAATACAGTGTATTGTATCCTAAAAGAGCAATTAGTTAGACTTAGCTAATTTCAAAGAAAATGTTCTAGTGTTGACTTTTTAATTTATTTAATCATGCATATCCACAAAACAAATGACTACATTATACATTGCATCTTGTCTCAAATATATAACGTTATATATATATGAAAATGTTCATTAATGCTAGGACTGATTTATTTTATTTTACAATGGAATATTGCATATTAGTTAGCCAAGTTAATTGTTCTAAAACTATTTCCCAATAGAATTTTAAGTTAAAATAGGCAGTGTTTATAAAAGTAGGATACATTCCCAGGAACCCTAGGCTCTGGAGTCTTCATTACTTCATTACTGTTTAATAGGGGAAGTTTCACCTAAATACAAGTTGTTTTTACATCAAAAATATATAGTATTTACTTTTCACTGCTACAAGACTTCTGTGCATTAGGTGATGTAAAGTGCTGAAGAACACATGGATGGAATGGAACTATCACATGTTAGAACTTCAGGTATAATATGGTTGGCTCTTGAATTGGCTCTTGAACCTTTCACCCAATCAGCAAGCATTCTAAGTCTCAGTGACTGAATGGCTTCCTCTCTCCACAAAGATGGCAACTTGCATGAGTAAATTTCATGCCTTATACATAAATATTTAATCTTCTCTAAGAATGCTCTATGATACAAGACAAATATAGGCCTCCATGCTAATCCCTATATTGCAAAATTTACAACAGGTTTAAGGTAAAAGTAGCTAGCTACAGTATGTCACTATCACCTATACTGGAAACAGTGTGAGAGAACTCCTACGAGTGACTCCGGCAAGCCGGAGATGAAAATTACGGCAAATGTTTCCATTGCTTTTGGAAAAAAAAAAAAATATTTGTTTATTATATACATAGAGCTCAGTCATATATATAAACAACTATGCATTCATAACATGCGTGTTTGATGCATCTCCCAAGAGGGCAAGAGGCTGTTTGGCAAAAAGAACTAATGGACAGTCACAAATTGTAAAACTGTATAATAATGATGCATAGCATCTACTAGAGCAGGGGTCACCAAACTTGGTCCTGGAGGGCAGCACCCAGGCCTGGATTTGTGGATATCCTTGCTGCAAACAGGTGAGAATCTTGTTTCTTCAGCCATCCTGATTGACTCACCTGTGCACAGAAAGGAAATACTCAAATCCAGGCCTGGTGCGGCCCTCCAGGACCGAGTTTGGTGACCCCTGTACTAGAGTCACATGTGGACATTACACCACTGTAACCACAATTCAAATGAAGAGATGCCTCATCTGTCCTCACCTCATATAATAGAAGTACCAACTAATGCACATAGCACAACCATTGTGTCTTTATCTGATCAATTACACAAATGCATCATTTCAAGGTTTATGTAATCCAATTCAATAACACACACAGGCCCTCATTCAATTGCAATTTGGCCAATTGAATAGGGCCCTAAATAAGCACATAACATATATTTTTTAAAGAAGTTTTTAGTTAGTAAGCATCTATCCAAAAGCAAGGTTTTCCCTAACTAAAAACTTCTTTAAAAAAAATATGCTATGTGCTTATTTAGGGCTCTATTCAATTGGCCAAATCACAATTGAATGAGGGCCACAGTGTGTTAGTATATATAAAATCTGAAAAATTGGAAAAGATGGTCAGAAGCAAAGAAAACAGGATCAAGAGGAGGAGAAGAATACATATAGCAATATCTTTATGTACAGCACAGTGTTTTATATTGTTACAGTAAACCAACATATCTACATGCAGTGGTAACTAGAATGTATATGTCATGGTAAATCATCTGACATGACCAATAGTTATGATGTGGGCTCTCAAAAGGAATACTTAGCTATGAACACATTCAGTGTGTCAAGTGGACTATCACCACGTGATTGGTTCTAATTGAACACAACCATAGTCATGTAATTTTACACCATATACATATATTTATATATGGTGTGGGAGGTCAATCTTGAGGAGGGATATCATTAAGATAATGTGTAAATATATTAAAATCTTTGGTTACACTGCTTGGAAATGACGAAATAGCCTTAATGGATGTTAGAGCTGCCTAAAAGAAATGTAATATCAGATTGATTAGTAAGAGATATAATTAAAAACAAAATAGGGACTGCACCATCTCTTCTAAACTGCATTCCTCTGTGACCATCAATTGTCGATATTCTAAAAATAACCATACATTTCCACAGAGAAGAGGATTATGGACTGCCACATGGTTTAAAAATGTTCTACATCTTGTCTATGATCATCTACTCTGTTGACAGCCATGAGTATTTTCAACATATCGATAAATATACTCACTGAGAAGTGTGTTTCATAATTTGTAAAAGAACATTTGATGCATCTCTTGATCTCCTTCACTTGCTCTGGTCAAGGCCCCAACCCCCGGTGCCACCATGCTGGTGGCCGGGTAACAGCAGGTTTTGGAGGCATATAAGGAGGTTAGGAGTGGCTAGGCTAGGCATGGCTTCAGATATTCTGGTCAAATGCTGGTTCAGTTCAGTGACAGGATCCAAAGTACACTCCATTTGAAGTTTTTGCCTCCTCATTTTCCTATATTCCCTCCTATATACGGTGTTTGAGTTGGTGACCTCAGCTCTCAACAACTTCATCTCTTCCCCAAGGAATATCTGCTATGTTGCTAACTGTGCCAAGATTGGTTCTAGTGAGGCATCCTCAGATCCTAGAGCTTCTTAGATTTCTTATTCATTGATTGTCAGAGTCGGAGAGTTTTGTAATGTGCTCGGGCAAAAGTGGCATCACAGTAGAGAGGTGCTGAGGAGCCGGTGTACTGATGGTGGGCCTGATGGATGGCTGGTTCAGGAGGTTGTGGGAGTTGTAGTTGAAGGTGGTGGCAGGGTACAATGGTTGGTCCAGGATGATGGCCCAGGGGGAGAATCTTCCAGGCAGGGGAGGGTCTCTCTGGGCAAGCCCTCCTCCTCCACCTCCAAGGTTTTCCAGATGTCGGTTTCAAGATACACATACAGTGCTACCTCCTATTCCACCTCTTCTCATGGATCCTCGATGGTGGCAGTGTAACCTGGTTCCTCCCCCTACTCCCCAGGAGTCAATGCTTCTGCATGTGCCAAGGTGGGTGATCCTGACTTCCAGTGTCCTGAAATAAGAGAATAATGTGTGTTTTAATGATCTTGCCTGATTACGTGAAGGCTGGACAATTCTCTGAACATGTTCCAAGGGGTCCTATCTAAGGGCATGATATATAATGGTTCATGGTTACAATGAAAAAAGAAACCCATCAAGGTTGTGACAACATGTGGATTAAACTCACTATGCCACTGTTTACACTTACTGTAAATATTTATTTCAGATAAAAGTGACAATTACAATATGTATTCAGATTTTAATGCAATATTAATTACAACTTTAATTATAATATCTCATACTATACTGCTGGCTAGCACCATTAGCAGACTGAACATGGATAAAACAGTGGATTACCTAGGCTGATGCATTTTTATAGGCAGCAGAGTTTCCTATGGAAATTGACTCTGACTGCATCAATCTGGCAAGTTCATACTTCTGTCACGCCAGAATGAAGCATTCCTCATCACTAGCACAGTGTGTCACTTTGTGGTGAAGCACAGTACATTCAGTTTGTACAGACATGAAGCACAACTTGCAAAAATGCTGATTATGCTGCCCAGGGATAATGTTGATAGAATGGCAGATCGAAAAATATCTGCAAAAGTAAAATCCACTGTCTAAAATCTATGTATCTTATAAGTTTAAAAAAATACAGATGTTTAATTAATTTATTATGCAGCAAAAAAAAATCTCACCAAAAAATATGCTACATATTAAATTTGATAGACCAATATATACTGATATAACCGAAACCAAACCTAATAAATCCACCCACGTTTTGTTTAACATATATTAATATATATCAGATAATGTGTGGCGCTTTCACATCTGGGATTTTCATGGCTAAGCCACAGACCTGTATGCTGTGGTGTTTAAGATCAACCCCTATGACATAAAAAACCAAGGGACTTTGAAACACCTGACATAAAATGTTAGAATGCTTTTTATTTAAATGTCAAAATATTTGTTTTTAATGTAAAGAATTTCACATTTTTCAGCAAAACAACTCACATAATTTTATTATTATGTAAAATACTACATTTGAAAGCCATACACTTTTATGTCTGAGAAAGATCCATAATAGTAACAGTGGGTAATGTGTGTGTATAGAAAAGAAGTGTCCATACTGGTGTCTGAAGCTAAAGAAAGCCACAGAGATACAACATTGTGGAGCTGATGAGCAATCTGCAAAAGAAGAGTGGAAACTTAAATTTTTAAGGATAACGGCTGGTTGTTATGAACTAGCTGTTTGATTGTTTATGTTTTGTTTTTGCTCCACCCAATTTTTGCTGGCAGAGAGCAGATGGTTAGGGAACTATCTCAGTAAAGGTAGTTCTCTGGTGGGAGTCAAGCCTGTTATTTTCTTTGATTTGTTTTGATATATCAATTTGCAATACTGTTGAACACAGAAAAAAATGGAAAAGCATTAAAGCTACCTGTAATTGTGTTGCTCTCTTAAAGCTGTTGAAAATAAGGGCACAAACCTGGAGGAGACTCATAGCTTGTCATTTGTGTTGTTAGAAGTGGGTTTAAGATGGAGGAACTTGTGAAAGCCCTGGAGACCGGCAAGAGAATATGCAGCAATTGTTGAGACAAGCAGAAAAGGACATAATTACATGCCAGCAAGAGTTTACACAGCAATAGCTAAAACAAGCAGCAGCGGACAGAGCCTGTATTAGACAAGCTTTGGCAGCACAAGAGGTCCAGCCGCAGCACTTGAGGTCTGCAAATACTACTGTGACTTCAGAGACAAGTGGTCTCTTCCTATGTAAAATGGCAGGTACGTTTGATGTGGAAACATACCTCCTGAACTTTGAAATAATTGCTACTAGGGGAACTTAGCCTCAAAAGCACTGGCCCACAATCGTGGCCCCTTACTTAAGTGGTGAAGCTCTTAAGGCCTTCTTTGTTTTGGATATAAAAAGGGCAATGAATTGTGGTGATTTGAAAGATGAGATCCTAAACAAAGTTAAGTTACCAGTGGTATCAGAGTAAAGAGATTCTACTCATGGAAGTTTTTTTACAAGAAGAACCTTCATTACAAGGAAGAGCTATTGGATGTAAAGGAGCTTCTGCATTCTTGACAACAAACTTCCTGTCTTCTGGATAAATATGACTGTGATGGTGTATGGGATCCTGAGAAGGGAAAAGCTTTTCTTTACCCAAGTGGCATGCTTCTCTACTCAAATTCAAGCAGAAAGATGCATGGTAAATGTGTCTGATGTTTTGAGCATAGTTCAAAGTGGAGAGGGCCAGGTGTTGTCACTCACTTTGTGCGAAACTAGCCTTGGTATGAAGATTGTTGTTTAAGACACTGGGGAAGATATGAACCCAAACCAATGCAACCAAAACTTTATGGGTAAAAGCATTGAAGAAGCCTCCATAAGAAACAAGGACAGACTCAGCTAGCTGTCCCTGATGAATGCTCCCATGCTAGAGGTTGATACTATAGAAAGTTAGCACCTAACAAAGATGTTTGACACAGAAAGGAGAGATCAAATGGATGATTGCAGCTAATGTCCTTCAAAGGAAGAATGTACTGATTTTAATGAGAAAACTGGCATAATTTCTAAAGTGTATGATGAGGAAGATGAGAATCTGGAGAGTTGCTGGAAGAGGAACCACTGTCCCTGAAAAGACATATTAGGTAGAGCATGGCATGGGACCCATTAAAATTGTGAAGTATCCTGACAGCTCTCTGTCTCAGGCGGCTATAATAGAGAGAGCTCTGGACAAAAAATGGACTCTATCCCAGAGGAAATGAAAAAGACAGAAATTGATGACAGGCACATTGATGCTAATATGAGGGGTATGAGGATGAAGCCAAATTACATTCCTGAGTGGAGGAGGCATGCTTTTGGGGGCAACAAGGTACGGTATGGGAAGAAGAAACAGATGTCTATCCTGGAGAAGAGGGAGATTCCTTCCATGTATGAGCTGAAAGGACAAGTTGTGCAGCAGCTGTAATGCAAAGGCCAACAGGGGGAGCAACAGAGACAATTGTTTGTCTCAGTGAGAAACAGAGAACCAGTCCCTCCTTCCCTGAAGTTTAGGGAAGCAGCTCCGACAGGGAAGGAACTGCTGTTACAAAATCTACAAGATCAGAGGGTGGTCGATCTCTCTGAGACATTGTTGGCTCAGAGGGATGCTGGTCCAGAACAGACTGATGCTCACCTCCAGGACCTGTGTACAAATGATGCTGCATTGAGTGCAGAGCAATCTCTGCAGAAAGCTTATAGAGTCTCAGGACTGGAAGCACAGTGATACTAAGCATGCCTGTTGTGAACAGTGAGACTGATGATGTGCAGATACTAGAAGAGCTAGAAACAGCCCGGGCAGAGGTCATGCCAGTCTATTGGGGCACCTGGAACAGAAAAAGCAAGGTCTTCCGTCCTAGCAAACCATGGGTCCAGGACCATTTGCAGGACTATGAAGTAGACAGTGCTGAAAAGTGGGAACATAAATAGCCTTGGAAGTTGCTGTCATATAGTGAAGATGATTATGATGATGATGAGGAGGAACCTAAACAAGAAGAGTTGGAGAATCTGCAGAAAAAGCAGAGGAAGGGAGCCTGACAAGCTCAAAGTGCCACAGAATTTGACTTACACAGATTGGCAGCAGAGAGTCAACTTCTATCTGAGCCAGACACCAACCCCCATCTGGTTTTGAATTATGTGGAAGTGTTGGCAAGGGAGAACGAATCTGAACTTCATAAGTTGGAGAGTGTCCTCAGCAGGGTAATGCAGGAGCTGGAGTAGCTGAAAGTAGAGAGTGAGAGCAGAGATGATAAAGAACAGGTTGGGGTGCAGAGGAATCACAGTGCCCTAGTTGATGAATAAACCATCTGACCAGAATACTCTAGCCCAAGGTTCATAGAGAGTCTAACAGAGATTAGTGCCTGGGACTTTCCCGAAATGGTCAGCAAGCAGAAGGCTAATTCCTCTATTGAAAATGGAGGTCGGTAAAGTTACAGAACATGTTACAGATAGTTCATATGAAGAGCTGTAAGATTATGGCTCTGTCTGAGCACACTGCTGATGACAAGACATCTTCCCAAGGTTATCAGTAGAAGCTGGGCATTCTGCATAAGGAGAAGCTGAGACTACAAAATATCATCGAGTCACTTTGGAATGCATGGAATAAGAAGAAGGATGCACATGATACTCGAGAGGACGGGAGGGATACGTTTTAAAACAGTGTGCAAAGGTTACTGGAAAGTGAACGCCAATATCTACACCTGGAACAAAAGTCACATCTCTGCTAACATGGTTTTGGAAACCAGAGCTGCCTTCTGAAAAGAATCGAGAAGGTAGTGAAAGAGTAGGAAGTAGGTACAAGAGAGTGCAGAGGAGAAAGGAAGACAAGAATGGCAGATGTGTTGTCACGCATACACAGCCTCATGTCGTTAGTCACTCAGGCCAATATTGTCTGGGGAGGGTGATGTGTGACAAAGTGATGATAGGGATTCTCTTTCTCCCTGGAGGTCTAACAGAGTTAACTGACCTGAGAAGTTGGATTACCTGAGTACAGCTAAGAAAAGACTGAAGCTGTGAATTGGGTGGGGCAATTTACGCACTGCTGCTTGCAGTGTGAGAGGCCTATAGTCTAGGAAAGGTTGTGTTTTGGCCTACAGACTAGGAAAGGCTGTGAAAGAAACTCTGTGCAAAGCTGGAGCAGAAAACAGACTCACTGAAGTGTATGCTGTTTATTAGAGGTTGAATGAGAGAAACACATACAGGTGTTTACTGAAGCTGAGAAAGACAAAGATGTGTTGACAGCTGGTTTCAGTAGGGAAAAGGGGAACCCAGAGAAGAAGTGTCCATACTGGTGTCTGAAGCTAAAAGAAGACACAGAGATACAGCAGTGTAGAACTGATGGACTGTTTATGTTTTGTTCTTGGTCCACCCAGGTTTAGCTGGATGAGAGCAGACAGTTAGGAAATTGTCTTATATTGGAAATAATAAAAAAATATATATGTAGAATTTTGTAAATTAACATATTTGTAGATTTTGCAAATAAAATAATAATAAATAATTATAAAATAAAATTAAGTTAGTGAGGAGATTATCCTGGCAGTCAGTGGGCCACAGAAATCACCTGGTGGCCTCATACAGCCCTGAAATATATCACACAACACAAAAGTCTACTTTGGTGAATCTTTTGCTAAACAAGTTTTTATAGCATTAACACAAATATTAAATATTTTTGCATTTATTATGAAAAAAGCAGACCAAAGCTCATTGTAAGAAGGATATAAAATAACATGTATTTAACACAAAATCTATGGATTGAATAGATAAAAAAGCCCTTTTGTATCTAGACATCATAATTGTAAAACTGCATTGAAATTGTAAAGAATTTTAAACTAACAATAAATAATTCCTATTAATACATAGACTGTTTTTTCTAATTGTTGTTTTCAGAATTTCCATATTCAATTTCACATTCACATGTAGAATAATGACTGAGTTTGTCCATATGTTATTTGCAATTATTGTTTGTATATGGCTGTTTGCATACCCACGGGTGAACTTATTGTAAGTTGAATTCATTGATGGATCCTATTTTACGTATTTTGTTGTGTGCTGTTTCTATAGCATGGAATACAATTGTTTTCTTCATCCAATCAACCATTTTATATTGTACTGAATAAAATAAATTGTGTGTATAATTAAAGGCACACTGAAAGCACAATTGGATAGAGCGTAGAAAAACATGTGGAAAAGTTGTTTACATTTTTTAAATTATTGAGAACTGATGTACATTTTGACATTTTTAATTATTGCTTCTATAGCCTGTTAAATCCTCTCATAAGAAGCTGCATGGATAATAAGGTTCAGATTGTGACTGTCATAATTATAATAATTTCACTTTTTTGATTTCTATACTCACAAGTTTTCATTCAGGGATCTGGTGTAGTGGATAAAGGCATCTCTTCTAAATATCTTTTAACTTAGCTACCCTTTTAAACGAAAAATGTCTACCCTCTATCTAATAGTGTGGAGAATAAATGTTGATGTAAGTGTCTCTTAAGTACAAGTACATGTGTATGAGACAGAAAATACAGAAGACATGAGAAACTGAGCCGCTGTCTTCAGCAGCCTAACTCCAATCCAGTTGATGAAAAGATACCACCCCCATAAAAGTTGCACAAAATTTAGATATAATAGAGGCTGGAATATGCAAATGTGGACTTGTGTAAAGAAGAGACAAGTCTCTTTCTTAGTTTTTACTTCCTTTAAATGTGTTTTGAGTTGTGAAATAAAATTAATTTTGTGAGAAACTTCTGTCAGCTTCTGGAAACATGTAGATGTTGTGTACCTTTAAATTGAATTTTCCACTGCGTTTTTATGCCATTGCTGTTGAGTTACATGATATATATATCTCAACAACACAATTTCCAAGTTTAGGGAATTTTAGCTTTAGTATGTCACTTGACTGTTTTTATAAGTAATACTGTCTGGTTATAAAACATTGCCTCTAAAAATGCACA